>SRMA01026879.1:508888-703254 GCA_007224835.1 Danionella cerebrum | reverse complement strand
GTGTTTAATCTGTCGCTAGAATCTATATTGACACAGCAAAGATACAAATTCAACCATTATTTCAATGTTACGTTTAAATAATTAACACTTTGAAGGAATGTTTTGAAATCTGAGTTTGTATTCCATTTTTATTATCCTTAATAAAATGTGTGTCCAAAACATGACTCCTATGGAAAATCAAAGAAGGGTTCTCTTTTGTTGTGGTTGTTGACAGTTGCTGAGAGGGCGGAGTTTAGTAATAATTAAATTGCGGTTATCTACGAGGTACCTGACTGAAACATTCATTCCTTTTGGATTCAGTCTAAATGTGAAAGTACAGTGGTATCCAAGATACGAAATTAATCCGTTCCAGGGTGGCTTTTGTATCTCAAACATTCCGTATCTCGAAGCAAGTTTTACGTGTAAAACGCTTAATCCATGCAATAGCTCTCAGAAACAACAATATAAATTGATAGAAAATAGAAAACCAGAGAAAAATCAAGTAACGTTTATTCAATCCTTAAATGTACACATTGTTAATGTAATAAATGATAATAAAACACAAGCAAACTAGGTAACACGTACACAAATGTGAAACCATGCCTTGAGAGTGAAGCGATGTGTCGGAGCAGGCAGAACGGATGGCAGAAAACATTACCACACTACGTATAAAAGTTAACTTTCTCAAGATATTTCACAAATCACGAACAGCAACACGGTTTCAAGCACAGACAGTACCAAGCGTACGGGAAAAAGAATGTTCTGAGAACACGTCACAGGGTTTCTCTAACTTGCGCTACAGAACAGCACTTTAAACGTTATAAACATTTTTTTTTTTACGATATCTTGACTCTAACATTTGTTATAGTACATTATTAGTAATATATACATAATGTTTCGCTCGATTTAAAACAAATTTAAAGTGTTAAAATTTATTTAAAGCCCTTTTTTGCACTTTCTGCACTTTTGGCAACAGGAGAATGGAGTGCCAGGACCCGGAAGCACAGCACTATGTCAGACTTAACAAGCGGATAATAGAGCAGAACTTTTTGTTATTGTTCATATTGCAATTTTTTTTCGTATCTCAAAGCAAAAAATTTCCTACAAGACCTTTCATATCTCTAACACTTTGTAACTTTGATCATTCGTATCTCGGGGTACCACTGTACTATTTTTAACTCTAGGGGATTACACAACATTGCAGGAGGTGACCAACCCAGATGCAGGGGAAAAACATTGATTGCCTTTTTCATGTTTCAGTGTTGAACACAGTATTTCTATTGTTCCTAGCTGGTTCTATAAAGGCACACAAAGTGAGTTTGTGTTGCTCATGAAGGGTAATAGCGGAAAAATCTATTCATTAGGTGTTGGCTATTGCTGCTGCTCAGCCTAAGTACAAATGAGCCTCTGAAGGTAAGCATATGTTCATTTATAGGGATCTCTCAACAAGTCTCTGAGTGTTTTCATCCATGATGCAACAGTTCCTGTTACGAATTTCACTCCGTCACTTTATCAGCACAATTCACATTTCAAAGGACTCATTTAAAGGCAACAGCACTACTTAAGGACGCCTCTCTAAAACATGAGACTTGTCCAGTTTTACTTTATCTTTGGGGATTCCCACCCTCTTCATTATCGCCGGATGAGGACTAAATGACTAGAACTGGCGGAAGTGGCTCATTTGTGATAACTAGTCTTAGCACAGTGCAGTATTTCCTGTGTATCTTTCTGTTTCATTTTCTCCATCTTCCCTTTCCTTTCGTATTGTTTCACTGGGCGGTATAGTAATCCTACACCTGCCTGTATTTGTACGTATATCCTACTGTAACTGGCTGAACTGCATTGACAAGTGTGAGGGGGTGAGAACACAGTTGTAGTTCAGTGCTGGGCCACTATCTGACTGCATCTCCACTCACACACACACACACCCGTGCTATAAGAAACCACTCAGACTCGGTGCTCAGTGAGAAGGACAAGGAGCTACAGGAATAGTGCTGGGAAGTTCAATGGTGCCGATGTGGAAAGCCTGACCAGCAGTGGGCAGCTGGCCAGATGGAGATGTCACAGAGCGAACGTAGCTGCAAGAAGAGCGATGGGATTGAGCTGCTCAGCATGGCCAGTGTACCTGAAGACTCAATGCTGAGCGGTGACTTTCGAGGGAAGTTTAAGAAGAGCCAATCAAGGAAACGGCCCACTATCCTGGCATGTAGGTGATTATTGGTGTTTTTTATTCGTTTCTTTTGAAGAATTGGAGGTTGAACAAAGTGAGAGGCTGATTTGCAGCAGAGCTCAGAAATAATAACCTCTTAAGAATTTCTGTCAGTCGAGTGTGATAAGTCACAGTGTCTGTTGAAATATATTTGGGATCTTCAAGAATGTGGCATCAAGTAAAAATAGACTTTGCTTTAGTTTGCAGAACTTTACATTAACACCAAGAGAAATACGTAGAAAGATCTTAGTAAGAAAGTATAAGGAAAGCTGGAGCTTTTTTATTTATAAGTTTCTGTCGTTACTTGTTGATAATGTCTGAATGGATGTCGTTCTTTGAAAGGGTTTTCCTTTATCGATTACATTTTTGTGATTGAATCAGTGCAGTGTAGGGTTCTAAATATGCCACACTTGTTAACATTTTGGCTGGTGTGGTTGTTTTTTTTATAGCAACATGATGTTTCTAATGCTAGTCTCTAGTCTGTTTTTTTTTCTAAATTACTAAGCTGTTGTGAACTATGGGAAAAATTATTATTTCTAAAACGCAGAAAATTTTGAGTTTATTTTAAGTAAACTTTATTTTTTACCATTGAATTTTGTAGTAATTCAAACAAAACTTTCAAATAGCTTTATTAGATTGCGTTTCACAGAAATACAAATATACCACCGAAATATGTCACTGAACTGCTTGCTGCGCTTCAAAACCATTTCAATGAATGTTTGTGACATTGTACATTATGTCCATTTCAGAAAATATACAAGACATAATATCAAAGGAGCACAGGTACAGAACACAACACAAATAAACTAACCTTATAACAACCCTAAGTGACTTACAATTCTCACAATTAATCCTTCCTTGGACTATAACTGATGATACAAGGCAAGAAAGCTTATAAAACATATTGCAAAACTTACAAAGCTTCAAAGCTTGTTTCTTTTTTTTTCTGTTGCAATCATGTTCCAATCTTGGTTTTTTTTCCCTCATGAAACTTTAGCAGCCGATGTTTGCATCCTCGAGTGTGGGTGGAGAGCTGTCATTTCAGGCTGAATTCGTTTTCTCGAAAACAAGTTAAGCTTGTAACCATGTGTGGCCAGAGTGTGGCGTGTTTATAGATTAGTTTTTTGTTAATCGTTTCCGAAAGCATATATTTTCATTACATTTTGCTTTTTAAGTTTTGTTTATTTTCACACATCATTTTGTGGACACAATATACATGTATCATGAACCGAGTGATGTTACTCTCCATGTTTAAAGCAAAGGCAGAGAGTGCGGGGAAGGAAAACCAGCGTAAAGAAGGAAATTCAGATAGAAAAAGAGGAGTGCAGAGCTGGTACTGATATCCTCAGTGACGCCTGCATCAGTTAGACATGCTTCACATTCCATCACTTCATCAGAGCTTGAAAATGCTTTTAATAGGCTCTTAATGGGACTCAACCTGACGAACAACCTGCTCCCACCCTCACCCATGGCTTCAGACCGAATGTTCACAGTATTTTAAAGAACAGACAGTCAGTGAACTTGAAGCCTTTGAAGATAAAGTCGATAAGGTTTTAAAGGCCATAGAGTATTTTAGAGACACAAACAATTATTACGTACATTTTTTGCATCTGAGTCATGTCTTTTCATTTTAAGACATGTGCTACGGCACAGTCAGTGTTGTGGACATTTCCACTCCAAGCTGTTCTTTTAGGCAGTGTGGTGTTAATGGTCTGGTTGAAAGGTTGAAAGACAGGACATTATGTAATAATCTGTCTGAGAGCCTCCCATCTTGCATTGTACTATTATAGCTTTTCTGTGTGGGTTTAAGTACTAGGAATTGATATTTTATTCTCATTTTATACATGAATAAGATTTTTATTTTGTTGACAATTTTGTAATCCTGATTCTGAAAGTTCCAAACCATTAAAATCAACATTGGTGCAGAAACAAGGAAACCGTTCATTCCTGGTTCCCTCTAGGCAAACTGTAAATAGACTAAAAAGGACTTTGTTCACAAGGGTTATATGATGCAGTAAGGACTCAGTATTTGCATATGAAAACACAGCATGATCATAACACAATCATTTTATGATTTTGTAATATCTTTAGGAAACACATATCTGTGTTTAGTATCAGTTCCCCTAAGGAGTTAATCAGAAATAAAAAAGAATCAATAGGTTTATGTAATAGCAAATTGTATTAAATAAAGTGCATTTTCAAATCTTTGTTTACATGACAAATGGGTCTTAGAAGTTTAGATTATTTGTCTGTGTTAGAAATAAGGATTAGCAAACATATATTATGTCCACGATTGCAAAATGTACATATATGGCATGTATAGGGTATCTTTGATAGATTTAAAAATAACATTTCTGTACCTTTAGTATTCTACTGTGTAGAATTACCTGAAGTCTGGCTGCTATAGAGGGCTCAGTGACATAATATAGTGTTCCAATGTCATTCATTTTCCAAAGTGCTGGTTCCCTTTCAGGGTCTGCCGGTGCCTATCTCCAGCGCACATTGGGTGAGAGGCGGGGGTACACCCTGGACAGGTCGCCAGTCCATCGCAGGGCAACATTCACTCACACATTCACACCTAAGGGGAATTTAGATTATTCAATTAACAGAACCGCATGTTTTTGGGATTGTGGGGGATACAGGAGAACCTGGAGGAAACCCACGCAACCACGGGGAGAACATGCAAACTCCTTCCAGGAAGGTCATAGGTGAGCCTCGAGCCAACAACCTTCTAACTGGAAGGCCACACTGCTACCCACTGTGCCACCATTCCCCATGTCAATACGAGTAAAATAAACCAACCCCCATGTCTCTATGATTTTCCAAATCAGAGGTCGGGGTATGCCCGAGTTGGTTGCCATGGTAAATAGTCTGGTTGCTATAGAGGACTCAATGAATGATTATAATGTTCCTTGTGACAATACAAGTTAAATAAACCAACCCTAATGTCTCTATGATTTTCCTAAGCTGAGAGAGAGAGAGAGATGTGCCAAATTTGTTGCTAAGATAAACAGCCTGGTTGCTATGGGGGCTCAGTGACATAATATGTTCCCCTTGTCAATGTGAGTAAAATTTTTAGATATGTAGAAATGCTTTGACATCACAGCTTAGGGTTTACTGATATTACATTGACAGAAATGTCAAGTTTCATGTGAAAATCTTCATCTAGAGATAAACCGAATGTATTTTTTTTTACATGTTATTTGTAAAAAAAAATTTTGTTATATGTTATTTACAAAGAGACTAACCCTTAAACATTATAATATATAATTAGAAGAAAAAAGTACCTGCTTTTAACCTAGATATGAGACTTTAAATAGAGTGAGAGCATTATGTCATTAAAGACGAGTTAGTTCCATCAGAGGGATACAGCTAGAGAGAGGCATGATGGGATTATCTTGTGACTCAGGGTGTGCAGCGCTTGGCTGCAAAGAACTCTCAATACAGATCCTAAAACTATTGGAAAACGTATCTGAGCATTCCCAGATATTGTTCATGATTGCTATGCAGGTCTATCAGATACGTCTGCAGCATTTTTACAATAGAGCGATACACCTTTGTATACCACAAAGTGTCATCGAAAACAGATTTTGAGTTTTCATGGAAATGCTTATAAATGGTAATATTACAATTGTTCAAATGAACTTGCTGATGCATCCAATTTGTATGTTTTCAAATGAACATGCAATTGTAATAATATTTCCATATCCTATGGTGCGTTCACATGGCAAACACGATGAGAATGCACTTTATTTTGATTTTCTCCTATTATTACTCCCTTTAAACATGAACCTTTGAAAATGGACCACATCTGTGATTAATTCAGTTGACCGCACTCGTTAATAATTCCTTTTATTTTTGGGTTATACTAGGGCTGGGCGATATATCGATATTAAAAATATATCGATATATTTTTAAACGAGATATGAAATTTGACCATATCGCATATATCGATATAGGCTGCGTAGTTCAAACTACGCTGTGAGCCTTGCTCCAGCAAACTGCTTTAACCCGGAGCTCTCAGCACTATTTCGCGCCCCTGGCCACGCCCCTCCTCTTTCAGGCACAGAGAGGGGAGGGGCTGGACTCTGGAGCAGACAATCCGCCGGCACTCTTCAACAAACATGGAGGAAGCAACAACATCTGCTGAGCATGCGGAGAAATTAGTTGGTAAACAAAAAAAGTAGTGGCTCAGTAATATGGAGATGGTTCAGATTCAAAGTTTCTGATGAGAAACAAAACCATGTCATATGTAGGGAGTGCCATAAAGAAGTTACAGCCAGGGGTTACAGCCATAAAGAAGTTACAGCCAGGGGTGGAAGCACTACAAATCTTTTTCACCATCTAAAACAGTGGCACAAACTGCAGTATGAAGAGTGTGTGAAACTGCGCGCTGCCGAGGCCCCAGCTGCAAGCCAACCATAACCCGCAAAAGCTCCAGCCCCGACACAAAGCTCCCTTCAAGCTTCATTTTCCCGCGGTGTACCGTTGTTGTGCCATATTTCGACTCCCCGGCAGATTCCGACTCCCCTCTTGCGTGAACGCGCATTCAATCACGTGATTACACAGACTAAGCCAATGAGAGTTCACATAAAATGTTTACTTGTGAAAAAGTTTTAATTTTTATTTTGCTTATATGCCGCGTAGATGTCAAATTTACTTGTAACACATTGTTCAACTATAAATATTGTTTAAAAAGTTTAAAAGAATGTAATCGCCTAAGTTGCTTACAGCAGTGAATATTTTAATAATTTATGAATGTACAGCATTATACAAACTTTAGATTTTTATATTTTATTTGCGTATTCAAATATATTTATATTTTATTCCCAAAAACAAGGGAACAGCTGTGTATTGTTTCATCCGGCCAGTTTAAATAAAACTACTTGTGAAATGTCATATTTGGGTTTGACTGTGACTAAACAATTGCTCTCACTTTTTGATAAAAATATCGGGATATATATCGTATATCGATATTCAGCCTAAATATATCGGGATATGACTTTTGGTCCATATCGCCCAGCCCTAGGTTATACTATTAGTATTAGTTTTATTCCCTGATTCTATTTTCCTTTTTTCCATTTGTTTAGCTGGTTGAACACTACAGGCAAAATATTTCATACTAGATATCGAGGAATGATGTTTGATCAGTTTTTAAAGCTTAAGTATTTCCACACAACCGACACAGCTCTACTTTTTGGTTATGCTTCTATGTCTGTGACTTTTCCTGCATCCATGCTGTCCTCAGCTCGAAACACACAAGTTGTACTTTCACCACTCTCATGCAGCCGCATATAGTGTGTTTGGTACCACAGCAAAACAATGTCCCGCTGCGCCACATTCCACCCTTCTGTGGTCCTGTCACTTTGTATGCACACACTCACAAGTATTGCGGTATATGAAAAATATATATCCTTCTTTAAAAAAACACTCAGGTAGACCACAAACTGCACTCATTTCACATTTTAATCACAATAATTGTCTGATGTGTAATGGTGGACAGCATGTAATGGTAGATATAAGTGCCAAATTTCTCACGAACAGTGTTTTTATGATATGTATTCCTGGTTCAGTTTACCTATGTCAGAAAAATGGAAATTGACATCCTAGCTTCACCAACCTGATACTGTAGGTTTTTACTGTAGACTTTTAGGGTTGCTTCTCTGTCAGGAAGAAGGTGCATCAGGGTTGGCGGATGAAACATGATGCTTGAGGGCCAGACTTTGTTTATGTGGGCTTTTTTTTTTTTTTTAAACCGAACCACAATTAATGCGGTTTTTAGAAATATTGTGTGTTTTCTGGTGGTGAGATTAAATTATGAAAATGTGGCCTTTGGGACTAAAATATGTTTATTTGTCTGCAAATTGTACTGGCACAATATACATATATACAATTTACAGCGTACAGTATGAAATCCCATTTCCGCCATTTAAAAAATTGCTTGTCTTCAAAAAGTCAAAATTTGAGGTACAAAAGTCAAAATTGTCAGATACAAAAGTTTAGGTTTAGGGTTAACCCTAACACTAAACTTTTATCTCAAAATTTCAACTTTTTAACTTGGCTGAAATGGGCTTCCATAATACATTGCAGTTTCTGAGAAAAGTAAAAAAATATGAAAGCACATTTTCCGATGAATATTTTCCAACTCTTCTAAGCATCTGTTAATCTGAACTTAAATGTAATTTGAATGTATGTAATTTATAGAAACAACTGCTTAGGTCTTTTAACCTGATGCATTGATTACTTATGAACAAACACAAATGTATTGTTTGTTGCAAATCATCTGGTGCTTTTTCCCCTGTTCATCAGGGTCCTAATGTATTGTGAGAGATTCCACTTTCATGGCTCCTCTCAGCCAATGAAATCGAGGAAGACACTCAGGATACTAGCTCTCTCTCTTGTGATGCATGCAAACAGAGGTTATAATTAACCACGGGGGGGTTAAGAGGATTTCTCCTGCTCTGCAGCCTCCTACACTGAGTTATTTAAAGTGAACCTGCCGTGAGAGAGAGAGAGAGAGAGAGAGAGAGAGAGAGAGGGTGGGTCAGACACGCACAGAGGAGAGTGGTGGTGGTGGGGGAGCTTAGCAGCAGTTCAGTTCTAGCTCAGTCTCTGACTGCAATATCTCAGTTTGGCATCAGTTGCAGTGGATTCCACCTGCTTGCACTGGCCTTGGCTGGAGTCACCGTGGGGAAACCGAGGGGAGTGCAGCATCCCTTAAAGCTTCTCCACTGCAAAAATGGCCAGCCTTCAGGACTCAGGTTTCTTTGAGATCAGCATCAAATCCCTGCTGAAATCGTGGAGCAGCAGTGAGTATCATGGTTTACAGCAGGGGTTGGCTGAATATAGATACTGAGTTGTCTTATGCAGTGCTGGGTTTGATGATCTGGTGCTTATGGGCTGGTGGTGCTGTCAATTAAAGGAGTTTTTGTTGGTGAATTTGTGTGAACTCTGGTGGTCTTAACTTTCTCCTTTTGACAACTGACAAGTTTGTGGATAATTGTTGCTAGAAAAATTAAAACATTAAAGCGTATTTAATGTATATATATTCATGAGGAAATAAATTGATTTTAAGTGAATAAAATGTTTTGGTGATCTATTCTTATTAAAACGGACGTGTTGCAGCCAGATGGCAACCTCCAGCTTTCACTTGGGGAACACAATACTGAAATGACTGTAACTGCAGTTCTCTGTCAATATGGAGAAGATCTATTGATCTTCATCTATTAAAATGTTAAAGTCTACAACTTAACAGCACAAAAAATGCATAGAAGTTATTTTCCTAGTTTGATTGCTCTGATTATTATATTGTCCAAACCAATCCTTCTTGTTCCACTTTGTTGTGCAAGAAATTAGAATGCAACAATTGCAATAATTTCACACCAATTGTCACAACTGTACACCAAAGGGAGACTTTAAAAGCTTAAAAAAGACTTTGTTGAAGATGTGGCCTTAGTACCATTCCAACTATATTGTGGAGCAGTTTGTTTGTATTGACACAAACGCAATTAAAGCTGCAAGCAGCGATCAAATGGCTCAAACACCTCCGGCACCTCTGGCCAGTTTATTGCAGTATCCACTACGACTGAACCTTATTCAGAAATGTTTTAATTAGAGAATGATACAGGCAAATTAAATAATGAAAACCACATCTCAAAGTGTCATGACACCCAGGTGGTGCTACTGATTAGAGATACTGATTGTAAGACTGTTTTAGCCAAGATGTCACATATGTTAGTGTATGTTTTATAGTGTATGGGTTAAGGGTGTATGTTTTAGATGTGTTCAGACATGGGCATGTTAGCATAGTTGGTAAATTTGGGATTGTTCAGACATTATATGACTTAGTTTTTCTTTTAAAATTCCTCTTTATGTCAAAATGTCGACTTTCAATAAATTTCGACAAACCGTTGAACGAAATAAAAAAATTGACAATAAAAATTAGCAAAGGCCTTTAGTTTAGACTGCCAGAGTTTATTGGAGAGTTTAATCAAATAAAATCTCTAGGATGACTTTGTTAAAGTACAAGGCATGAAACTGTGCTATATTTTACAAGAAAATAAAAAAAATTACTTTTTTTAACGATTTTGGAAATTCTCTCCTTTTGTAGGTTTTCGTCCTTACATAAGGGGTCAGAATTTAATGTCCCTCGAATTCGCAATATAAAACAGCAGAAAATTTTATATTCCTGTATATATTGTACATGAGCAAAAGTGGCTATTTTTAGAGGTTGCCAAATATAAAATTTCCTGTCGATTTTAGATTTTAGAAACGTGATCCACATGACTTATGTTTAAGTCTTAGTATCCTACACAAGTGTGCTGAATTTCTTTCACCTATGACAAACTGAGGGTGTAACATAAGCAGAAATGCGTTAGGTGGAGCTATGTATACATTTTGCCACACCCTATTTTTGAACCACAATTTTCACCCTTTCTGAAGTGTGTGTGAAATTTGGTGTCATTTTGAGCAAGTTTAGGCCCTCAGCAATGCAAAGTCATAAAACAATAATGTTTTGAGTAATTACCATAGAGTTCCACGCACCTATGGTGCTCGAGCCCTAGCTAAACCAACTGCAGCAGTCAGCGTTGCATGATGTTAAAGACTGACATTTTTGTTGACAGAGCTTCTAGGAAGATGACAAACTTGACAAACACATGACTTCAGATGACCCTTCCCCTTTTGTAGTGCATTTTGAAAATTTGCTTCATGCTACGTCTTTGCTTCATTCTCGAAATGTATTGTTTGCCTTGAGTAGTCTCATGCAAAATACTATATTGTGTTTCCCTTTGTTACGGAGGAGCTTCTAATCTTTTTGGGTAGTTCCTCATGAATCCAACCCACTTCAATATATTGTATATAAGCAACTCAGCTAGACCATTGATTGACTATCAAAAGCAACCTTACTCAACCCCACCCACATACCATTAAACTCTAAACAATCACCATTTAGGGTGGATCTACTGGCCAGATGATCCACATAAATTTCATATTTTGAGTATGCACTTCAGTATTGACAAACAAATCAAGCTACTGAATTATTTCTATTTAGAGTGAACTCATCAAAGAGCAAATGATGGCAAAGGATGGCTATCAACCAGAACAGGCATCTCTCCTTTCTGAAAACAAAGAATTGTCTGTTTGTGGTTTTTCCTCCCTTTGTTTATTTCCAGGAGTTCTTCTGGATTTTCCAGGATATTTAATCATAAAAAAGAAAAGATTTTTTGGAACGCTGTTCAATGACGCATCTAGCCAGTGTGCATTGAACACATTACCATATTATACATAGTTTTACCAAGTTGGTAGTAAAGCAATCAGTGAGGTGAAAAAAAATTCCCAAAATGCCAGAGAAATGCTACATTGTATCATTTTTGACATTGGATTAAAACAACCATATCTTGAAAGCATCCAGACGTTGGTCTTAGATTGTGAATCAAGTCCTTGCAAAGCACCCTGGACAACATTCAACCACTCATCAAGAGAATTGCCATTAGTGTTATCATTAGCAGTAAAAAAAAATATGTATTATTTACTAATAACTCACAATAATTTGGCCGTAGAAATTAAGGAGACTTGATCATTTAGGTATTTATACTGGAACATTAAGCTAAAGATTGCTTTTATTTTGTTTGCCAGACTTTTTTCATAGTCAGAAAACGTCTTTCAAACCAATGAGCTATCGATCAATGCAATTAGAAATAATTACATGAATACAACTGTGCTTTAATTTACACTGTGTTCTAAGCATATTTTTAGCCCTAGCTGAGAGATTTAAAGCTGCGGGTGTCCTTAGGCCTAATGGCTAAATCCAGAAAAAATGCCCTTGTTTTCACTTGTCAAAATCAGCAAAGAACAGTCTCAGATAACATTTATCATCTTTCAGCTTCCCCCTCTTCGTTTTGACCTCTTGGTATGACACAGGGGTAACCAACTCTATTCAGACGGGACAGTGTCTCTTCGGCTTGTTGCACAATCTGATCCTGTTAGGTTATAGAAGACTGTAGGTGTGGATGCCTTTGGATATCCAATATGTGACCTTTTGTCAGTTAGCAGTAATATCAGTGGTGTTTCTTGATATTACACGTTTCAGGTTCAAACTTACACAGTTCTCCATAGGAATGAAGTTCTACCACTTAAACAGCTCTTAATATTAATAAAAACTTAAATTTGTCAATGAAAATGGACATTTGGGACATGAGTTGTCCCTGGGCTCTGAAAGCCCGATACGCATCTTAAAATACATGGAGCTTTCTAGGACTCATTTATTTGGATTTATTCCAGTTTTCTCCAGGGGACTTTTGTACACAGTTGGGGTCTGAGAATGTATAGAGCCCACTGTATTTACAGTACATCAGAGGGTGATTTTGTTAGAAGCATGTTTTTTCCTTTATTTTCGTCCCCTCCCTGTTCTGGAATCATGTTCCGAGATCACAAGAAGATTTCTTTTTAAGGAAAAAGGAGGTGCAATAGACTGTCTGTGTTTATTTGTGTGTCCCCTGTTAATGTGTGTGAAATCGAGAGGTGTTGTACTGAGTCTTGTATTGTCCCTGGTGGGAGAACTGATGTAATGCTTCATATGAGCTGGTCTCTTGTTTGCAGAGTCACATGTGGAGCATCAGGCTGTAGTAACTATACAGACTGGTACTGTAGTGCGGAATGACTTCTTAACACTGCCTTTTAAACTGTTATCATAATGATTTAAAAGCAAAAAGCCCTGATATTATGGGTGTTAACCCTGCTGTGTATTCTAAATGTTTCTCAAGGAACTGTTTTGAGATGCTTAGCAAAGCTGTTTATACATATCTCAAGAAGCTATTTGATTTGCGACTATCTGGATCTGGATTTGACTGGTCAAAATGCCTCTACAAAGACTGGTAATTTGTATGTGGGCAAATGTGTATTCAGACACTGAAAGTTGCATACAATTTTTGGGGACCAAGACCTAAAAAAGGTAAATTTGAGCAGTTTTCTTTTCCAGGCTGATCTTTCAATGTTTCACCTTGAAATTGGAAGTTACAATTACTCAGCACAAATGTATGACCTAGCTCAGTGTATATTGACAATATAAAGTCATTCTAATCTAAGTCTCTTGAATAGGAATAAAATAAACATAAAAATTTAAACCAGGATGGTTTTTATTTCATTTAATCAGACCTATTGGTTAAATTCCCTGCTGGAAGCTGGTTACAGTTTGCTTCCTGCTTGATAGTGATGTCTTGTACTAAACAAAGTATATTGAAGCATGGCTGTGCAGTACTCTTGCTTTCGAGCCTGACAACTACATAGTATGGGTATTACATGCCATTTTCATCTCAAATCCTCCCCAGGCATGAAAGGGTGTATATGCCCATGTAGCCTTTCTGTTATTGTATCACCTATGATCAACAGGTAATTAAAGTAATAAAAGATGTATCGTTAGTTTCATTAATGTTTGGGATGTTACATTTGAGAAATCTATATTTTTTGGAAAGGGGCATGTCCACATACTGTATTTGCAATGCATTTAAATGTATTATTATTATTATTATTATTATTATTATTATTATTATTATTATTATTATTATTATTATTATCATTATCATTATCATTATTATTTTAGTCCTGACCTGATGAGATTGGCCCCAATCATAGTGCTGCATACTTTATTCCGAATGGTGCCACCCTCAAGTGCTTCCAGCTTTTGGTAACTTTTTCAAACTCCTGAAATCAGTGAGACCAGTCTGTTCTAGTCTATATTTACACAATATACAGAGAATATTTTCTTCATGACATGCATGCATAAATTTTGTGCTTTGTAACTTTTATAGCTGTTTTGCAATTTTTTTTGTTTTTGTAACACAGTGACAGCCTTACTTTCCTTTAGGAACCATTGTGAAATAGTTTATAAAGTCATCTTCAAATCTGTTTATTAGTCAAGAGGAAATACAAAAGAAATACACAAGTACAATTCTTGCACAACAGCATAAAAAACAGAAGCACAGAAACAAAGTTTTAAACCTCAGTGGCAAAGGTCAGCTGTAATTTTGATTTTCATGAATCAATGACACGGTTACATTCATAAGGCCTTTAAACTGGAGACCATCTCTTTAACATCCAAGTTTTGAGTGCATTTGTTGTAGCATTTTCATTGTTAACATTATACTCTTTTACTTTTATATATGCCCTTTTTATTAGAATATTTTGTAAAGTTTTGCAATCTTAGCTAGAATCACACTTTCAGTCCATGGCTATTTCCCCCAGGGAAGATGGAGTAATCGAGTTGGTCAGTGGTATTCAGAATATTTTTTTTTTTAAATAGGCTAATTGTTTATCTTCTGACATGCCAAATGTCTTTTTATATACGTGCAAACAAGGGAGTGAAAATGAGCGAGTGTGTGCTCCCAATTGAGTGTTGTTTACACTGTTGGTTCATAGTGGAGGGAGATCAGGACATATAGTGTGTACTCAGGGATAAATATAACTCCGCAGCTATGCCACTGTACCATGTCAGCCCGGGCCTCAGCTAAAAATTCCAGCCTGACCTTCAGTCTCCAGAGGCTGTGCACATTCACACTGCACTAGAGAGCCTTCAGAAGAAGCGAGCACATGGGTGGATTTGTTATCAGCTCACTGTCTGCCTTTTGTTTTGACTGACTCTCGTTTATGCTGGGAGCGTTGTAGAATGGGGCAGGTGCATGGGGAAGAGAAGAATGTCTCACCAACACTGGACTGAACAGGATCTTTTATATTGCTCCCTCACCATGGATAACACTGTCAGATGCTGGAATAAAACCAGCATGGTGAACTTCATCAAGGGCTTGGGTAGGTAGGATGGGGAGAGAGGACGACAGAAAGAGAGAGGGGTAGGGACTTGTAAATTGAGACAAATAATGCGTAGTGTGATGAGCAATTGAAAGGTAAGATTCTGACTTTTAGAATCAAGACCATTATGAATAAAAAAGGTTTGAAGACTAATATCTGGATTTTGAACCGACCTGCTACTCGGAGAATGATCAGTAATTTGTAGAAACAATCAAACTTTTTAAACAATCAACACTATTTGACACGGTTCACCCATTAGTGGGACTTTTTGGATTATTTATGTATATTATTTATTACACTCATGTCAAAGCAGTTCCACAGAAGTTGAGGCCGGGTTAAAAATAATTATTCTGATTGTATAGTAATGATAGACTTGGAATGTAGGTCAAAGTAGTGCAGTTTATAGTCTCCAAAAAGGATGTGATGTAATATACACCACTTTAGATTGAAGTTTAAAGTAGCATGTATGTTTTACCTTTTCTGTATGTTTTTTTAAGGAAATGAGGAAAATAAAAGCATGGTTTGAGCCCCATGGGGCAGTTTTCTCAGCATGTGATAAATATGTTGAAAACTAGATCAAGTTGTATTCTCAAAATCAACTCTTGCATGCTACTCAGTCACTCCTGGTAGAGTGCATTCAGCTGATTCGGTGTGTTTGTGAGCTCAGGGAGCAAATGTTGCAACCTTGTGATAGGATCTTAAACTTTCAGAAGTAGAGTGTTATGTTTTGCTATTGAGGAAAGCTGCTGTTTACTAATTTACAGTGAGAGAAATGTGTTGGTCCACAATCGATCAGCAAGACTTTTGGATCCAAATGGTTTCAATAAAGGCAACTTGTTGAGATGAGAGTTCTCTTAAATTGAGAGCCATCTTATTAAGACACCTGAAGCAAACAATTAAATTCTGGCCAGGGACAGGATTGTGGACCAACAGAAGGCAGTAGGTGGCAACAAGCACCTCTTCAAGAAACTTTTTGAGAGTATTACAGTTGGTGAGCTTCCCTGATACTAGCAGCGGAACTAGTCCAGAGCTACAAAAGACGATTTTGTCAAGAATCTCAGGGTAGTTAGTATCTTAGTCACCTATACTGTGAAGGACTCAAAGTACCCCTGATTAATAAAGTACATTTATGTGCCAGTCATAAGTTTACCAATGAACATTTGCAGGGAAATTAAAGTGCCATCCACACAAAGTATCCATTTGATAAGTACTTCAAGGTCTTGAAGTTTTCCTGTAAGTCTCTGGGCCAAAGTCCCTCAAAAAATTGTAGTGAAAGTTGAAGGTTAGAGGCCAACCTTAATGATCCAGAAAGAAGAGTTGTACAGTTTCTATGCTGAGAGGAGGGCATTGAGACCTTATATAGTGAATTCGGGCATTCAGGACCTCCAATATCACTGGAAGGGTGTGGGATCAAGCTGGAGCTAGTGCAATCTGGGTAAACAACAGATTTTTAACCAACAAAGAAGAATTTCTCTATAGCTAGAATTCATCACATTACAAACTTAGGTAATTAAGGCTCGGGTATGTCATTCAAAAGCTTGCACCAAAAGATAATAAATTAAAAATGAAGGATATCTAGTTGTTTAAACTCACCTGTTCAGAGTGTCCAAATCTGTTTGTGTTTTCGTCCCTAGCTTCACCAGGGTACAGCAAGCCTCCCGTTCCCCCGGTGTGCTGCTCACAGGGTGAGAAGGGCCCACCCGCCATGATGCCCATCAGCGTTGATCCAGAGAGCCGGCCAGGAGAGTACGTGCTCAAGAGCCTCTTTGCCAATTTCACCCTCATCTCTGAACGGAAAATACGAGTAGTAATGGCAGAACCTCTGGTAAGTGAAACATTCAGGATCTTTTGAATTGAGAATGGCAGAGGTTGACTGGGAGCTTTACATCAAGCTGCAAGTTTTAAATAAATCTTCTCACATTTTCAGACGAGTTATAATACATGAAATTGTTTTAATTACTTATTTCAGTTAGATTGTGTGTGAAATATTGTATAGTTGATACTTTTAGGAACGATAACTATGACAACATTTATGAAACAGATTACATGCTCTCAAAAAGTCTGGACATTATTGGGTGTGTCATTGTTCAGCTGCCATTTTGAATATAAAACAAGATCAATTCACAATTCAAGAGGACAGTTCACAGAAGCATTCAGGAAATTGACTGCATTCAAGTTTATCAAGAAATCTTACATAATATAATATTGTAACACACCATCTTACAAACCAACACTAGTTAGAATTAAGAAACACTAAGAGAATTAGACACACTGAAGCTCAGTTTTCAAATCTAGAAAAAATTAGGAACAGACATTCAGAAAACACATACTTTATTAAGGCTAAATCATGTTTTATTTAACCCTTTAAGACCTATGGGAGAGTCTGCGATCCCATCTGCATATCAAATTTTAAATGTCGGAAAACTGGAACCACATAAGATAGAGCAATAATTCTTTTTGCAAATAAAACAGGAGTTACATATGAAGTATGGAACATGCCTCATGGAGCTGTTTTTTTCCATGAGTGGCTGTGTAGAAGACCAATTGAAAGTCTCAAAAAATTTATAAAAAGCCTACACAATAAAAAAATTATAATCCAGACCGCGGCTGTTAACAGCATTTCCGAAGAAGGATATTTCCTCATCACTTTGTAAAAGTGATAAATTCCTGCAACATTACCCGCGAACCACGCGTGCCGTCATCTTCCCGAACTTTTACAAAACTTTTGGCTTGGACTCGCTCAATTGGTATCTATATCTCTCCTTAACATCCCATAATATCCCTTTTGCCATCTGTGAGGAGGCATCAGGCTCAAAAAAAGCCACACCGTGACGAAAAAAAATTGCAGCAAAGTGGTAAATGCCGTCCCTTCATGTGTGAGGCGTGTGAAGGGCATCATGAACTCACAAGTCCTCCAACAGCTCTTTAGTACAGTTCAATATTGTTGCACTGTATATAGCTTGTATAGTAACTAGTTTAATGTTTAATAATGTTCTGTTCTGTCACCACAGCAAAAATCCATTTTCATTTTTGTTTTGTCTGATACAAAGCTATGGTCAAAAATATCTTTGAAACATTTTTTTTTGCAATTTGCAATTTGATTGCACAGTTATAAAATATTATAATAATATAATATTAAAATATTATTTTTTTATAAATTTTGTCTAACTTTATAAATTTGTGTGTATCTCAAAACTAAGCAATAAATTCACTGTGGTTCAAAAGCATTTTGTGCACCTTTTTTGCATTTACAATTTTGTGGGATAAAGCTATGAAATGTCTGTATTTAGATGAAAAAGATAAAAGATTTTTTTTCTTGTTTTTTTGTAGTTTCGACATGTTCGTCAGTTAATATTGACCTAACTCCATATATATTATTAAGATCTAGGATATAAAGGTTGTATTGACGTATGGCAAATTAAAATACTCCCAAAAATGGCACCACAGAAGGTAAAAATGTAAAGTATGCTCTGGCGGAGTTGGTTCTATGGCAGGTCACAAAGGGTTAAGTTTATTCATTTTTATGAAATACATTGACATTTTCTGAATAAATGATTGTTTACGAGAATTGTAATTGAATTAATTAATAATGCAGCTTAGTTTTACACAAGTAGTTTATCAGATAAGTAGACAAGCAGTCTATATAACTTAATGTGAAATATTAGGTAGACAACTTGAGTCTTTCTTAAGTATTGAGTTTAAGCACTTCATCATTAAATGGTATTTTGGCATGCAAATTATCTTGGATACATTTAGCTAAAAAAGCTAAAAATGTACAAATATAATGCAAATTGTTACCTCACATTATCTTGGTAATTTCTTGATGGTTCTGTACAGTGTTGAGGATACCTGTTTCATTCCATAATTTTAAAATGTCATGTGACCTGAATTTTAAACAAAAAGTATTTTTTAAAACAACGATTTTTTTGGAGTACTAATTTTTTTTTACATCTGAATATTTTGGGGCCATGTGCAGGTCTATTACTCTCGTCACTTTGTCCTGAGAGCTCCTGCCCTGCCCTCGTTTGCCCCTCACCTGTTTCTTCTTCCACCGACTGAAATATTTATTAACCGGAGATGAAAGGAGTGCTTCAGTTTAATGCAGTCTGGATCAAGTACAGAGAACATGAATTGAGACATGTTTACAGAATTTACGACACATATTTATTTTTCATGTAAAACTGATAATAAACTGTTCTGCTTAAAACTGCTTACGCTTGGGAAGTATGGTGGTGAAGTGTGTTTATGCTGTCACCTCTAATTTGGGTTTCTGACTCTAGCCCAGCAAAGGAGTTTGTAAGTGATTCGGTTGGTTTTCACAGTCAAAAACATGCTTAGAGTGAATTGAAAACCCTAAACTGCCCTCAGGGGTGAATGAGAGAGTTAATAGTGATTGAATGTTGCTCTGCATTGTTTAAGGGTAACTTCACCTTTGGCCCAATGCACCAGCTGAACCTTGTGACCCTAATAAGGAATAATTTATTTATTTATTTATTTATTTATTTATTTATTTATTTATTTTTTAGGAAAGACCTCTGATCAAGTCGCTGCAGAGAGGTGAAGATCCACAGTTTGACCAGGTATTATTTACTAGCATCATCTCCCCTTATCCCCCTTGGACTCAATTCTGTCTAGACTGTAGACATGTCCCAGCATAAAGTCAAGAGACAGCCTTTTAGATTCTCAACATTGCCAACTATTAATCTGACTAAATTATTCAATGAGATCCATGCATCTGTGAGGCTCTGATAGCATCTAATGTGACCTCAGTGAAAGCTTGACGTGTCTGAATGTCTGGAACTTTCCATTTGCATCTCAGATGAATTAGATTAGAAAGTTCACATACACAGCAAAATGCACAATGTTAAATCATCACCACTGGTGTCAATGGTGAGTAGCTATATAAACATATAGCCTCAGGTTTAAATGTAACACTATTGGAGATACTTTAGCTACATCTCAACTCGGCCAGTGTTTAATGAACTCACGTAGTAATATATATATATTTTATATATATAATTTATATCAATGATTTTTACAGGGCTTCAAAAACACTTTTAGTTTTATTAAGTGTCATACACCTTTAAATGAAATGAATGTGTGACTGCTAAAGAAATCAGGACATAGTGGGAGTAGGGTAATGGCATCTCTTCATGACTTCATTTAACACATTTGAATCAGTTTCGTTAAATAATTCTGTCCAATTACTGCTGTACTCTACACTATTGTTTTTAATTACCTGAATTTATTTCTGGCATTTGTACATTATTTACAAAAATTTCTGCAAAATGTAGGAAATATCTAAACCCTAGTTTAATTTCAGATTCTCTTTGTTAAATCCACTGAGAGCTTAGAGCGAAAAGAGCTTTTACTCTAGTTCTATGTGCATATTTATATTACATGTGTGTGTTTGTGAGTTTGTCTGTGTTTACTGAAGGCAGGTGAATAGCAGCTTCTATTCAGAGCACACAGGGCTGTGTTTGTGCCCATGTCCTCTGAGCTTTTCAGCAACCTCACTGAGAGAGGATTCTTCTCTCAGGGTTCATCTGGGAATGAAGGGCTCACTGTGCTCTCCCTGAACGCCACCCTCTCTCCCTCCTTTTCCTGTGTGTTGAGACCTCATCAGAGGCCACTTTTCCTTCCTGCGCTCACTACCCAAACACTAATTTCTTTTCTTTGCATCATGGGTATATGTTCAAGACCCTTATTGACAAACAAAGTGCTTTCACAAGCTCTGGAAAACTCAGTGGATATTTTGCGGAGAGTACTAGAGTAAAACTTCCTTTGCGTTGCTTTCAGCTGATCAGCTCCATGAGTTCCCTGGCAGAGTATTGCCTACCATCAATCTTGCGCACCCTGTTTGACTGGTATAAAAGGCAGAATGGAGTTGAAGATGAATCCCATGAGTACAGACCACGTTCAAGTACAAAGTCCAAAAAGTGAGTCCTGTTTGTGTCTTTTAAGTATTGTTGACTAGTTCACCACATCAAAAATAGTTCACACAACCCAAAAATGTGTTTTCAGCTGTATTGGTTAAATTCATGTCTAGGGTGAACCTCGCCATTTGAATGCAAGCAATAATTAGCATCGCTGTTCCTTTCAGAAAGTGGACCCTTTATATTATTGTGATTAAACAGATGAAATATTAAAATACTTTGTGTGTGCAATCATGCAATCCTATTGTGTGTTCCAATTTTTTTTAATCCGTTGAACACTCTGAACAATTGGGACATTTGTATATTATTTAGTACCTTTCTACACCACCAATGTTGCAAAAATGTATAGTCAATCAGCCTTTATTCGGATGAAATGGGTTTGTAGTAGGGATGCCACAATACTCGGTTTATACTGAACCGAACAGTACACTGGTCAATAAGCACATGTGAACCACATTTTTGGTTCCTCATTTGAATAACCCCTGTATGAATTATTATATGTGAACGCATTTCTGGAGCTAATGTCCAATCAATGACCTGCTCCTTCTGTAAATATCCAATCAGCAAGCAATAAAGTTAGAGGAGGGTTGGACTTCTCGTGTTTCACTCTAAGCATTAGCGATATGAAGAGTCTTTTAAACTTGAAGACATTTCAGCTTTGCTGTTTATAACGACAAAGATGAAAGAAGAACAGTAAACAAATATGTCTCCACATGCAAGCACTGTTTTATCAAATGTTTTTATGCAAAAGGAAGCACATGAAACATCTGTCCCGTCATACAGCACCGTCACACACACAGCGAGAGAGACTCTGAATCATTCAAACAGCCAAACCCAACTAATTCAGAGAGACACATAATAAATTGGTTATTTTATTGTTTATGTAAAGCGTAATCTAGGAAAATAAAGTGAATTTTACCAAAAACCTATTTGTTTTTTTACCTCACCATGGGATCTATACAAAGGATTGTTAAGAAATTACTAATTTGCTAACCCATCGGAACGGTGGTTGAAAACTGAGGTATGCACCAAACCGTGAGGTTTGTGTACTGTTACATCCCTTGCTTGTAGACTAAACAATCACAATAACCCCATGGACATCAAACCAGCTTTTTGTAATGTGGTCAGTAAAGCCAAAAAGGAAATTCTCTAAATATTCCAAGTAAATGGCTACATTTATTGTTCACTTATGAAAACTGAGTGGACCAACCCCAGTAGACGACAGAGCAGCTTAAATCATCGGTTACTGTAGAAACTTCACACTGAACTTTAAGTGGCTTCACATAGTCTGTGCATAGTTTCTCTCAATACATCAACCCCGACCTTAATCCTTTCCACGTGAAGCTCCTCAAAATATCTTTATTTCCACCTTGAGTGGAAATTTCTTGGGGCAGCTTCTACGAATTAGCTTGAATGCAATAATCTGCGAACAGCCTGCATCATATGAAGAAAAAAAATTGAGTGGAGAGTCACAATGACTGTGTTGTGAACATGTATCACGTCTGCAGTCTTTCAATAGATGGTTTTTCTAAGGCTCCTTCACTGACAAAATGCAAACATTTTCTGAAACACTGATCTGTACGCTTTAGTCAACATTTCCTGACAAATCAAGACTTTGAAAATTTCACTCATTGTGTAATGAATATACTGTAAATAATGTAAATATAAAATTTATGAGTCTCATTTTTTTAAATGAGTGACAAAGTATTGAATGGTCTTATGATAATCAGAATTTGTCCAGCATTATAAAAATATAATAATAATAATATTTTCCATATGTCAGAAGGATCAGAGGTTCAAACCTTCATTTTATCAAATTCTCACAACTCTTTCCTTTTCTTTCCCAGCGATGAGCAGCAGAGAGATTATTTGCTGGAAAGGAGAGACCTAGCTATCGACTTCATCTTCTCTCTGGTCCTGATCGAAGTTCTGAAACAAGTAACATAATCTCTTTTTTGCAATAAATATTTGTATAATAAACCAATTTTGCACCTAAAAGTCAAGCAAGGGTCAGTAATCAATTTTGTCAAGTTAAGTAAACTTGTGCAACTGAAAGTGTATCAGTTTCAAATATTTTATAATAAAAAAGATTTGCTCTGCATATTCAAAAGTTCTGATATTATCGAAAGTACTGTTCTGTGAATCCTGGTGTCTTTTGTCTTTCAGATGCCACTTCACCCTGATGTGGATGGATTGGTTCAAGAGGTCATACATTTGGCTTTCAAGCACTTTAAGTATAAAGAGGGGTAAGATAAATGTTCATAAGTGTACGTTCTGAATACTTTGTCAAATCAATAATATTATTTGTTTGTCTAAATAAACATCATGCATATTCCTTTTGTGATGATGACCAGGTATTATGGTCCCAACACTGCCAACATGCACATTGTAGCTGATCTCTACGCAGAAGTGATTGGTGTCTTAGCACAAGCAAAGTAAGTTCTTCTTTGTCAACCTCTGTGTGTTTTTATGTTCGTATAATTAAGGGAGTGTCAACACTGTGGGAAAAACTGCTTTCTCTCACTTAGAAAGTAGCTAATTTGAGGCCATCCAAGGGCTTAATTGAGTGTAGTTTATATTTTCTCCATTCACTCTGGTTTACAGAATTAAAGACTCTAAGTTTAGTTATTGTAGCCCAGTGATGAACTAGCAATCTTCGCAGAACCTGTACTGGAACTTTACCCAATGTGAGCCGACTCCAGATAAATGCTGAGAAAATGTGTAAATACTTTAGATCGGTTTCTGTTTATACAACTCTCAGAGATATTCAGGTGTCACTATTGTAAGTGTGACTTCATTTTTACTCTAATGTGTGTGAGTGCTGCACAATGTGGAAACTGTACGATACCAGTAGCTCAGAGGAGCTTTGTTTTAAAACAAAGGTGGTAAGAGGGGTGTAGTATCTGGTTGCGGCACAGTTTTAAGCTAGAGATTCGGTTGGGAAAAGAACTTGTTCAAACATATTTTCTTTTCTAGATTTCCTGCTGTCAAAAAGAGGTTCATGAGTGAGCTGAAGGAGCTCCGTCAAAAGGAACAGAGCCCATATGTTGTGCAAAGCACCATTAGCCTCATCATGGGTGTCAAGTTCTTCCGAGTGAAGATGTATCCCGTTGAAGAGTTTGAAGCCTCCTTCCTGTTCATGCAGGTAAAAGGACACTGAAAACCAGCAGTGATAACCCCAGAAATATTAGATCTGAGGAATGTACAGTTTCTGTCCAGTGTCTTTCATGATGCTTTGCTCTGCTTTGTCACAGGAGTGTGCACAGTATTTTCTGGAAGTCAAGGACAAAGACATCAAACATGCTCTGGCTGGACTCTTTGTTGAAATACTCGTTCCTGTAGCAGCGGTTAGAAAATTATATCAAGATCTGTTAGCATGCTTAAGCGGAACGGCTTTAAAATATGTTTTCAACGATAAACAATACTTAACTTTATTTGTAGATGTTTTCAATCAAACCATTTTGTTCTATTTTATAACAGGCTGTTAAGAATGAGGTGAATGTTCCTTGTTTAAGGAATTTTGTGGAGAGCTTATATGACACCACCTTGGACATTTCAACTCGAAAGAAACATTCTCTGGTCAGTCTGGACTTTTGTTCAATTTTATCTTGTCAGGGGACTTTTTTAAATTTTTATCACCATTCTTTCCATTTCTTTAGGCTCTGTACCCATTGGTCACATGTCTACTTTGCGTGAGTCAAAAGCAGTTCTTCCTTAATAGATGGCACATCTTCCTCAACACCTGCCTCTCAAATCTAAAGGTAAAGGTTTTGCTGCTTTGTTGAAGTGTGTTTGAATGAAAACTATAATCTACAACTTTAACCACGTCTACAGAGCAAGGACCCTAAAATGGCACGAGTTGCACTAGAATCCCTCTACAGACTTGTATGGGTCTACATGATCCGGATCAAATGTGAGAGCAACACTGCAACGCAGGGGTAAGCATATTTATGCTATAATGCTACTTTTAATTACTTTGTATAATTACTTTGAACTAGTGTATATTTAGTGATGCAATACAAAATACTAAAAATGTCACAATGCACATTGTAATAGGGAGAACAAACTTGACACAGCTGTAAACTTTTATTGAGATACTAGAAAAATAACATAAACTATGTATTAAGCAAGCTCTCTTCTTCAGTCTTTTACAAGCTCTGAGTGCACAAACATTAGCGCTGCCCCCTAGTGGGTGGATGACACTGTTGATGCGTATCAAACAAGACCCTGGTGTTGTTAGCATTTTAAGTGCAGTTGTATCTTCCAGTGACAGTTTAAACAGTCAATTAGTCAAGTTTGTCTTCATTTTATTTTATTTTAAATGCTTGGCACAATATCATGATTCATATCATATCAAAATAATCTCAGGAACATGGAACATTTCAGATTTCTTTTACCAGTATTTTGTGAGCTAAACAGTTGAAATACAAAGTCATGAAAGGTATGAATATGATTAAGGTTCCAGAGACCAGCTTGGCTTTACATAATACCACCTTATGAATGGCTGCTTTCTTGGTGAGACTGAGAAAAAAAACAAAAACAAATAAATGCTGCCAGTTCTCTGCCCCTTCCTCAGTCATCAGTCCAGAGAAGTTGGGAAGTGGCCGCACCCCTCATCCTTCTCAGTGGTAGAAGCAGTAAACAAGTGCCCCATTACAGTTCAGAGTTTAGGGTGGAGGGGTTGAGGCTTGGTAATTACCGCCAACGCAGAAATGGGTGGAGAACAAATGAGGTTGTTGCTCATGGGCAATTGCTGAGAGGGTCTATTGGGAATCGAAGGCTTAGTGAGCTAGCACAGGTTTGACCATCAGGGCTAGCAATGAAAAGTGAATATGTTTATAATATTGAGTATCTATTCCTTGGGATTCACATAGTAAAAGTATACATTTTTACATTTTAGCACCTTAAGGAAGTAGATAGAAAATGGTGGTGACAGTTCAACACAGTTAACCACAGAACTTTATTTATGTGCTGGAGCCAAAAAAACACACACAAAAAAACATTTTAATATTGCTCTTGGTTAGAATCTAGCAATAATATCTTCTCCAAAGCCTCAACCCTCCACCACAAATCAGTTAAAAATGTGGAAAACAAGGTATATCAGCTAAGTTATGCTATCACTGGATAAATTTTTGTCTTCTGCGGTTCTATTGTTCAGAGTAGACGACAACTGTTTTGTTCACCATCTGCGCACACAATAACAGTACACTACAATTGCTCTGAAAGACCTTGTTGACTTACTGGGAAAACAATAGCGACCAAAGATGAGTCACTATAGGCTAGTTGATACAGTCAAGAGTCACACAGTACGTTATCCTCTTAGGACAGATTCTAAAAATGCATTGATTTGAGAAGGTGTTTATGATTTGTAAAAATAATAATAATAATAATAATAATAATTGTATAGTCACATTTCAGTTGCATTAACTGATACAACGTTTACTTTACAAGGACCATAAAAGGTAAAAATTAAGCCAACGTAAATCAGAAACTATTATTTTAGCAATAATAGTTGACTCAGAGCTTTACCATGAATTACAAAAATGCTAAAGATTACAAACCAGACTTAAATGTACAATTCTCCAAATAGGCCAAGCTCAAGATTGTCATGGTATTAGACTGCTAATTATAGTTTATGTATTATAGTATGCTCAGATCCTGCAAGAATTGATTTGTGGTACTTTCTTCACAGCCGTCTCAACTCCATTGTGACTACCCTATTTCCCAAGGGATCCCGCAGTGTGGTTCCCAAAGACATGCCCCTCAATATATTTGTTAAAATTATCCAGTTTATTGCACAGGTATGTCTGTGGTTCAATGGGCAACATCTTAAAGTTAATCTGTAAGCTGTTCTGTTGTGTTGTGAAAACTTTGAATTTTAAGATAAAGGCATGTTCTGTTACCAAAATAAATCTGCGGTACAGCTCAGAATACAGATGTTGATGCAACTTTATAAATGTGCTTATGTGTTTCATTTCATCATTTAGGAGAGACTTGACTTTGCAATGAAAGAAGTCATTTTTGATCTACTGTGTGTTGGAAAACCTGCAAAAGCCTTTAGTCTTAATCCTGAGGTGAGCCATCGTTGGTTGTGAATCCGTTCTGAGTCAGTGGAATACTGATTTTGATTGTCTGTTGTGCAGAAAATGAATATAGGTCTTAGAGCATTCCTGGTCATTGCGGACAAGCTGCAGCAGAAGGATGGTGAGCCTCCCATGCCAAACACAGGCGCCACACTGCCTTCTGGAAACACACTTAGAGTCAAAAAGACTTTCCTCAACAAGCCTCTTACTGATGATGAGGCCAAAGTCATAGGTGAGTTTGTCAACTTCAAAGCTGTTTGTGTTGGTTTAAAGCAATAAAAATACCAATATTTCAGATTAATAACAACTTTGTGTGCTGTGCTTTTAATAATCTCAGTAGATATCTAAAGAGGCTTGGTAATTGAGATTAAACTATTCTAGGGAATTAATTTTTTAGCTTGAGAAGACATTTGGAAGACAATTTAATGTTTAGAAAATTTGTAATAATATCTCCATATGATTAATTATCCAAATATTGTTGTTTTGTCTGTTAGATTTGAAGTTACTCTACTTGCTTTTTTATTATTATTGGTAAAGTTATTACATTTCCTCCTGTAGTGCCTAAAAATGTTGATCCTGGATGTTGTTACCTTCAATTCTCAACCTTACGACAATAGTACTGTGGAATGCTTGAAAAATAACAATATTGTCTGTATTTGTTAATGCACTGAAAAGCAGGTACATGCAGTTTTCAAACATTTTTCCAAAAATAGTCAGTTGGTCTTGATCTCTTTCATCAAAATCTCCTTTCTTAATAGTATTTGAAAAAAAATAAAATTGTCTCAGATCACACATTAACTTCAACAAAACCATTAGCAGAGTGTTCACCTCAATATATACTTCTATAAACACTGCATTGCATAATGACGTCATCTCCTCTGCATCTGAGTTGCATATTATCTGTAATGTGAACGAACAAACACTCCAAAAAATCAGTTTCCTCAAAAAATCTGAATTGAGAATTAAGACCCGCGATGTGACAGTAGATTTAGAATGCTTCACAGAATCTCTTGCGATTGCTAATTGGTTTTGCCAGTAGAATCATACATTTCTAATAACATTTATACGTTTATAATAACATTTGTCCTGACTTAGAAATGCAGATTTAATCTGAGCTTGTTTGCTTGAAATTCTATTCCAAAAATGTAAAATATTGTACCTTTAATTCTCTCACCATTTCAAACTGGGCTTGGCAATTAAACTAAAGGTAATTGTAATGGCCATTCAGAAGCTATAATCGTCAAAAATTTCTAGGTCAATTATTTCAATTACTTTCCCTTTAAAAACACTTCCACATGTGGAGTCACTTGACCCCGCTCCATGAATGCTTTTTAGGTAATGTGTGTTTTCATTTCAGTTGTTCATTTATTGATATTTAATATAGTCATAAATTGTTTCCTTCAATTATTTTAATAATGAATGAACGTACCCTTCATTCTAAAATCTCTCACTTTTAATATGTGAGCATTTTTACTATACCAAACTTCTCACTGAAATATGAGGGTAAAAATAGTAAATATTATTCAATTCATCAACATTTTGATTTGAGGTCACAGCGCCCAGCATTAATTTCAACATTGAAGTTTTGAACATATTCTACATCCTATATTAAGGTTAATTTACACTGTCCTATTGTATCAGATGTCAAAAACATCCTGGGACATGCATTGAGCAGTTCTCACAGTTTGTTCTGGAACAGCTACCAAAAGGGGGTGGGGCTTAAAAATCGATTGGTTACCTGTCTCATATCATATCTTTCAAGTTTTCACAGATTTATGTTTCATCTTCCCAGGAATGTCATTCTATTATCCCCAAGTGCGGAAAGCTTTGGACAACATGCTTCGACATCTGGACAAGGAGGTTGGCCGCTGTATGATGCTGAGTAATGCCCAGATGCTGAATAAAGAACCCGAGGATATGATCACGTACGCCACAAATAATGCTAGATCAAGTAACATTTCTTCTGGTGTGACTTTTATTTGATGTCTTCTCTTTGTATTGACAGTGGTGAGAGGAAACCCAAGATTGACCTCTTTAGGACATGCATGGCTGCTATTCCGCGCATCCTTCCTGATGGCATGTCCAAGTCAGAGCTCATAGACCTTTTGTCACGGTTAGTGTGTGTAAATGCTTGATGTACGAATAGACATGTGAGCAGGAAGCATTTGCTTCAACCAATTGCCCGATGGTCAGGTTTCCCGAAAGCTTCAGTAATCTGATGCCACCCAACCCTGCGCTTGAAAAGGATGACCCTGTGCAATAGGAGTCAGCCTGGTCTAATCAGAAGGAATTCTTCATGTTCAAACAATTAGCTGTAGGGTTCAGACTAAAGTTGATATCTCTGTGTTGTAGTTTTTGATTCAAATCTCAGTATGTGTTTATTAAAGCAGTGGTCTCCTACATTTTTCACATCGAAGACTGGTTTTACGCAGGCTTTTTTTTTCACAGACCAGTCATCAAGATATGCTTCATTAGAGCTTTTGGTCACCACATATTATCCAGAGCTTGGTGTGTGCAAATCACAATAAATCTGTAGCAAATTGTCTATTAGAAGCTTTCTTTTGCAAAAGATGTGGGTTACATTTTGGAGCTAAAAATGTAAAACAGTGAATACCATTTTTTTTTCCAAAATAAGAAATTGTTTAGATAATAACAAAATTGAGTCAGGTAATTTAAAAAAATA
This sequence comes from Danionella cerebrum, assembly GCA_007224835.1. Taxonomy (NCBI): domain Eukaryota; kingdom Metazoa; phylum Chordata; class Actinopteri; order Cypriniformes; family Danionidae; genus Danionella; species Danionella cerebrum. The sequence goes on along the minus strand of SRMA01026879.1, from coordinate 673,563 downwards.
AAAATAAAACAGAATTAAAGAGCGGACCGGTACTGGGGGTTGGGAAACCCTTCTATAAAAAAAACAACATTTATGAAGTACAGTTTATAATAGCAATACATTTGTTTAACAGTTCATTTAGGCAAAATGTTTACCTTCTATCTATGAAATTACAGGTTAACCATCCACATGGATGACGAACTGCGCTTGATAGCCCAGAATTCCCTGCAGAGTCTGCTGGTTGATTTCTCAGACTGGAGGGAGGAAGTGCTCCTAGGTTACTGTAGTTTCCTGCTTCGTGAGGTTCAAGACACAAACCCAGTCCTTCTGGACTCATCACTGAAACTAATGCTTCAGCTGCTCACACAGTGGAAACTGGCTCTACTTAGCACCAACCAGGGCTTGGACACATCGAAGATCTGCTCAACTGAAGTAAGGACCAAACAATTGATGTATACATGAAGGCTTGAAATGTACACAAATGTGACATGTAGAATTAATCAGTGAGAAATTATAAACACTAACAGACGTATAAAAGACAAAACGAACCAGGTGAGAAGGCTTCACAGATAACAAGCTTCCAAGAGGGTCGAATAAAACAGAAAGAGAACAAAGCCATTTGCTCAGGGATAACACACAATAAAACAAGTTTAACTGCCAGTCGAGTGCCACTACCAAGCACTAGGCTGGAGAGTAAGAGAAAACAGCAGATAATAATAAGCATTTGAGTGAAAGCTTGTACTAGGAAGCACAGCTTAACAGCTTAACTCACAATCAACTCATTTGCTTAAAAAACACAAGGCATTTCTGATGCAAGATATCTGCCACAAAGGCAAAAGTAATCAAGACTAGCATGTGGGATTGGCAGAAAACCAGGATCACAAGGAAAAAGTAATTAAATATTTAAGGCACCAATGTTACGGTCTGTAATGGACCCTTGTCATACATAATCAATTTTTTTAAACCAGAGATTTTTCAAATTTTTTTTAAGTAAAATCCCAGCTAGTGTGTTACGTGGCATCCAATGTACTCATGTGGTAACTATATCAAAAAGTCATATTATTATGGAAGCCCATTTCCTCCAGGTTGAAATAAATGGCTTGAAAAGTAGACATTTTGAGATACAAAAGTAAAATTTGTTAGAAACAAAAGTCGAAATTTTGAGATACAAAGGAAAAATTGAAGATAAAGAAATTGAAAATTTTAGATTAAAAGGGCAACATTTTGAGATGCAAACATCCAATTTTTTGCGATAAAATGTTGAAATTTTGAGATACAAAAGTCGCAATTTCGAGATAGAAAATATTAATTTTGACTTGCTGGCCCTGCGGAAGACTAATCTAACAAATTGCATAATTCCGTGCTGTACAGCTACTAATGCAACAATTTCATCATTAGTAAAATGTAAAATATAATTTTAAATATATATCTCATGTTTACTTTATTATATAAAAATTTTAAGTTTTGTTTCCCAAAATTTCGACCTTCTATCTCAAAATGTTTACTTTCTTATCTCAAGATTTTGTGTCTCAAAACTTTGTCTTTTTAAACCATTATTATTCTTTAACCTGGCGAAAATGGGCTTGCACATAGGATGATACACGCAGTCACATTCGTTTTTTTGCTACTCATATAAATGATGTCGGCTGTTTGATTCGTAATTGTGACCTTAAATAACTAATAGAGCACAATTAATCTCTGAATATGTTTTCAGTTGTTACAGTGTAGCTCTGGCTCCAGAGTGTCAGTTGAAGGAACTTCTCACACTGCAGTTTTGCACGCTGTCGAGGGTCTCGCTTTAGTGCTCCTGTGCTCCTGTCAGACAGGCACACGCAAACTAGCTGTGGCAATCCTTCGAGAGGTCCGGCAGATCTTGCTCAACTTCGTACAGTCTGAAGTAAGAGCATGGTTCAGTAATGTGGAAGCCTTTAAGTGTAGAGGCTCTCAATAAACCTTAACATTTGTGTCCTTATACAGGAAGATGAAAGACCCATGTTAGATGTATTGGATCAGCTAAGCCCAATGGTGATTGAAAGCTTTGCACACGTGACAGTGGCTGACTCGGTAAGTGTTTGATCCTCTTGGCTTTCACTAGAAGACTAGATTTAGGAGAATACCTACAAATGTGTTCCCTTCCGGTATTTTAAAACGTTTTAACTCTTATTCATTTCCTGGATAAAAATATAGTAAAATTATTTCAATGACAACATAGTGATAGCAACTTTCAGTAACCTTGTGTTGTTTACTACAGTATAGTCTGTCTAATTTAGGCAAATGTATTGGTTTTGCCATCCCCATAAAATCATATCTTTTGATAAACTGTTTTATATAATAAAGGTTGTATGAATACATTCTCTGACCACTTATCAACCTCCTTCCCCAGGCATCTCTCCCTATTGGCCAGCAAGCAGATCTGCAGTGGCTGGTGGAGTGGAACGGGTCTTTAGTAGGCAGTCACTATGACGTACGGAGCCCGTCCCATGTGTGGATCTTGGCACAGTCTTTAAAGGAACCTTGGGCCCTGTGCCTCTTCAGCCTTCTAAGACAAGAGTACCTGCCCAAACACTGTCCCACAGCACTCAGCTATGCTTGGCCGTATGCCTTCACCCGCCTGCAACTCCTCATGCCTCTACTGGAGCCCAGGTGAGGGAGGGATAAAACACCTTTCAAACAAACTCTAGAGTTCTTCATTGTTTATTTTGACCGGAAGTCTGTAATGTAGCTTTAAATGCTGTGGCTGCCTAATAGATTATGTAAGCATTTAAATCTGATTGACCAGGGTTTAACCCCAAAGTGCAGGGAGAGGTTTTAAGCATCAACTTTATCTAAGTGTTTAAGTTTAAGCTTTTAATGGCTTCCCAAAGTCCTTTTATTACGCGGCTACATTTGCTTAAGTGGTTCTGCCTTTGATAGCTCACTGTCCGCATTGGCTTATATGAATTACGTCTGCTTCCTTTTATACAATTTACGTATTGAGACACATTTCTATTTAAAGAATCCTGACAAGTTTGGCAAGATTTAAGAAAAAATTTAATTCCAACCCGAACTAATCTGTTTACAATAGAGACTGGGATTGACCAACAATAAAATAAACATTAATGAAATTCCATGTAAGGGTCATAATTATTATCAAAGTAGAATTTGTGCTTTACCAACTTCGAGCAGACATGGAACAGGTCATTGATTTGAAATCAATCAATCATACTGTTTATCTGGTCTACATACTAAGAGACTACTGAAAAGGGAATCACTGGAAGCCCTTTATTTACAATGTAAATACAGAGAATGATAACACAAAGGCATTTGTTAGATTTGTATTGTTGTATGCATCAGGATAGAATCCACATTGCGTGATACAGACAGCAGCAGAGGATGGCAAATGAAGGATTATGCATTGTTATATCACAAAAACATGCACTACAAATAAAAACCTTCCAGACTCTCTCTCTCTCTCTAAGTATTCTAACCATCTTTTTATTATTTTAAGCATATCAAAAATGTTATTTGACTTAATAAGATGTTTTGTTGCACCTTTACAAAATGCTAATATTTTAGAATTCGTACACTGTAATCATATATTTAAAAATAAAAATAAAAAGCTTATAAAAATATGACTTCATTTTCCTTTATGACCTCATACCTGTAAAATACTGTATAACTCCATTAAAAATATTTTCTGTAAAATGACAAGAAAAAGTTGTAATATTACATTAAGGTATTTACAGGTATTTTCTGTTTTAAACTTGTTTTAAATGTTTAATGAATTTCCTTGTAAAAATAAATCTAAGGGTTTAGAAATCTATCATGTTTCCACAACATGATGTCTTTGACTGTAAAATATTGTGATAATCTATTATTAGGAAGTCACTGGAAGCAAAATTTAAGAAGACATAATAGAAAATTCAGCTTCATTATCTTTAAAACACTTTGAATGCTAAATATCTAACAGAGAACAAAGGAGAGGGAGGGGGGAGGCGAAAGAGAGTCTGAAAGAGTGAAGTGGGAGGGGGATCTACAGCAACCTAACTCAGGCCCTGTCCACATGTACCCATTTATTTTTTTCTGCCGTCTACACATAACTGCTGCACTGCATTCATGTGGACAGGATAACCGGATTATTATGTGTTTGTTGAGTGGAGTTTGTCATTGTCGTCACACTCTGTCACTGCTGTGTTTACGAACAGAAAGCACAATGGTGACCGAAGCGAGGTTTATCTTGTTTTTTCCATTATTGTGGCTTACAGAATGTAAAGAATTACAATGTTACAATGTTAGCTATTAGATTGACCATGTTAGCTATTAGATCACCGAACAGAGGTGCTTGTGTTTTTGCACACGCAGTATTAAATATTCATTTTAAAATGTTATGAATTGCCTTCCACCTGTTGGTTTGGTAGAGTGATTACAGCGTCTCACTATACAACTAAGCTTTTAAGTGCTATTACTATCCAACAAATAATCATTATTACAGTTTATCATGACATTTCTATTTACATTAAGCTAACATAACATGCTTACTGCTTACATTTTTAGGAAGGAGTATCAATGGATCTTTCCAAGGCAATAGCATATGATTCGGAGATCTGACAGAGAATATCAGGTAGCTATAGAAGGTTCAGAAGGGAAAGGAGAGAAGAATCCGGCCAACAATAACAGAGTTTGGGTTTGATGAGTTGCAAGTGCTTAGAATTTTGGCGATTGAGCTCTTAATGAGGAAGCCATAGATTCGTCAAGTGAACATGTGCTAGTGTAACCCATGACAAAAACACAGCTGATGAGATTACAAGTTAATTGGTGAGGAGTGCTTGCATTCCAACAGCTTTGGCTTATTTGAATTAGTGAAACCTGAAGCAGTGCAGGTGTTTCTGGGAATTGTTGTTCTCATTTCTGACTGTTGTTTTACAACTGTTAGCTAATACATTTGAATTATTTAACTTTTTAGCAATCCGGTTAACACTAAGAAGACAAGCTTGGCTGGATCTACAGACACATATGTGTCTCTTTGGAGAAATTACTTGATTCTGTGTTTTGGTGTGGCCAAACCCAGCATCATGAGCCCTGGTCACCTCCGTTCTTCCACTCTTGAGATCATCACTCCCAGTCCTGACAGCAACAGCAGCTTTGACAATAAGGTGTGCACCGTTTCTTAGGGATCAGACATCACTTGTGTCAAGTTACATGCCTCATTTAATAACCTGATGATCTTTTTTCTCTTCAGATCCTGGGCACGCCATCTGTTGCTTGTCTTCTGAAACAGTTGGTGCCTTTGATGCGTACAGAAAGCATTGAAATAACAGAGTCTCTGGTGCTAGGATTTGGCCGAACAAACTCCCTTGTTTTCAGGTACTTTTTAGCCTATTTATAAGCCTTCGTACATTAAATGGGTTACATTAATTGCTTACAGTTAATATTAAGTTTTCTATTTAATGTTTAAAATCATATTACAATGAATTTTCAAAAAATCCCATCCTTGTTTAATGCCTAATTTCCATAACTTTCTACATTACTGTGTACACTGGTTCCAAATGATGAGAACGTGTCAAGGTGCGAACATGTCAATGTAAATGTGTGAACTATTTTTTTAGTTTAAATAGAATCATATTCAGCATTTCCAAATAAGCATTTTAATTGTGTTTATTCTTGTAATTATCAATGTATTGGGACACAGATTGTACATAAAATTGTGTGTTTAATTTCATGTCAGTATATTGTTTGAGAAGACCTGATATCCACTGAAAAATACAAAAAGCTTCTTTTTAAAGTCTTCTTGCAAGTCTCAACAAATCCTATTTGCTCTAATTTAACATCATGTTTTTGAAAGAGTCTTGTACCATACATGCAGCCAGATTACTTGAGATAAAATATGAGAAACAGCACTCATCTGATGTTCACATTCCTGTCATAACTCTCTTGTCAGCTTTTTGAATTCCTAGACTTTGATAAGGTCGTGCACACACATTAATCATGTGTTTATGTTGCCATATAAGGCCTGGTTGAATTGACCTTTTTACCATCTTAACAAAGTTACATTGATTTGAAAGTACTGTCCAGATGACAATGCTTATATATGAAGATAGTAAACTGTTCAACAAATCAGAAAAGAATCTTTACATATTTATACAACATTTTTAAATATAGACTTTAAAAAAATCCATCCTTCACTTTTTCTGGGTTGGGTTCATATTGGGCGAATAATCCTTGACAGTTGCCGGTTCATTGCAGGGCCAAATTCACCCACTATTTTCATTCACTTCTAATTAGAGCTCTAATCATTGTCATCGAATTTTGCACGCACTTCAGAACTTCAGAACAGAGATTCAGCTCATGTTGTTTGTGATACGCAAATGAAATTTGGCACACATAAGTAGGGTACCAAGACTTAAATATAAGTAATATGAATCACGTTCTGAAAATCGAAAGGAAATCAGCTATTTTGAAAAAAATGGCTAAAAATGGCTACTTTTGCTTGCTTTGTGCTTTTGACAAACTCCTCCTAGACATGTTATCTGTTTTGCTCCAACTCCATCTTTCTTTAGGCATATGGGATGTTAAATTGTGAAGCTTTTCTGACGTTAAACTATGTGTGCACAGCAGTCGTCGAATCATAGTTTTGACATAAATAGGAAGTCGCTAAGAACTCACCCATGCAGTGTCCAATCGGGCTCATATTAACCAAGAGTCCATGTCTGAACAAGTCTCTAGCAACCTACAGCATCATTCATAGCAGCACCTAGTGGCAACATGGAATGTCCTTGTTTTTTCTTCAGTTTAATGCTGATATTTGCTGATATTGCTGTTTCAAGTACGTTTTGAATTAGGAACACTCATGTAAAAGATCACGATCAAGTTCGCTATTTTGAAAAATCAAAATGCTTTAACAATACTGCTCCAAGAGATTTCACCTCCAAACTCCATCAGTCTTATTTTAAAACATATGGAAAGTTAAACTGCGAAGCTTTATTGACTGTTAATCTATTTTCTTGTGCCTGTATTAATAATTGTACATTTACAACACAACTCTGACAAATGTATTTGTTGTATAGTGCATATTGCAACAGACAAGCCGCTGAGAGGGGATGACCCACCGGAGGTGCTCAAACCCTTTGATTGCTGCTTGCTGCTTTAATGGGAATTTAGATTCTTCATTTAACCAGAAGCTTTTTTGGACTGTGGTAGGAAACTGGATTCCACAGAGGAAACAAACTTGAAAGGATGTCAAATTGAATAATCTCTGCTTGTTTTGTTCCTTGGAATTATAAAAATGTTGACATGAACAGAGCAGATATTTTACACCATGGTTGTGCTGGATTGATTTGCCTGTTGTCTCTTTAATTTGAGACTTGTCTTGTCCCATGCAGAGAGCTGGTGGAGGAACTACATCCGTTGATGAAAGAAGCTTTGGAAAGAAGACCTGAGGTTAGTCATATCAGTATTTTCACAAAAGAAATTGTGTTTTTATAATATTAAAATATATTTAAATATCATAGGATTGATTGTACATTCCATTTGGATATATTTTATTGTTTAGAATAAAAAACGACGCGAGAGAAGAGATCTCCTGAGGCTCCAGCTCCTCAGGATATTTGAGTTACTGGCGGATTCTGGTGTCATCAGTGACAGGTGAGAGGGGTCTTATTATTACGGATTTGTTCTTTGGAATCCTATTGTGTCCTAGTATGAACTCACAGCCTAGAAAACATGAAATCATCCCGACTCCTTGTTTCTCAGCACCAATGGAGCCCTTGAACGTGATACACTGGCCCTGGGCGCTCTCTTTCTTGAGTATGTGGATCTGACCCGGATGCTCCTGGAAGCTGAGAACGACAAAGACATGGAGATTCTCAAAGACATCCGAGCTCACTTCAGTGCCATGGTGGCCAACCTCATTCAGAGTGTTCCAGGTAAAGATCAAGCAACAGACAGTCTCTAAACTCGGCGTACAATTACTGTCTGTGTCAAATCAAGCTTCGGCTCATTTACTTCATAAGTTCTCATTCCTGTTTGTGAACACTTCATAATCACATATAATAATTCCTTAAAAGTCATAATATTGCCCTTCCTAGTCTAAACTTCTATTCCTAAATTTAAGTAATGACATAATAGTCATGGGGTTGAATCTCATTCTTGGAGGTGCTCCCACATTTTCTTTGTTTAGGAAATGGAATTCATTGCTAGGTGACTGTGTTTTGGTCACAGGACTCCTGACGTCAGTCTCAATTTAGACTCCCTTGTAGAGACACCCAAAATAGCTGTAGATTAGATGAAGAGTCCCTTCATGGGATAATGAAGTCAAACAATGGTCAGCTTTTTCCTCCCTCTACTTTAAACCAGAAAACAAAAATCCAAACAAAAACTGTGTGAATGTTGGTGTTTAAATGTATATGTTCAAACTGAGTTTTTTTAAAATGTAGAATGCATATGCTTTTGGTTAAAACAAACAATGTTGTTTTTTTTTTCCTATTGTAGTGCATCACCGGCGATTCCTCTTTCCTCAGCAAAGCCTCCGGCACCATCTCTTCATCCTTTTCAGCCAGTGGGCTGGTCCTTTCAGTATTATGTTCACGCCATTGGATCGATATAGTGACCGTAACCATCAAATCACTCGCTACCAGTATTGTGCTCTTAAGGTATATATACACCATTTATTTAAATTAGAAATATTCAATTAAAATTGAAATGTTGGGTTTTATTATGGTTTCTCAACTTTTCTGACATTCCTAGGATCTTTTAGTGTTATTCCCTCATCAAAACATTTTATATTCAGAGTCTTTATGTATGTTTGTGTATTGCTCTATTCCTTTTTGTGAGTTTAAAATGACTCACAAAAAGGAATAGAGACTAATCAGATTAATCACTAGTACAGCTGGTATCTGACCTGGAAGTGTGAAAGCAGCAGACCAATGCTGAAAAATGTTATGGAATATTTAAATCTCTGAATCAAAGTGTATGCACACAGCAATATCGACAATTTTTTTCATTCTAAACAGATAGACAATAACATTATACTTTGCTTAGTCCAAGTTATGCCCTCTGCTCAATGGAAACATGACTGTAGGACATGTTTTTCAGAGGCCAACAATACAAGGTTATTCGAAGACTTTAGTGCGAAGTACGAAGTTTTTAGCGCAGTGTTAGTGTGGAGGACTCCTTTATTATTATGGCTCTAACAATAATCCCACATTTTAGGGATTATTACGCTTTTATATTAATAATACAAAGTACACATTGTATTCCTATCATTTTGATGGCATAGTATGCCATGTGAAATAAAAGTTGACCACTACAGACCTCCAAACTTTATATGCCATTCATATTAGCTCAAGAAGCATGCATAGAGAGCTTCATGCAATGGGTAACCACATCAGAGCAACTGTGTTCAAGCCTTACGTCACCAAGTGCAATCCAATGTAGCATGAATCTAGAGCAGTGGAGATTTTTTTAACCACTCAGGGTCACAGAGTTCTCCCACTTCAGACAATAGACCGGGGCGGACCTTGGACAACACAAACACATTCACTCCTAAGGGAAAATTTTTAAGATTTTGGTTAACCTGACTTATTCCTGATGGCTAAAATCAGAGTACCCAGAGGATGGCAAGTTTGGTGAGAATATTCATTCTCCTCTCAGGAAGGTTACCTAAAAAGCGCCAGTGCAATTTAAATTAACATAATATCTTAACTAAGCACTTCGCTATAACTTTGTTTGAAATTTATCCCTGAAATGTACCAAAACGTAAAAGCTTACTCTGCTTCCAAATATTGTGTGTGTTGCTAATTCAGACCACAGACATTCCCTGAGCTAATTTTATCTCCGGAGCTCCACATAGTCAAAGCACTGGTCATATCAAGACTCGGCAGCTCGACTGATCTTCATAGAACCTAGACGAGCTCACATCTCTCCACTGGCTTCCCATTGAGGCTCGTACCAAGTTCAAATCACTGATGCTTGCATACAGGACAGGCACAGGCTCCACTCCATCATACCTCCACAAACTCCTGCAGTCCTACATCCCCTGCAGATGCCTCCGGTCAGAAAATGAACAGCGTCTTGTGGTTCCAACTCAGAGCAGGAAAAAAATCTCTCACCAGGACTTTCTCCTTCACCGTTCCTGGCTGGTGGAATTCTCTAGCCTTTCAAATCCGGAAAGCTGAGACTCTTTCAACCTTTAAAAAGCAACTAAAAACTCTTACCAATTAAACTTACCAATTTAACTAACTAACTAATAATAATAATAATAATAATAATAATAATAATAATATTAATAATAAAAAAACCTCTGACGCACTGCAGTTATTTTCTGTATCAGCTCAAACGTCTTCTATGTATATGTCTTATGATCAATCTGACCTTGTAACAAACTGCTTATGTTTACCTCCGAGCTGTAAGTCGCTTTGGATAAAAGCGTCTGCTAAATACATAAATGTAAATGTAATGTAAACATATAACTTAGGAAATGTTGTAGTCATCTACAGTTCAAGACCTGAATGTGGACATGCATGCCACAGACAAAAAAAAGTCTGCTTCCATTGGGTGACAAATGTCTACAAGTGATGACAGTAAATGTTTGCTCTACTTTGATGGTGGGAGCTCTGCATACACAGTCAGTTCAGTGCAGACTGACAAGGTGTAAAAATATACAGTTAACATCATGTTTGCTTTACTGGAAAGTTTTGTTGTTTGTGTCTGTAGAAGTAGCTTCTTTTTCCATAAGCCTTTTTTCTACCATGGTAGAAATACCTTAAAGGAGTTTGATCTCAAAAATATCCAGAATATTCTAAGAACGTCTTCAATTCAGCCTTTTCTTTGAAGGTTTTTGAGTGGACACGATAGGACGTGATTTCCTCAAAACAGGAAATTCCAATTTTTTTGCATGAAAGCTTTTCTAAAAGAATGTTTTTTTTTTTCATCCTTTGATAGGCCATGTCGACGGTGCTTTGTTGTGGCCCGGTGTTTGACAATGTAGGACTCTCTACTGATGGCTACCTGTATAAGTGGCTGGATAACATCCTTGCCTGCCAGGATCTGCGGGTATGAAGACAAACACTCTCCAATAGTATGACCCAAATATAGTTGCCCCTTTGGATTCCATGTCAACATTAAAGTGTGCCTTTTGAATATTTGCTCAGGGACTAAGTTACCTTTTTTTTTTCTTTTAGACGGCCCTGTCTCTTCACTTTTGTCTATGTGTGATGAATGAGTAATGTTTGGATTTCATTGTTCTGCACTTGTTGATTCAGGAAGTTAAACTCTGGCATGTGTCCTGATTTTCTATTTTTGCATTCAGAACAACCAAGTGACTTTTTAAACAAAAAACAAGAGCTTAAACCCATGGGTAAAAATGGGCTGGCAGTAATACCTTGTTTTCATAATCTGTTCTTTATTTATTTAAAGATAAATCTAAAACAAATTTAGTGCTATTTATAGTTTTCAAGCAAAATGTTTATACATTACCAGCTTTGGTTACTGAAATATTTAATTAATTAGCTATTTTAAGAGTCTTTGCACTCACCGGTGCGTGTAGCAATCACAGTGGCTGTTTTAAATTAAGAGGGAATGGCGCAACCCACCTATTATTTCATTTTGATTTCAAAGCCATTTTTTATTTCACTGAAATTGGGGCCATCAATGCCTTCTAGTGGTGTAAAAATGTAACAATCCTTGGAAGTACAATACCTGTGATATGGCTTCTGTTTTTCAAAGTTCTAACACAAAAAAAGCACAATGGAACAAAACATATTTGGAACAGTGAGGTTTAGGAGAGGTTCTTATAGTTTTTCTTTTTATACAATTTTCAGATTGTTTTGACTTTGTCTTTGGATTGATTTTTGATTTTTTAATTTTTATTATAAAACATAAAAAATGCACTTCCTATATTACAGCAATGTTTTGCGTCTGGAGCAAATTACTTATTTACCAGTATACAAATATTTTACTGTTTTGACAGAATTATTGATTACTTGATTCTTTAACATTTTTAAACAACAGAAATCTACAAACTGTCTGACATGATCATCCTCAGGTGCATCAGCTGGGGTGTGAGGTGGTAGTCCTTCTGTTGGAGCTGAACCCAGATCAGCTGAACCTGTTCAACTGGGCAGTGGGTCGATGTTACACTGGTTCCTGCCAGCTGGCTTCTGGGTGTTTCAAAGCGATAGCCACTGTCTGTGGTAGCAGGTACACTGAAGCATTAAGATTCTGAAAAATCTGAAAAAACTTTTGTCAGTTTTGTCAAAATTGGGATTTCCCAGAGTATGCAAATTTCAAGGTACCTTGTAAAATAGTGTAAAGTGTACTCTACAACAATAGCAATACCAAACATATGTCAGCATACCACATGGCAGAATATTTTTGGAGTCAACAGCTGAAAATTGTTAGTTAATAAATGGCTGCTGGTGCCAGTACAATGTCTATACACCATACATTTCTAAATCAAGACCCTTCCTTACACACAGAATAAATTTAACTGTGCAAAACAGTGTTGTTCTCATATACAGGATCTTTTATTTTGCTTCCCAGGAACTACTCCAGTGATATTGTAACCCTGCTGAACCTGGTCCTCTTCAAATCCTCCGACACAAACAGAGAGATCTATGAGATCGCTATGCAATTAATGCAGGTCAGAGAGAAAACAATACCACAGAATTGTTGCAATAATCATGTCCTGGATTAAATGGTGCATTTGTGTGCTAATCTGGCTTGCGTGTGTGTTTTCTGGTTGAATAGATTTTGGAGGACAAGCTGTCTGTTTATTCTAAGAGGATTGTGGAACAGAAAAGTGGCGCTGTCCTGTGCGGGACACATGGACCTCTTCCTCCACTGTACAGCCTGTCTGTTATCCAGCTTTCAAAGCAACTTTCCAGGATGTACCCTGAACTCACCCTGCCCCTTTTCTCAGGTATTAAACTGCAAGAGAGATTATTTTTTCTGAATTTTGTGTAAGAAACAAAGTTTGGGGGCAGTTTCCGGGTTCTAGCTCTCATAACTGCAAAGTTGGTTGACATCCTAAATGACATCCATGTTTTGTATCAATATATATTGTACCACAAAATATTGTTACACCCCTGACAAGCATAATACATACATCATGTCATACTTTTAATGATAAATGAAAATAAATGTAATATACGGTTATATAGTCCTCTACAGGCGAGTTGGAGGGAGCGGTTCAGGAGTTTGAGACTCTTGTCTTAATTAGTAATTGGGGAATTTGATGCAAGGGAAAAAAATAATCGATAATACATTTCTAATCTCCAGAGGTGAGCCAGCGGTTTCCCACAACTCATCCAAATGGACGTCAGGTCATGCTGGCTTACTTGCTGCCATGGCTCAGTAACATCGAGCTGGTGGATGGAGGTCTTCTACCCACCATCTCAAGCCCAAAAAGCTCATGTGACAACAGGAAGGGATATGCTCACATCACTTCAGCACCTCACCTCCTCCGAGGCACAGGCTGGGGGTCACTTCAGGCCTCATCTATGGTTCTAAACAACCTCATGTTCATGACTGCAAAGGTTTGGCATTGCATCAATGGGTTTTAGTTGTAATTTTACCATCAATTCTGCTGCAATCAACATTCCACTTAATCCGCAGTATGGGGATGATGTCCCTGGTGCTGAAATGGAGAATGCTTGGAATGCTCTTGTCAGGAATGAACGATGGGCAAGTAACCTACGAACCACCCTGCAGTTCCTTATTAGCCTCTGCGGGGTCAGCAGTGACACTGCTCTTCTGCCACATGTAAGTCTTGCTCATTTCATTATATTTTGAGTTTATTTATAGTGTTTATACTTTGCTTGAAGAATAAATGGTTTGTTTTAATAACCCTGCACAGATTAAGAAGGTGGTGATCTATCTGTGTCGGAACAACACGGTTCAAACCATGGAGGAGCTGCTTTATGAACTCCAGCAGACAGATCCTGTGAATCCTGTGGTTGTGCACTGTGACAATCCTCCATTCTACCGCTTTTCAGCCACAAGCAAAATTACCACCTCCTCTGGTGAGCATGGCAACCGCTTACACAAGACTTGTCATAAAGAGGAATAGATCACATAGGCTCCCCAACAGTAAAGCATAATAAAGATGTTTACAGCCTTGTTAGTTTTAAGCTAATATAACTAACTATGTGGGAAGCAAATTGACATCTAGTTTCAGCCTCTTTGCTCATTTTCGATTATGCAATAGTGAAGCACTGGGAAGAAACCATTGTCTATTGCTTTATATTTGCTCTTTAGAAACCTGTAAGTATAAGGGCATCCATCTAAAACAGAAGGCTGTCGCGTTTTACCACGATCTCTTGTTTGCACTTTTTGACACCTTTTTCCTGTTGTTTCTTGTTATCTAGTTAGTAGTGGCTGTTAACGGCTGAATTCCCATGTGTTAACTTGATGGTATTGTTTGCTTCTGTTCTTGCTGCTGTGTTTCTACTTTGTGTTTTGACAATGTCTGGATTTTGGATTCACAAAAATCTGCTACCTGCAGTGATTTCTACCTCGATTTGGATTACAATGATTGATTTTTTCTCCAAAACCCACTTCCTGTAGATCATGGATGCAACTTCTATAAAACCCAAAGAGGACTTTTCACACTTGAAATTGTTAACCCTGGGTAATCCTAAACCCTGGGCTTTCTGTAATCATGTTTCACACTGTTTATACTAAACGGTTAATCCTGGTTATTCATTAACAGACTGCACATTCATTATTTCACACTGCACTTTCTTAAAACCTGGGTTAACATTCTTATTTGCTTATTTGCTGCGTCACTGTACCAGATTGAAGTTACAGCAGGCAACATGCTACTTTCAGTTACCAGTTTTGAAAAAATGTTGGCATGTAAGTCATTAGCTGTTTAAGTCTCATGAAAAAAAAGAAAAAGAAACATAGAAAAAGAAACAAATGAGCAATGTATATGAACATTTATTTGAATTTCTTTTAAGTTTCTAGAGACTAGTGTTGCAGTCCCATCCTCATCTAAGAAATTATCATCTCTAGTGGCAGCTCTCTTCACACTTCTTGTTTGTGTCTTGACGTAATCCTCAGTGATTTCGGATTGGCTGTCTGTTGCCATGTGTTTAGCAGTAACAAGTAAACACTGCTCTGGTTCACACTGAACAAATGTAATTATGGTGCTAACCCTGGTCCGAAGCAGGGTTTCTGAACCCCGGATAAAATGCAGGTTTCACCATTTTCAAAGTACAAGTGTGAAACAGGACTTTACCCCGGGTTAAGAATGCTTATAGCACTGGGTTAAGTGTGAAAAGTTCTAAGCCTCCTTAGACTATTGAGAATATATTGACATTTTTTAAATCCTCATTGTACCAATGACGGTGCTTTTGGACAGGAACAGGCAGTGAATCCAAAACACATTTAGATGTAAAACGGAAATTTACATACATTTACATTTATGTATTTAGCAGACTCTTTTATCCAAAGCGACTTACAGTTAGTAGTTAGTTACAAGGTTGGATTTATCATAAGACATGCACATGAAAGAGGTTCAAGGTGATTCAGAATGAATTCAGTGCTTTTTTTTTCTTAAACAGCCATCTTGAAATCGCACGACCCATGCCATATTTATGAATTTCTTTCCAAAGGTTCACCCTCTATCAACAAACCATTGGTGTGTTGCCAGGAAATCATCTCTGACCCAGAAGATACAGCAGTCACGAAAGAGTGCGATGATAGGTATCCCCTCAAACTATTCAATGTATGGTATAGATCCTATAGGTTTGGGTTTACTGGGTCACGCTTGATGATAGTTTGAGTATCAGCTTCTGTTATTTAACACAAATATTGGCTGGTTTATATTATTATGTTGTATGATGTCACTAACTCTTCCATAGCAACCAAAAATTCTACCTTGGTAACCATTCCATTTCGCTGATAAAAACACTTTTGTCAAGCCAATGACACTTTTAGAAGCCAAAGTAAAAGTTTGTGCACAAATATCCATCTAGTTTAATATCTGGAATCCGTTTTTACAATGGTTCTAAAGTAGGTTTTAAACATTTGTGATAAAACCAACCAGGAGATTTTCTAACTTCAATTAATTACATTACTTTTTGGATACCAATATAGTCTTTTAGCTTTGGGCAACCCTTCACAGCATAGTGAAGAAATTCTACTTAACAATATGTGAATAAGGCTCAGCACTTTCGAAGCGTTTAAGTGCATCCACTCCAAAATTAGTTTATTTAGTCTGATCTTAACACATTTTTATTTTTTAATGTAATATGATGGCTTGATTGAACTTGATTGAATCTCTGTAAATGTGCAATCGTAACCTTGTAATTTATGCAAAAGAATAAGCTAAATATTTGAATTCACATTATTTTATTTCATCACAAGTTAGTATACGTCTTTTTGTAAATTGTATGCACCACATTAGGTTTTAAAACAAACTAACTAACTTATAGGAATTATTAATGCGGGCAGATAGGTTTGGTGGTAACAACAATAAGCTTTTAGTTAGATTTACCATTTTTAATTTCATTCTAATTTTACATACACCAGATTTTTACATTTTACAGTGTCGTTGTTGTCAATTGTTCTTTATGAATTTACCAAATTTGGTAAAGGAAGAAAGATTATCTGTGCAAAAATTGCATGACCTTGTAATGTTATTCATCTGAGAATGAATTCATAAACGCAAATTAATTTCTGTTCTCCAAAGGTTGAGCAACATCTTACGAGCTCATAATCGTCTGGAGTCTCGGTACAGCAGCAGTTCGGGAGGCTCATATGATGAAGAAAAGAGTGAGTGGAGATTCAAACATATAGCATTGACTCTCTGGAAAGCTCTGTTGAGAGACATTTCTAGCCTAAGGACGGGTTTTCTTCAGTATTGTTTCCTTGAATTCAAGATATGCATCATGTTCGGGTAATACATTTGAGCTTGACTTAGCTTAAGCGTAATAGCTTTTGAGTTTGATTTCGTTAGGCACGGGGTATGGCAGTTTGTCTGTCTACATACCAGCCATTTTTTAAGGGCAAATTCCAGTTTTATTACAAGTGTCACAGATGAAAGGCATAACTGTCAGGGATAGAATGTGGTTTCAACCCCTTTTGCTTGGCCTGCAGGTGAGCCGCTCCCACCATACGCCATGTGGCTTGTGAGTGTGCTGGAAACCAATCAACCGCTTCCTCTTCCCATGCCAATTAATGGAGGCTGCTGGGCACCATTGGTCGACTACCTGCCTGAAACAGTCACTCCTCGAGGACCACTTCATAGGTTAAGCATTTGATTGTTCTTTCAAAGTATTTTGTGTATTAATTTCTCTAAATATATACATTTAGTTTATATGATGATGCTTAGATTAGTTTGCCACCCGTGATTGGGTGGATTACCTCCAGGTACTCCAGTTTCCCCCACCATCCCAAAAACATGCGTTAGGTTAATTGAAAAATCTACATTCCTCTTAGGTGTGAATGTGTGTGTTGCCCTGCGATGGACTGGTGACCAGTCCAGGATGTACCCCGGCTTTTGCTCGGTGTGTGCTGGAGCACCAGCAGACCCCCATGACCTAGAAAGGGAATAAGCGGGTTAGAAGATGAATGAATGAATGAATGAATGAATGAACCTTTTACGTTCAAAGTCTATGTTTAATATAAGATATTTCTCTTTAGCTCTCAGCTTTTCAGCCACACAATTAAGTATTAACCAAATTCATGCTTTTATAATCAATACAGTGAGCAGTTAGATGTGTGAGAGTGTGTGATATAAGAGCGGTTGAAGAGAAAGAGAGAGAGTAACAGCGTTCAGCAACACACTCAGCTCAGAAAACTCCACAAAAACCATCAATTTGGTTTCAAACACTATTGGCTGATGGAGTGTCCTTTTATTTATCTTATAAATTGCATAAATTACATATTATTAATAGAAAATAACAACACAGCATTGATAGATTAACTGACAGAATTTGTTTGCCTGTGCTTTATTATCAAAATATAATTATCTTTTTCATATTAACGACTCTTGAAAGAGGATGGTTGAACACAGGAAAATGGACAATTTATTTATTTGCAAATCAGATCGACATAGCATTATTTACTTTCATGTTGTCATACTCATCTTTATACTGCCCCAAAGATGTCAAACTTCTTTTTTTTGAGTCACGTTGACATGTTAGCACCTCAAATTTTTAGACAAACAAGCTAACATTATTTATCATCATCATAACGATTAAGACTAAGTTTAATGATTTAAAAAAATTCTCCCTCAGCTTCAAGTTTATTCCTGTGGGCAGAGCTCTGCTTCTCGCCACATACGTTTTGGCCAGTGTCCAATTTTTTTTTTTTTTACGGAATCTTAAAATGTAAATGAAAAACAGTTATTTCAAACACTGGCTTGCTCCTCGTTTCCCACGCTTTTATAAGAATAGGCCATGGCTGTGAGTAGAACATATGCCAGTACTGGGGGAGTCCCAATGTAAGCATGTGACGTGTAGTAATTACTGGTCAATAAAAAAGGTTTAGTCCTGAAACTTTTACTGTAGCTTTACTATAGTGTCAGCTCTTATGTGTCAAAAGATCGAGCATTTTTGTCTTCTCAGTTCATGGCCTCTTTAAATTCACAACAGAAAATGTGTTCCTGTGCTTATGTAATACAGAGCTATTCATGCACGTCACTCTGCAGCTATCAGACAGATGGAAAATACCTGATCAGAGGCTGAAGGGCTGTCGTCAGAAACTGACCTGAAAACATTTGAACACAAAAATGTGCTGTTGACAAAACATGCCCTCTTTGAGAAATGTGTTTTGTCTCTCTGTGACACCTGTGAACAAGTTATTTTATTGTTGAAAGGTTATTCCTGATGTGTTCTAGTACTGAAATGCTAGTGTTTTGTCTGCTATAGGTGTAACATAGCAGTGATTTTCATGACTGAGCTGGTGGTGGACCACAGTGTGAAGGAGGACTGGGCTCTTCACCTTCCTCTATTGCTCCATGCATGTTTCCTGGGTCAGTGAAGCTTGTTTTCTATTTTAGAGACATTTCATTGGGAATTGAACTAGATTATAGCCTCAGTAAGGTGTGCTTTGATGGAAACTTTGTCTGCGCAAAATATATTTGGTGTCATATCTTGTGAAGTCTAATCTCATCTGAAATGTTCTAATGCTGAATGTTTCTTATGACTGTAAACATGAGTCTTGCTATGCAAACTATGTTGTCAGTGAAAGCAGTAGTTGCTATCTTTTGAACATTTAAGATGGAACAACCTTATCTTTGTAGAAAAATGTTAAATATTTGTTGGCTATTTGGATTAGGAACATTCTTTGGTTCAAATCAATATAAAATGTTGGTTTTCAAAGACCCAAAGAAAAAGTTACTACTTTGTGTGTTATAACTGAGAATGCCCACAGTATAGAAATAAATAAAAACTTAATAAGCAAAAAAATAATAATTTTCAATCATCTTATTTCAAAAGTTTGCTTTGCACAGATTTTAAGATTTTCCTAAAAGCTATGGGAAGAGATAGATGCACCTTGATAAATGATTTAATGAGCTTGTAGCCCCAAATATTTCAAGCAGTTCTCTACCGTGGACAAAGTTAAATTGTCTTTTTTCCTCTAAGTTGCTTCTAAGATGGTTGCCGGATCCCACAAAATCAAGGCTTAACCACATAATTGCCAGCTCGTTGTACTGCTTAGCAAAGGAAGTGGGCTTCTGATATCGTAGCTCCATCTGAAATTTCTTCTGAGCATGTGCCTCCTTATGCTTGTCATGTCAGAACCCAAATTTCAGACGGTTTGGTCTCAAATGGCCCAATGAAGAGACAGCGATTGTTCTTTTCCTGTTGTTTGCTCAGATTCATTAATTGACAATATTTACAAATCAATCTTTTGACTATTTTCAGGAATGGACCACCACCGGCCAGAGGTTTTTGAACATAGTAAAAGGCTCCTCTTGCATCTTCTCATCACATTATCTTGCAACAATAATTTTAGCCTCATTGCCTCCGTTCTGCTAAACACCAGGGATGCCAACAGCAATAAGTGTCTGACTTATAAGCCATTCTACCAGCCTGAGTTCTACACTGGTAGGAGACTTCACATTTAAAAAAAAAACACTGTAGTGGCTCTTATTATTTAATATATATATATATTTTTATTTTTATTTTTTACTTTTTTTATTAAAAATAAAAGATGACATTAAAAATGTTTATTCAATCGATTGTTTTGTATAATTTTCATTCATTATTTATATATGATTCTTTTTTGCTTGAAAAATCAAAGCTAGATCTAGTGTTACATACAATGAATAAAAACATGATATATAAGACTCTATTCAAATAAAGAAATATTAGCAGGTGAAGAAAAAATCTTTTGCCAATAATATAATGTAAGTTAATTGATGTAATTTATTTATTTTACTCTATATTATACTCTATTTTTATAGTTTGAAAAATAAAAGATGACATAAAAGATGTTTATTCGTTCGACTGTTTTATAGATAATTTTTTTATCATATTTTTTTGCTTGAAAAATCAAAGATGGAACTAGTGTTAGATGCAGTGAATAAAAACATGATATGTATAAATATCTATTCAAATAAAGAAATATTAGCAGGTAAAGAAAAAATATTTTAGATGTAAGTTAATTGATATAAAGTTGAACCCAAATTAAAGCAAGATTTGCAAAACTTTAAAGGTAGCATATCTTAAAGAATCCTGTGTATCACATCATCATTACTTCAACACTTACTCTGTGACTTTGGAATTTGACATATGGCTCTGGAGAGTGGGGCTGATGTTGAAATCTTGGGAACGGGTGGAGGGCGAGACTTCTTATCTGTACAAGAACAACTTTGGGAAGTCCAGCCAAAAACAATTATATGTACCCAGAGCTTCTACATGTCTGATTAGTGCATTCCTAAGCTCTATTTTTATCTTCCTGCCCTAAAGGGACCAGTTATCGCATCTAAGGGACACTGTTTTGCACAAATGGGTGGTCTCATTGTTACTGTGCATGTCTAGGCAGAATCAAATTCATAGTGATAAGATAACATTCCCCAACACTTATCAAAGAATCATGATTGTTCGTCAAAGTGCTTGATTTAGGAATGTTACCACTCTAGTAGCGCCCAAAAATGTTGGCGTATTGCCCCTTTTTAACGTATTGCCCCTTGCACTTGTGATGTTCAGGTGGTGTGGATTTCTTGAGGAATGGACAAGCATCTCCCATCCCAGATTCTGGCCTCAGTTCCTCATCCACCTCTTCCAGTTTGAGCCTGGGAGGCAGCAGCTCAAACCTGCCTCACCTGGCCCAGGAAGAGGTTGATCAGATGGAGAGCAGCACTGAGGATGATGAGAAGAGCAGCAAACTCATTGAGTTTCTCACTACCAGGTACACAAAGCAGCACATGGGAGAAAAATATTATAAATTTTTTTGTAGCCATTTAAAAAGTAATTGTTGTCAACACTTCTCTCTCTCAACTGTTATATCAAATCAAATTTCGTATGCTTTGACACGTTTACTTTGCGTGAAAAGGGAAACTACTGAATGTAATGTGTGGGAAATGTGGTGTACAAATACTCTCATGTCAGTTTGTGCATATCTATTGAACTTGACATTGAGTGAATTACATAAATTGTTTTGGATTATAATTTGCAGCATATTTCAGAAGATTGACTACACCTTAAATTCTTAAGGAATTGTGCTTAACAATATATGTACAGTGGGGAAAATAAGTATTAGATACGCTGCTTATTTTTCAAGATTTTGGAAAATGGCTAAATCTATAAATTTAAAACTTTGAAAATGCAGAAAATTACTAGATTAAATTTTATATTGTGTGATTTTATTTAAGGAAATAACTGTTTAATATAATTAAAAATTTTGGTACAGAAACCATTGCAGGTCAGAAGTTTCTTGGGATTTTTAGCCAAGTTTAAGTATGGTTTTTGTCCCTTTTCTGCATCCAGATCATCTCCAGATCTTTTAGGGTTCACTGGCCATCTCAGTAATTCATATTTCTCTGTAAAAGTACTATGAGGTTCAGGCTAGTTTGGCCACCTTAGAACGTTGAGATTTTATTTTTTCATCTCAGGGAGAGGAATATTTGCTAAGGTCTACAATTTTGTCCCTGGTGTCCACAGACCACTCTTTCTCATAGTGGAGGGTTTTGATTGATTTATTGAGTCTGTTTGCCAGGTAACATGAATAAACAGGTAAAAAAAAATCCAGTTAATGAGTGCAGAATATCAGTATTTTTTGTGACAAATAGAATTCCTGTTGTTTGATAGTTGCTCAAAAACAAATTTCATAAAATAAAATGCAATTTATTTTAACAACTGGATTTTAAATATGGAGTCTCTTACAGCTGATGTGTTCCAATTATGACATCAAATACATTTTTGTCTAAAAAAAGAAAACTTAAAGTGCTTGAAAATACAACAGTAAGTGTTTGTTTGGCATGAATGTGCGAGAGAACACAACAAACTAATATGAATGGTGATCTCATGCAAATATTCCAGAGCTGTTCAGGAACTGCTCCGGGAAATGACTCGTCTTACATCTGACATCACTCAAGATATTACAAACTTGTATGTTGCATTTCATCAATCCAGTCATTACCTCATAGAAGCTCTCATTGTGGTGTGGTTTCAGGAACATCTGATGCTGGTGTTGGTTCTTTCCGACTCACACTTCTTTGGATCATTTTATGATCTCTTTAAAATTGACAATGCACTTATTGTCATCTTTGATTGGCATTGTAATAAAAAAGGCATTTCACAATCAACAGGCTTACTTGCATTAATCTGAAAATAGCATTGCGTTGGTGTCATAGAAGCATTTCACTTGCAACAGTGCTGTTAGTGTGAGCATGTGGCTTTTTCCTTTTGCTTATTAACTCATACTCTTTATATTGCAACTGATGAAAAAATTGCTCATAGTACTAACTAACCGTCTTTTATGTTGTCGAATAACACAAAACAGTGTCCTTTGGTGGTTTCCAGGGAAATTGGATCTTTTGGGCTAGTCTGCCATCTGGTGGCAGTTGTATCCATAACCGATGGATTATGCAAATAAGTGGCATTTGGGTGTACGGCTCTTCTTTCAAGCCTTTTGTGTAATTTCAATAATCTTCACTACATTTGTTTTTAGACCCTTTGGACCATTATGGAGCCATGAGGACATCTCCCCTAAAAATCCCCTCTCCAAGAGCACAGAGCAGCTCACCAACTTCTTGCGACATGTAGTATCTGTGTTCAAAGAGTCCAAATCAGGTAAGCCATTTCCTCGTTGAACCAGTCCAGTGTTCGGCTTATTCAGAAGGTTTATCTAGTCCTACTTTTTCTTCTTGTAGACATTCAGCTGGAGCAGCAGTTAAGTGACGTGGCGATGCAGATGGCTCTGTGCAGCTCCTCCAGGCATTATGCTGGACGTTCTTTTCAGGTGTTTAGGGCTCTTCGACAGCCGCTCTCAGCCCTTGCTGTGTCTGACCTACTTTCACGGTTGGTGGAGGTGGTCGGGGAGCATGGGGAGGAGGTTCAGGTGAAGTTTGGTTCAGGTTTGAGGATTGTTTGAGGTGAATAAATTCTTTTTGAACAAACTCATTATTTTTGCAGGGTTACGTGATGGAGCTTCTGCTCACTCTGGAGTCAGTTGTGGATAATCTAGCAGAGTGTCTGAAGAACAGCGACATCTTTGTCATTCTACGGTAAAAAACAAGTCAAGTCAAATTTAATTGTATGGGGCTTCCAAGCAGATTCACAGAACGAGGGGGCTGAAGAATTATTTTCAGTTGTGAATACATTAGTTATATTAGCCAGAATTAAAAATACAAAGTTTAGCTCTGGTTTTGTTTAGAGGCCAAATTCAAATATGGAATTGTGGTTGTAATTGTTGTGGGTAATTTGGAAAAATAAACTGAACATCTATGTGGCATTACAAGTATGGTAGGTAATTGTATCATGTTTAGGAAACCCAGATATACATGGGGATGTACTTGAACTCAACAGTCGTTCTATCCGTGATGGAGAGTGAATCATAGCAGTGATTGGGGCTTGAAAAGTAGATGTTGCAAAATTGGCTCAATAGCGCCACCTTACCCATTTCAGCTTATGGTGCGCAAACAGTTTGTCATAGTTCAATGAAATTTGGCACACGGGTAGTGTACCAAGACTTAAATAAAATTAATATGTATAATGAATAAATAATGAACAATGTATGAAGACTACATAAGTATAATTAATAAATAATATTAGTGTTTCCAAAATCGACATCGGCTATTTTGCAAAAAAAGAAACTATAAAAATGGCCACCGGTCATGTCGTACTTCAACTAACTCCTCCTAGAGATTTTATTTGATCACCATCAAACTCTGGCAGTCTCATCTAAATGCCACGTTTACTACAATGTCAAATTGTGAAACTTTTTGATGTCCACATAGTCGTCACATGGAACATGCAATTTTTACTGCTACGTCAATCTGTGTCTGAATTAAATTTTTGAAATTTAGAAGACATATAAGGGACCAAGACCTACAAAAAAGTATATTTGAGTGAGTTTCCAAAGCCAACAAGAAGTGAACCATTTTGTAAAAACCTCTAAAAATTGCATTTTTTAGATGAACTCCCCCAAGAGATTGTATCTGTTCACCTCCAAACTCCATCAGTCTTATCTTAAGTTATGTAAGATGTTAAATTGCTAAGCTTTTTGACTTCATTAAACTGTGTACGAACAGCAGCCATTGAAAGTCGCCATAAAGAGGAATGTATATTTAACATTAATAAGCATCTTCTTTTTTTACCAATTTTGACATATGTGACAACAATATTGGTCTAAACAAAAACAAAATATTTAGACGACAAATATTCAGTCTCATTAGCACTGCCTGGTTGTCATGAGATTTGAGGTGTAGGTTTCATTATTTCATTTCCAGTACTGTTCAGTAATTTTGTTCTTGATTGAATGTGTCTTCTAAATAAGGAATGGTCGTAGTACATAGTCCAACAACTGGCCACCGACAGGCGATGGAGGTGCTCGAGCACTTTGATCACTGGCTGAAGCATTAGAGGTTTTTTTTAATTCTTTAACAAGCTGCATACCTGCATACTACACCATTATAAAGGCACAAAAAAAGTCACTTTGATAATAATTTGTATAATTATAGCTTCAAAACTAATTTTTCTCACAAAATTTTGCATCATCTTCTAATAGTTAAGAATTTTTCTAAACTTTTTCTTGTTGAACTTCTGGGGTTCTTGTTTGATTACACAATAAGCAGTGAGTTGTATTAGATGTGTCATACAAGAAGTTTACTTGTGTTGGTTTGTGCAGTGAAATAGTTAAACTTTTAAAATCGTTAAAGTAGATATATCACATCTGATCATGCTTTGCCCAATTGAAAAATTTTCCAATCCCACACCTCTAAATTAATTCCATTATCTGATGTTGAACAGACATAATCTCTATTTCAATCACCCTTGATAAAAACCCCTTTTGCCCAAATTCGTATAAAGCCATAGGTTTCACTTGCCATCAATATTGAGTTGGCAATGGGTGCTAAAGGGAACATTGCTTGGCTCCTCTAAAAGATTTTATCTACAGTTCTACTGATTGGCTCTATATAGCGAGTGTGGTTTAGCCATCTGTTAATGGTCTGAAGAAGCCTGAGGATGAGGCTAACCCTAATGCTGTTACCTACAGAGCATCTTCTCCAGATCTTCCATCAAGTGGGAAACTAACACTGAACAGAAAGAGCACCAGTCAGCTTGACCTGATTCCAGGATCTGCCATAGTATCTGAGCGAACAAGACATCAGCGAAGCTACTCTGTACCTAAACGTTTTGGAGAAGCTGAACGTTCCTCCGACGTTCCAAGGAGTGCAACCCTAGACCGTATCCACAATCACCAGAGCAGTGTCTCCAAGCTTCGATCCCTTTCCTCATCCTCCTCTAGGGACAACATGGTTTCCACTGACCCAACTAATGCCAACCATCCTCACAACCTGCTGGCCACCATCTTTTGGGCAGTAGTGTCCCTCATGGAGTCTGACTTTGAGTTTGAGTACCAGATGTCTCTTAGACTTTTAGGGAAACTGCTCGGCCACATTTCATTGGATAAACAGGAGTTCAGGGAAAAGCTAGAGAAGATTCAAATCCAGCTCAAATGGAAAGATTTCTCAGGGCTTCAAAAGTTGCTTCTGAAGGGATTCACCTCTGCGAACACCACAGAGCTCACCTTGGAACTTTTTAACCAGCTCACACCTGTATCTCGGCTTCCTGTGGTGGACAACTCACAAACCATAGGTATGTTTTTGTCAGTTTCCATGATCTGCAGATATGTTGTCGTTGTCTTTGGAAGTGAATTTAAAATAAATCTTCTGTTGCCTTCTAGGTTTCCCTCTGAACATTCTCTGCCTCATTCCTCACCTTGTGCTGCACTTTGACGCACCTTCACAGTTCTGTAAAGATGTGGCTGAAAGAATTTCCCAGGTCTGTTAAAGTTTACCGTAGCATTAAGGGATAAACTCTGAGATGAACTTGCAAAAAAAAATCTATGGTTTTGATTCACAGGTTTGCCTTGAGGAAAAGAACTCGAAGCTGTCAAACCTTGCCCATGTGATGACACTATACAAAACCCACTCCTACACCCGAGACTGCTTCTCCTGGGTCAATGTGGTCTGCCGCTACATTCATGAAACATTCAGTGAAAGCACTCTCTCCATGGTTACTTACATGACAGAGGTAAGAGGAAAAAGCTGTCCTAAAAATGTAGCAAGAATATGAAAATGAAAATACAATATATATTTATATTTGGGGTTTGTATGCAGTTGCTGGAGAAAGGGGTTTCTCACATGCAACAAACGATTCTACAAATCATCTACAGCCTACTGAGTCACATGGACCTGGGAACTATTCAAGCCAAACTCTTCAACATGGAAGTTCTAACAACAATAGAGAAGTTTGTTCAGGTACAAGTTCTCTATGTTGGAGAATGATGGATATTTGGGAAGTGTTTCATCATTTTTATTGTAATTCTGAATTACATTCTACAATGTGGCTCAAATCACATTTATTCTCTCATTCATGACCTAAGCCATTTATTTTGGTTGCAGTGTGAACATGAAAAAGCAAATAGGATCTGCTCTTGGGAGGCACTTGGTCACTGTACCTAACAAACCTGTATTTTTGTAATTTACAGGCTAATTCTAAAATGTAATAGTTTTACATGATATTTTTACATAAAAGTAAAGACTGGTACCTCGAGATACAAATGCAACAAACAGTTCTGCTCTCCTATCCACTTGTTAAGTATGACGTCGTACTGCGCTTCCGGGGTCTGGCTCTCCGCTCTCCCATTGGCCGACAGTGGTAAACTGTGCTGACTTTGATCATCACGCCAAAAACGCTTTAAATACAATTTAAATAAAGCAAAGCATTTTGTGTATGTTACCAATAATCTGCTATTAGAAAAGTTAGAGTCAAGGTGTCCTAAAAGAACATTTATAACGTTTATAAAATGGAATGTGCTTTTTTTTCTTTTTTTTACCTTGTCCTGTCCTGTTATGTTACGTTATCTCCAGGGGAGTGAACAGCTAGTGTGGTGTTTCCTCCTCTGTATGGAAGCAGTGAATTTGTGTTGTTGTTTATTTATTTTCCTTGCAAAAAACCAGTCTGATATGGCAGCGCAAAACTCTTTTTCGCTGGCACCACTCATTCAGTCAATTGTGTAATGTCCCAGTGGGCCATGGTTTCCTAGCCTTCGGATCGAAAATTCGGATTGGTGTGTATATGCCTTAACTTTTGTACATGTATGTTTATCCTATTTATAATAAAACTGTAGCATTAAAAGTATAAATATGGATGTGACTCAAAAGAATGACTCAAATAGAAGTGCTTTCTAAACTTTTTTTTAGTGCAAGAGACTTAACTGCTGATGTGTTCAGATATTTGGAATGCCAAGTATGTCCCAATGATTCAACGACTCTCTCAGATCACATCTTTGTTTCACACAATGAGATTTACCTGCATGTACAAGCACCATTTTGGCCATTATTTCAGACGTTATTTAATACCTATAACTTAAAAATAAATATTAGAAACAACAACATGAATGTTGTTGTACTGTGTAGTATTCTCAAAAGCTCTCTTACATCCCCAGTAGTAGTGCAGGTTTTCCATCTCTCACTTCTTCCTTCGAGTGGAGGGAGAGGAAGAAAAAAAGTTTTCAAATCTTTGTGCCAGGGCTGTAAATCTAAAGGCACACCCAGCAGCAGTCTATAAACAGTCAGTCCTATTGGCTGCTCTCCACATTTCTGAGGCCTTCAGTGTGGCCTCGCAGCAAAGAGGCTTCCCTCAACTACTGCTTCTCTCACGGGGCTAGCTGAAAAAGAGACAGCTACTGCTTGCTCAGATGGATTGACTGTATGTAATGCTTTGGCAGGTGAGCGAGTTCCTGAATGTGTCTTTTGAGAAATAACTCTCTGTTCTGTTTTGTGTTTGTTTCTGTGACTTCAGACAGCACACTGGAGGGAAGCCTTGAACATTTTAAAGCTTGTTGTCTCCCGCTCTGCCAGTCTGGTTTCGCCTTCTTCTCCCCAGAGTAACATATCCACAGTTGATGTCAGGCGTGTGTGGGACACACCCTCCAAAGCTCTGCCTGGAAAGACCCTGGACTTTCACTTTGATATTTCAGAGGTAGAATCTTTTTGTTTCTTGTTTCTGTCAAATTTTGCTAAATAAAAATACCCCGTATAGTTAGCATCCTTTAGTGCCACTAACCTTCTTTGTAACGGCACAGCTTGACTTAGCATGTTTTTGTTTTTTTTTTCCCCACTGCTTTCTGTACCTTTTAGCACTGATTGGATCTGTAACCTTTTACCCTTTTCTCAAAAAAAACCTGACACAACATCCTGTTGATCACTGATTGGTCAGTTGTTGAGTTCAGAAAGAATCGTTACTGCATGCATCATTACATATTCTTCTTGGCTTTTGTTTGTGCTGAACTTAAAAGGATAAAAAAAGTCATTGGTAGGGGTGTCACGATATTTCGTGGTACAATATTTTGCAAAGCATCGTTGGTAAGTGGCGATATGCCTACAATACGATGACAGTCGATGAAATTCACATTTACATTCACCGGAGTTACAAGAATCTCTAGACATGACATTTAGTGTCGAACTGAATGTTAAAAATCTGTGTTTAACTTGAACTGACATTAAAAAAGAGGATGCCCCAAGTCTGACATCTGGCAGCACTTTGATTTTCGCTTCCACTCGTCAACCACTTGCTCGAGCGAGGGAGAAAGTACTGTACCACAGCTACTGCCGCATGCGCACCAAAGCACAACTAGCTATAGCTTGAATATGATAACACCGATCATCAATATGGTTAAGAATAGCTCCATGGACATGCTGGAACGCTATCTCGAAAAACACATATATAGCTGTTGTATATCACGGCTGCGCTATTGAGCCAAGGGGTGCTAAATTCCCATCAAACTTGATTTTAGAGTAGCGCTGACATACTGAAGACACAGTAAATCTTAAACCACTCAAAAAAGCCACCACAGTACTGTCTGATAAAAAGAGTGCCACGATTTCTCTTATAATGCCCTTGAAACGCATGATTGAACAGAGCATGATTCAAAACCTCTGGTCGAGAGCGCTGCCCTGGATTTTGATCATTGCTCCACCTTTTCCCTGACCAATGTGAAGATGCTTATTTGTCGGTTTATGAACAAACTAAACATTGCATTCGGTGTAATCTGTGTGTTTGTGTGTGTGTGTGCGTGTGTGTGTGTGTGTGTGTGTGTGTAGCTAAAACCATTTCTTTAGTTTTACTTTATTTAACAGTTTTTCCTTTTTGCACATTTAGCAGCTAAGAATATCATTCGTAGGTGGCAGCTTTTAATGTAAAGGACACCATTTATTTTATATCTTTACTGGAGTGCCAGTGAGATTTTAATTAACAGACATACGTTTTTTTTTTTTAATTAACAGACATAGTTCTAATTTATTGTGTCTAATTTATTTAGAAATAAAATTGTTAGTTTAAATAGATTTTTGTTCTTTTTTTTGTTGTTTTACTGACCTTGTATTTTTTAAATCGTGAGGTCAGAGTATCATTACACTTCTACTCATTGGGGGTCCCCAATGGTCTGTGTTTTGTGCCCTCCTCTTCTTTTTTTGGTTTTCATGGTGGATTTGTGCTTGTTTTTTTTGTTGTTTTTTTTTTTTGCATTCGCTTTGATACCTTCAAAACAAGTAGGATGACATAGTGGAGTGACACATCTTGAGTAACGCACACAATCTTGTGTGGAGAAATTCTCAGTTGTTCAGGAGTAGTGTGACCGCCCCATGAGAGAGGAAGTGAGGTAAATTGGAAGATTGTGATTGGTTGGGGCTGTGATCAGCGTAAGTAGCTTCAGGTGCAGGTAATGATTGGGATTTCTGACTGGGATAACAGCTGGGTGAGGCTTTTCACCATAACATTCTATTCATTCTAACATTTTCTATTCATGCTTGTTCCCTTTCGGGGTCACAGGGTTCTGCTGGTGCCTATCTTCAGTTCACATCGGGCCAGAGGTGGGGGTACACCCTGAACAGGTCGCCAGTCCACATTTTTTTTTTTTTTCAAATTAATAACTTAAAAAGTAATTAATTCTAAAAATTAGTATTATAATTTTTTTAATTAACTATTTTTACTGCTAATCAGAATGACAAGTCAGTTCTTTTGGGGTCTGTTGTCATAATTATGTCAGTTGAGGCTTGGGGAGTTATGCCAGTATCCACCAAATCCTACCATTCTCTCTGGGGTGGGCACATTTTCCTGGATGGAGTAGTGCAGACTGCATTTCTTTCTATTTTTTATAACTTCAGTTTTTACCTTTTTATTTAAAATGTAATTTTTATTTATTTTTTACTTCATGCTTTAAAGCTTTATATTCAGAATGTGAAGGATCTGGTCTCATTAAAGTGTGGGAACCAAACAGGGAGCTATTTGTGTAGTGCATGAATTCCAGGAAATGATGTCACTCCGGCTGCGGCGCTTTGCATCCAGAGTGGTGAGGACTGCCAGCCTTTACAGAGTTTTAAAAGCAGACTCCTCTGCCCTCTGTCAAATACCTTTGGGACGCTTTTAGCTTTAGCAAGTGAGTGTGAGAGTAATAAAAACTAAGAGCTGACAAGGATTCGATTCCATTCCAGAGGAAAAATGATTTGACTGGTATTAGGGGCAGGTAAACTCTACAAAGGATTTCAGACATCGTACCAGTTGCTTGCTTCAGTGAAGTTTTCTTGTACAAAATGTTTCTATGCATCACAGATGGAAACCTGGTGTTACCAAAAGGAATGTGCTGGAACAAAGACTCCAAGGACTTGAATAGAAGGAGCAGTTGTGGAATCCTGAGCTTTAATGGTGCGTGATGTTGTGTATGTTTTAGACCCCAGTGATTGGACGGCGATATGATGAGCTTCATGGTTCTCCAAGACAAGATGGGAATAATAGAGGAAGTGTGACGGTGACACGCAGTACTTCATCTACATCCTCGGGTTCTTACCAAAACAACCACGTGCTGGTGGCTGTCAGCTGGAAACGACCACAGTCCTCGCAGGTATAGTTTACTCCCTGATATGTGCATCCGAAATGTTCTTTTGTATGGTTTATATTTATTTGCTTGTGTGTTAACTGCCTTGTTATTTAGAAAAGGACTCGTGAGAAGTTGGTGAATGTTTTAACCTTGTGTGGCCAAGAAGTTGGACTCACCAAAAACCCATCTGTAAGTGATATAAATGTCCAAAACGCATTTGTTGGGCTGTCAAAGAGGAAGAACTTTGTAAACCCAAGTTTTTTCTTGTAATAGTTATTCTTAGTTCAGCCTATGAGGCACTTGTTTACACCATTGGCGTGAAAATGGTAGAAAAGAAATCTCTTTCATTCTAGTCCACTAAAGGTCTCATTTATCCATTTACAAATTTCTTTTTGCATTTTGCAAAGTTTGTTTTGCATGTTTTTGTGCATGTTTTGCAGTGTTGAGCACCTTGGCACGAAACATGCATGTGTGTTGAGCGAATGAATTCTTTCTAATCCACTGGGAGTATTATTAATTATAAAGAACTATAATAGTTCGAAAACTACTAAAATCTTTTGCTTCATAATTACAAAAATATTAGAGTCATTCCACCAAATGGGTGTCATTTCCTTCTTTTTTTTTTACTTGATTTCAACACAGATTGTAATAGCATAACTAATAATTCCAAATGGTTATTGACCCATCTTAAGTAACGCATTTAAATGATTATTAGATTTTGTCCTTGATACTAAACCTCTTGTTATTCTTTATATAAGTAACAGGCCTGAAAGTTTTTAGCAAAGAATTAGAAAATACATGCTTATTAGCCACAAGTTTCACATGACTATAGAACCAGGAAATTCTGAAAATTCAGTTATTTACAGTATTTTTTAAATGACCCTCCAAGATCCTCACAAAATCATCAAATATGTAAATTAAAATTCGAGAGAAAGTACCTTTGCTCTTCCCATGGCCTTCTAAAGATCCACGTGATGCAACTTCCAGCTGAAAAACTGGCTAATGGAAATTCCCCAGTTTTTCTGTCAAGCTGGGGACATGAATAAAAGTATAGATAGTTTGTGTAAATAAATGTATTTGAAACAAACATCTATTCATTCGTTTATTCATTTTCCAACCTGTTTATTCCCTTTCATGGTCACGTGGGTCTGCTGGTGACAGCGCACATGGTGCGAGAGGTGGGGGTACACCCTGGACAGGTTGCCAGTCCATCGCAGGGCAACATTGACACCTAAAGGGAATTTCGATTATTCAATTAACCTAACCGCATGTTTTTTGGGATTGTGGGGAAAACCTGGAGTACCATGAGGAAGAACATGCAAACTCCTTCCAGGAAGGTCACTGGCGAGCCTCGAACCAACAACTGTCTAACTGGAAGGCCACAGTGCTATAAACAAACCTTTATATGGATTAACATATCAATGCAAAAGAGAGGTTATTTTTAAAAGAACTTTATCATTATATTTTATGGTGAAGTGTAGCATCAGAGACTATTTTTTTCAGTGTTTTATGTGGATTTTATCAATACTTTATATAGCTTAAATAGGCATTGTATGTATTACACTTTGCTTAAGTAATAAAATGTATTGAATGTATGAAGCAATTTTTATGCTTATACATACACATATAAAGTCCCAGAGACAGAAATGGCACCCATTCGTTAGCATGGCTCATTAACAGTAGATCTGAAAATAACACTTGGCTTTTCTCTCAGGTGATTTTCTCCTCCTGTGGGGAACTGGACCTGATTGAGCACCAGCCCAGTCTGGTGTCCTCTGAGGACAGCACACGTGACACAGAAAACATGGATGACACCACATCAGAGCAGCAGTTTAGGGTTTTCAGGGACTTTGACTTTCTGGATGTGGAACTGGAAGATGGAGAGGTGAGGGCGTCTCTTTCGCAAATGGTTCCCTTTTGCATGCACTTGAAAGTTTTCTCCTACAGAGAAAAGCAATGCTGATGATTGCAATACAGCAAAGTGTCAGTCAGATGAACATTTGCTCTGTTGTTATCCCTTCAGCACTCTATCGTTTTTGTAATACGCTTTCCTCTCCTTGTTTTTGTCTGTGCCGTCAAGGAGTTACAGGTAAGTCCTGGAATCTTCCAGTGTTGTGTGCAGTAGAACAAAAAAACAAACTAGAGCTGTGTGTTTATTCACATTCTGTTCATTTTGACTGTAATTAACTTTTAGCTCTAGGCAACACGTAGAAACTAGTTGCTTCTCAGAGTTTTAGTCTTTACTCTGAAGTGCTGACTCAAAGCATGTGGCTGCAGTGATGATTTGAACTTCCTCCAAAGTATATTTCCCTCAAGCACTTTAATACTTACTCTAATATCAGAAAAATGTTTTGGAAATGAGTTTGGAATTCAAGATGTCTGTTACACTCCATCTGAAGACTCCCACTCCTTCCTTTACAGGGGGAGACAGTGGATAACTTTAACTGGGGCGCACGCAGGCGCTCTATTGACAGTCTAGACCAAAATAACACCCAGCCACTGGAGGAAGACGGACTGCTCTCAGGAAGTTCCCCAAGCCTCTGCCCTGCTGTCCATGATGATTCTGATGAGTCTTCTGAGGAAGAGTCATTAACAGCGAGCCAGATCCTCTCTGCCTCACAGCTAGTAAATTTTGATTTTACTCTATTTTTCATCCAAATACAAAAAGCTTTTTATGAATTGTAAACCGCTTCCAAATGTCTTTTCAAAAGTACAGGGCCACTGCTGGCCAAATTTGTGCCCTAAGCAGAAATATAATATGTTGCCCCTCAAAATATGACCAACACACAATTTCACTAAATGCAACAAAGTTAAGTGTTTAAAAAAAGTCAAGTTCAGGATAGAATAACTCAAAAATGCTGCAGTAAAATATTCGTACATTTGGGATTCTGATCATTAATACTATCTATAATGATTGCTGATGATGAGCTTTGAATGCACCTGTAAGAGAAAATATCAAAGGTTTGGTTTCTTATTGTAAAGGTTATTTAATATTTAAAAAAAATGGTTTTCCTCCTCACAGTAATATTCCAGTGTAGTTTAGTCTGAGGAATGGCAGAAAGTGCTTAAAATATTACTTTTTATTAATATTACTTTAGAAATCTTCACATTGTAATTAAACTCATGAATGTCTAAATGAACTTTATTTGTCATTTCAGATTGCCAGGTTGTCTCCTACTGAGGATCTAAACCCCTTGGACTCTCCCACTGTTTCCTTTGACAACTCTCAAGCTCGGCCAATTCCTCTTTGCACCTCGACGCCCAGCCTTGAGATCTCTCTACCCGAAGGCTCAAACCATCGGGTGAATAAGAGCTTCAAAAATGCTGACCTTTGTGCTCAGACACATTCCTACTCATACCGCACCTCCGTTCTGGAGTTTTTCCATTAACATGGCTCAACACAAGTACTCGCTTTCTATTCTTGCCTCTTTTTTCTTTCTGGTTTCAGCTTTGGAAGAAATGTGATGGCTGAAAATGGCTGTTCTAATGTATTTTTAATATGGGACATTTATTTCTAAATACTTCTATATCTTCAGAAGCTCACTGTTTATATCTGCTTCCAATTTCAGTACTTTCTGCCAGATTTCTTTGGGGCATGCCACAGTCTCATAGAGAGCCTCTGGATGAGCCACTTGGGCAATGTGTATGGCTTCTCTGGGGGTGGCAAGGCACTAACATCTTTCATGATAAATACTATGCTGCTATGAAAGAGAGTGTACCCATTGCCTGTGGCTGTAAACATGAGACCGTTCAGAATTGGTGCCCAAACTCTTAAAAGGTCTCTTAACACTAATTCCAATTGGACATGACTAAAAACTAAGATGAAAAAACAAAAGAGAAGCGATTCAAAAGAGAAGCGATTCTGGCATGAAGCAATTTAGCCTCGAAAGGTCAGTGTTCTGTGAAATCATCTATATACGTTTTGTTTTGTTTTTTGTTTTATTGTTTTTGTAAAAAGACCATTGTCGATCAAACGTAATTGTCATTATGTGTATAAAATAATTTATCTTAGTCCTAACATTTAATTCTTAGGAAAAAATAGTAACAGTTTGATTAGAAGCTTTCATCAGGAAAAAATGTTCCAAGCACTTCAAGTTTTGAAACTCTTGACAGTTGTAAAAACTACTCAGTTCTCGTTAAACTAACTAAGACATTTTAGACAAATTTGGGGAACAAAAATAACAGATTACATGAAGGTTGATCAAAGTTTTTGTTATGCATGAGAGGCATGTTTAAAATGTAAAACTCCATGAGAGTTCATTGAAACCTAAAGTTTATTAGTGAAAGACATTAATTAACATTCCTTTTTTTCACACATTTAATTTGCAGTGTTAAGAAATAGTTTATTGAGGCTTTAGCTTGGAATGCTAACACAGATGCTAATGCTGGCTTGTAAGAGATACTTTTTAGGATAACTACCTCAGAACAAATGTAGACATCAGTGTTGAGCTTCTGAATGTTATTAACTCAATAACTTAAAAAGTTGTTATTTATGTATATTCATTTTGTAAAACTGAATGAAATAAACTGCCAGGCCTTTCAGGATCTTTGCTAAATGTAATACATCTATGCAGAATTTACCATTTATGTTTTGAAATAAATCATAAAAACAATATGCAGGTGAGAACTTGGCATTCTCTAATATAATTCAATTTAACTAAAAAACATGCAACAGTCTAAGCTCTTTTATTAGTTGTGCATTTTTAAGTCCTTATTGTTCCATGATTACACATGTACTTTGAAAAACTGTGCTCATTATGTTCAGTTCTTGATTGCAATATTCAACATAAATTTAGTAACATAATCAAATTTATCATAAACTAAATCAAATTTTTTAAAATGCCATCCAACAGCAGTTTTTCTTCAAGGGCTTTTATGGTTTTAAGGTCATTATGCTGTTTCTGACTGGTTAAAGACCAGTTTTTTTTTAACCAGTATGGCATAGGAGTGTGCCATAGGAAATTATCAAATTCCACCCAATTGATCTAAATCAGCCTGGTCTAATTGGTTTCACACTGAGTGAGTAGAAATATGATTTGAAAAAAATATTTTAGTTTGTTTTTATTGGATTCCTATATAACACAATTCATTGAGAACAACTTTATATTGTTACTGTAGACTACGAGAGTTTAATTTTGTTTTATATTTCATTCTGGTGGTGTGCCTAATGACTTTTGCCTTGGCGCAAAAAAAGGTAATAGATTCTAGAATAGATTTTGGGAGCTGAGATCAAGTCTCAATGGTATAAGGACCCTCTATAAATCATAGAGACAAAAAACGTTTACACTAAAGAGTACAATTTTATACACATGACCCCTGGTGTTTTCATGAAGGTATTTCTTAATTTTGTGTAAATTGATTAAACCACAGATCCATTTCCATGACAATATTCTTTCATCTCCTACACCAGTCAGAGGATTCTGTTGAGGAGGAAGAAGCCATTGTCGATGAAAACGAAATCTCTCTCTGCATCTGTGAATCGCCTCCTGCCTTCACGTGTACTGACATCCTTGCAGTGGACTCACCTCAGAGTGAAGAAATCTTCTTTGTTGATAATGAGACCAACTGTGTACCCAGGTAGCCTAGGACAGCTCGCCATACTAAACATAAAACCCTCTTAGTGCGTTTTTTTACTTCACTATCCTATCCTTCACCTCCCTCAGTGGCTTTGGAGACCAGCACAGCTCTGTAGCACAGACTGAAGAAGAAAAAGAGGAGCTAGACAACCGTTCTTCTCCTCCTCCCTCTCCATTTTTCTCTGCCATCCTGGCTGCCTTCCAGCCGACTTCTTGCGATGATGCAGAGGAGGCTTGGCGGAATCATCTCAACCAATTGGTGGCAGATTCGGATGGCTCCTGTGCCGTTTATACCTTCCAGGTCTTCTCCTCACTCTTTCAGGTAATCTCATTCAGAAATAAATTTACTGGATAATACTTTAAAAATATTCCTTTTGCAAAACCACTTCTCACTGCGTCCATTATAAAATAGAGAATGCAATAGTTTCCTCTTATTTTCAGTCTCTTCAAAACCCTTTGTTACTATATGGAAACGGAAACAATAGAAAATGGTAGAAATCTCAGAAAAGTCAATCAATGGCCACAGTAAGTGTGAAGGACACTGTTAGCTACAGTTAATGGACGAATGCCAAGATGACAAAGCAAAGGAACGTCTGTAGCCCTACTCTGCCTTTGAAACAGATTAAATAAGTACAATTTTATCTTTAACTGGGTCTAGTGAGAAGATAGGTACTTCTGTTCAATAATGAGTTTGTTACTGCTATTCCACTGCAACATTTGTCAACTTCCCAAAATATTGAAGTGTATCATTACACTGTGGTCTGCTTATTTTCTCTTGGACTTATGCAATTCTATTTGGTTTATATGCAATTTATTCCCAAACATAAACTTAATGGATCTCAGATCAATTTGAGCTTCAAATAACTTGCTCTTAAATGCTTTTTTGCATTGCAGCTTTGACAAATGCTATTCTACCAAATCAGTGCTAAAGAGTATCAGCTGTGTTTTTGTGCTAAATGTGTCAAGGGATCTTATACTGACATTCATTGCAGATTTCAATCATTATTTTACATTTTCTTTGGTTCAGCTCACAAAGCCGACAACTTGGTCGTGGCAAACCTGAAGGACACATGCAGAGTTTTTGATTATGTTTTATTGGTGCTGCTGACAGCACTGATCTGAAACTATATGCTCTTCTGACCTCCAGAGCATACAGAACACTTTCTGCACTTTGACATGTGATGCTGCTGGTTACCTTGGTGATGGTCTCCGTGGAATTGGAGCAAAGTTTGTGCATTCATCCCAGATGCTGACTTCCTGCTCTGAATGCCCCACACTGTTTGTAGATGCAGACACTGTAAGTGTTTATTGCTTTGCTTATGAAGAATGTCCATGTTATGAAAGGAAAACAATCTTAAAGTAACACATCGTTTTTATGCTTGCTTCAGATTATGTCTTATGGGCTTCTGGAGAAGATGAAGTTTAGTGTATTAGAGTTGCAGGAATATTTTGAGACCTACAACAACAGAAAGGAGGCTGTCATGTCGGTAGGTTTTTATTTCGCTGCAAAAATCAGGAAAGACATTTTAGGTTGGTTCCATGTTGTATAGTCACAAAGTATGGGTCACAAACGAGTCTGAAGAAGCAAATACGACATTTACAACAACAGGGGGTGTCCCCACTCTATACTGTATAATCTGCCCCTAATATCCATGCACATTGATGTTGTATGCCAAGGGGTATTCATCTCTGATGGCATCTGGACCCAGAGGTCAATTTGGGACAGCTGCCCCAAATACACTGCAATATTAGACCTGACTTAAATGTGACATTTTGGCTAATTAACCAAATTCTTAAAACCCTTTACACCATAGTTTATGCTGTATTTGTAATCTACAAAATGCTGAAAATGGCATTAAAAGCTAAAGTTTTTATTCATTTTATTATATGTGACGTTATTTTGCCTCTAAAGCTTCCCGTTATGTTCCACTTTTTAGTGGCTGCGCAACTGCAAGGCCAGTTTCCCCAAATGCAGTGATGATGGAGTGATCACGTATCAGCCAGCTGAAACAGAAGAGAAGGTATAATGTCTCTCTTCAAATTAGGAGAAATCCTAAGAAAACAATTGTTTTTAAGGTTTTACATTTATCCTTAAACACTGAGCAGCTTGCAAAACGAGACTGGAAAGAAACACTCCATTGTGTGCTTTAAATTTTAAATATATTCCTTCTTTCTCCTGGTCTGGCAATAACAATTTTACTTTAGATAATCCATTCTACCACAGACTTTTGAGATTTGTCCTACTTGAAATTTGATTCTTCTAGTAAAAGCAGCTGAAATTGATAAGTTGTCATTTTCTAGGCTGATATGGAACTAGTTTCTTATTCCGGTGTTGTGTTGAGATCTGTTCCAGTTACGTTACGTTTCTTCTGAATCTAAAGGCTTCTGGTCTAATGAGATTCAATGATGTATGCTACGCTATGTTCAAAGAGTCATCGCTAGACTCAGGCAACAGCTTTATAGGATTAAAAACTATAAAATTATTAACTCTTGGGGATTCGAACAATAGCTGCGTTTCCATCCACCTATTTTTATGTGCGTTTTGAAATAGCTCGTAAAAAAACCCTGGATGGAAATTCCAAAGATGCGCATACATTTTGAAAATGAGCATAGTTTTATGCACATCTTGGTGTAGGATAGTCCAAAAAAGGTCCATAAACTTCAATGGAAATGCATTTACTGAATAGATCCAAATACAATGGCAATGCGTTTTTGTTGTTGTAAGAACTGGGGTGCGTGAGGACAGCATTAATAAACTAACCAATGGACTGATTTCATTGCACAATGCCTGAAATGTTGCTTTAGTCATTCTAAAATTCCTTAGCCAAAGTCTATCATCAAAGTGGCTCGGGATTATCACCTACCAGAACTGTCTTGACCAGTTGCGTTCCCAAAGAACAGTGTCCCGCCTCCACAAGCAAAATAAAAATTTTTTTAACAGATTGCGCATTTTGGGTTTCGTCTACGTGTTTTAAGAAGCAAGTAATTATATATGAGAAAAGGCCCTTCTCCCAACACATCAACTTCCATTTTTCTTTTGATATTTGGCACCAGTTTATCAGGAAGTGACGATTTTGTTCTCTTGGAGTCATTGGATGGAAACTGTGTTTTTTTTTTTGTGTGCGTATTCCAGTTTTGCACATAAATTTAATTCCCATCTTTTGGTGGAAACATGGCTAATGAGTCTAAATCGAAATGAGTGGAGAGTTCCTATAACTTACATTTCAGCTGTCAGATATTTCCACTACAGTGTTTCAAGCATGTGCTGTTGTGTTTAACCCTAGTGCAGCTATTAGCGCCTGTGTTGTCTTTTAACAATGCTACTGTCATGTTTGTTGGGTTTGTTGAGAGACGTGAGAGTAGATTGGTTCAAATCTCTGTTCATTTCAATGTTCCTCTTGTATTTTCTGCATTTCGATTGTTCTGTGATAGCTCTGTGAGTGACATATATTTCTATCTGTCTGCCTTTCTTCCTGAAGCCTGATTGTATTCCAACTATTATTTCACAACAGCATGCTTCAATTTTTTTATTTGGCCCGGACTTTTCTCTAGCAGGTATAGCAGCAGGCTGGACTAAATGGGTGTTTTTGGAGATTGGTGTGCATGGAAATGCGGAGAACAGGTTTGAGATGGATTTCGTTGGTGAAATGATATAGTTCCCGGCAGTGGTGTGGTGTAGAAGGAGGGCATTGCTGTGTGTTCAGAGGGCACTGTTGGGTTTTGTCTTAGAACATCTCCAAACCCGCCCATTTACTCCAGCCGACAGCTAAACCTGGATCTTTTTAGCTGGATGTGAAATCAACACTTCACCAAAAATAGGAAAAAAAATGATGTGTTCACTTTACTTTACTACTCATTTTTTTATTTATAAATTTAAACATATGTAAAACAAGACAGAAAATCCTTTCTAAAGTTTTATTTTACCAATTTTACCATTTTTTCCCTAAATTTACCAGTAAC
The DNA here is from genome assembly GCA_007224835.1 of Danionella cerebrum. Classification (NCBI taxonomy): domain Eukaryota; kingdom Metazoa; phylum Chordata; class Actinopteri; order Cypriniformes; family Danionidae; genus Danionella; species Danionella cerebrum. The sequence goes on along the minus strand of SRMA01026879.1, from coordinate 632,512 downwards.
AAATGGCAATTTTCACAAATTTAGCTGCCTTTTTTAAAAAAATCTATTAATATTTTAAATAACTGTTTACATTTATGGAAAGTTTTTTGTGATTCAATTCATACATGTAGCAATATCTTTCAATTATCTCTAAGAAAATATAATTTCTTAACAGCTATTAACATAGAAATCTGCCAAGTTCAGCAGCACTGAAGATAATTATGATCTATTGAAGTATTGATTATATTATGACAAGTTACAAAGTATGTTTAATAAAAGGAACCGCTCTGTTTTTGGATTTTTTCCGCAAGTGGTGATGGTTGAAGTGGGGACAAATCTGACTTCAATATTAAACTTGTCCAAATTTTTCACCCTATTTTATTGCATTTTAATTTATTACATACATTTTTATGACTGGCATTTTTGCTGTACGGTAAGTCATAAAGAGTTAAATTGACACTGGAAATACTGTTGCAACAGAATTTTTTTAATTCTTGGCAATTAAATTTTGGTCAAGGGTGAAGGGGTGGAGTGGAGACAGTTTACCAAAGGTTTTAAATGATTGTATTTTCTTTACAACCCCCTTAGGGTGAATATATGGGTGTAATTGCACCTCACAAACACATTCTGAAGCTGTCACTAAAAGAGACATTAGAAATATAAATATATATTATAATATATAATAATAATATATATTAAACCCAGTCAAATCATAAAAATAACATTTTGTTTACCGCTCCGCTCATTTGCTCAGTCAGGCATGTGAAGCAATGCTTTGCTCGAGTTTTATTCTCTTGTGTCAGTGAGCTGCATGTATTAACAGATTTCAAAACTACTTTTTCCTTCTCACTTCTTGCCTTTTGTCTTGAAATGCTTGCTTTAAAGCAAATGGAAACTCTTGCAGTAAGTTTAACGTAATCCTTCTACCTTTTTGTCTTTTCTGTCTGTTTCAAGAACAGTAAAATGTCACATTTATTTGATTCCATGTTACTTTAAGATGTAAATGATGTGAACACGTTTTGGTGTTTCAATTAATTGATTGTCTTTAGATCAATTTTAGTGTTCATTTTATTTCTGTTTCTTTGCAGCAACTGGAGCTGTGTCAAAGACTCTACAAACTCCACTTTCAGCTCCTGTTGCTTTTTCAGTCTTACTGTAAACTGATTGGCCAAGTGCACGCTCTCAATGCTGTTCCAGAGGTATGTTGACGTAACCATCTCATGACCATTGTTTTATCCGAATAGAATGTGAAATAGAAAAGACCTATTGTGGTTCTTCTGTGTAAAAGTCTGGTGACATATTAATGCACTTATTTGCTACAAAGAAGTCAGACACATTTTTTTTGCAGTTCATTACCACACATTCTGGGACACCAGATGCACTGCAATAACTAATCAATGGAATGTTTCATGTACACTTTGCTATCGATGTGATGTCCACAATACAATATGTATCACTTTATCAATTAAAACATGTAAAGCAGGGGTGCCCATTACGTTGATCACGATCGACCAGTCGATCGCGGAGGTGCCACTGGTCAATCGCGGCGTGAAATTGAAACAATATCAGCCGATCATCCATCCCGTCACAGTTCAGTAAAGTTAGCTGCAGATTCACGGATTCGGTTTTCTCTGCTCAATAGCTCGAGACCAGAATGTTCTTAGTAAACAAATAATACCTATTTTTAATCTGTGTTATGTAGCGAACAAACTACAAAACGTTTTTTATCAAAACAAGTTTCCCTCGGCATTCGCAGAAACACATTACTGTCTATGCGCAACCCGCTGACATGGAATCGCTTAGGGACCGTCTGCAAATTACCAGATCCAAAAATATGTTTTACCCAGAATATGCTTCATAACTTCATTCTAAATTGCTCTATTACAACCAAAATCAAGCAACACGCCACTCCTCACCTGCATATTGTACTGCACGACTCAGTTTCAATAAAAATTAAAAAATTTATTAGAGCATCATTTTTATTCTTGATTATTTGGATCAAAGCTCAATTGCTCCCATAAAAATCACTCTATTACCATCAATTCAGGTCACACACAACTGTTCTAATGATTCAATTCAGTGCAAGTCATCAAATTAAACTCAGGTTATTACAAAAAATGTAAATAATTAATTATTATGAGTGTTTAGTCAATTCTCAATAAAGTTGAAAATAATTGTTTGTTGATTGATGTTTTACATTTTTGTAGCGGGTAGATCACTTTGACTTGGTCATTTTAAAAGTAGCTCGCAAGCTGAAAAAGTGTGAGCACCCCTGATGTAAAGTAACTGAAACGAGAGATTCACAATAATGTCATTATCTGCCATTTGAATGTTTAAACTGTCAAAATAAAACTACATTTAAAATGTTTCAAAGCCAAGGTTCCAGGTCTGTGTGATATCCACTCACTAGGGGGCAGCACTAACGTTTGTGCTCTCAGAACGTGAGAATTCGAGCTAATACAAGTCTATGGGAAAAACTTTAAAAATCATTTCCTCAGAAATTATGTTATTCACACAAACGGTTTTAATGATTTTCGAATGTTACCGATATTCATACAGTAAATAAAGTTCAATAGTTTTTTTTATCATGTGGTTCACAATTTCCTCTTAAAAAAACGATCAAATACAGAGAAGTAGTTCTCAAATTCTTATTTATAATTACTACATAAGTTATATCAGTTTTATAAGCGTGTGAGAGGGGCGTGTGTAAGTCAGACTCGAGGCGGAGTCCTGAAACATTGACGGTTCCATCTTTATCAGTGTGTGCGCATTTGTACCCGTCATACCTGACCTTCCACCTTGGAAATTGCCTCATATTAGCCCAATGGCAGAGGCAGCGTTTCTTGTGTTTACATTTTATTGAAACAACATACTGTCACAATCCAATTTCTATTAAATTTAGAAAAAAAAAAAATCACATGATCACAAAAACATTTTAATATTTTCATGTTATTTAATAATGTTCCCTGTTTTGTAGCAATGTACAACTGTCATTGGATGATGATATTCATGATCTTTATATGTGGGATAGTAGCAAATTTATTAGCTTAATCAAAGTGTTCTAAGTTTGTTTTACTTGAGTACATGTATTAGTCCTTTTTGATTAAATAGAGAAAAGAAATAGTTTTAATTATTCCCTTACTTGTTCTCCTCCCAGCTCCAAAACATGTCGATGGAGCTGAGTGAGTTGAGGGTAAACCTGCGAGCAGCAGCTTCAGTGGCTGAGAACAGTGATGCCATCTCAGAAGCAGCTCTCAGCTCTTCTGAGGCTGCAGTCCAAGCTATTCTGGAGAGCCTGAAAAACAACCAGTTCTCCAGAGCCATCCTCTATATTCAAGAATGCAGGTAAACATTGTTGTGTGTCACAGCACTCCTGAGACTCTGTTTGAGGAGCTTTCACACCCCTGTAAAAACCATTATTATGCTTTTGCATGCGAATTATGTAGAGAAACTTCTGAATATATAGCATTTTCAAATCAATATTATTCAGTTGCAGTAGCGCTGCATAGTGTGCCAATTAAATTCCCATCAATGGTTAGAGTTGGGGATTGGGGTATGTGTTAGATATTCAAACACTAGAGGACGCTGCGTGGTGCCTAAAGGTCTTTACACACAATCTGAAATTTTGATCCGAAGTTCCGTGTGAAAACCATGGGTGCCAACGCGACATCACACATCTGGCCGAAGGTGTAGTGCCAACCAAAAAGAGTTTTGCACCGCCATATCGGATCCATATTTTGCAAGGAAAACGACCAATGAAATCTGGCTCTTTTGATGACGTCATTAGGAAGTAAAAGAGGTGGTTTCTGACTTTGTGTCACAAATTCTCTTTTCTCCACATGTTTGTCAAACAGCTCCCTGTGATCAGCCCCCAACAGTATAAACCGCTCAACTTGCAGGATTTTTTTTTTTTTATTTGTTCTTTGATTTTTTTTTTTGTCTCAATCCAGGTTGTAGAAGGCTTAGGAGGATCCTTCCTACTCAGCTTCAGGAGGCTGTGGCTTGGGAGGATCCTCTGAAGGCTGCATAAACCCTTGGAAAACAGGACGTCTAGCCTCTTCTTCTTCTGTTGTTATTTAGCACTTTGCTTATGGTGCATTAGCACCACAAGCTGGATCAGTAGTTTGGATCCTGAAATGAATGAATGATAATGGTCTTGCAATATTAATATTTTTCTTTTAGATTTTATTTTTAATTTATATGTTTTTAAGGAATTTTAAGATCACTGTAAATTGATCACTGTGTGTTGATTCTGTTGAAGGAAATAAATAACGCAAAGCTTTTAGCGATATCTGAGGCCACAAAAGATGGTCGCGATGCATTTGAAGGAACCTTCGAGTTTTGCCGAAATGACAACGGCGTTTACACAGGGTTGTGATGTAAAGTGGCCTTGAAATACGCACTCGGAGGGTGGACACTTCTGGATTGAGACACAGCTTGTGTCGTCGTCTTCTTCTTTCATGTTTCCTTGTGTGGCGCGGATTGTTGTAATGGCTGTTGTACCACAAACGTCATCTTCAGGCAGAAGAGCAACCTGTGTAGAGGCTAGAGACTGTTGAGCTCCAGCACTGCAGCTGGATGCCACTTCTTCGATGGGCCCAATAGTACAAAGGTCTAGTCATGGTTTTCTCCAGCAGTGTCCCAAACAAGAGCCTAGTCTCCAGGAGTCTTCGCTAAGCTCCATTAAGCAACATCTTTAAACACTTTACATTAAACATAGTTTACAAAGCATCTTACATTTGTAACCCTACAACTTTAAACTATTTGTCTTTTTATTTCTTTAAGGAAAATGTGGCCGGGTGACATCTTCGGCAGTGCCTCAGAAAGTAAGATCCAGACTCTGCTCAACATCTATTTCCGGCACCAAACTCTTGGTCAAACAGGAACTTTTGCTTTGGTTGGTTCCAAACAAGACCTCTCTGAGATATGTCACCGACTCACGGAGCTCAACTGTCAGATTCGAGAGATGATTCGACGAGCACAAGGCTACCGGGCCATAACCGCCTTCCTTCCTGACTCCAGTGTGACAGGCATCAGCCTCTGATTCAGACTTTAGGAGATTGTGCCGCCTGACGATGCTGCTACCTTCATTTGTCTCCGCTAACGGACTCGAAACTGTCTTCTTTCTGTGCAGTTGATCACAGGATTTAAAGCTTTCGCAGCTGGGAGGACAGAAATAAAAGTCAGCGCCTTGGCTTTTTTGCACTACTGCTGTATGTTTGTATGAGTGGGGCCTCAGCTACTGCAGGCTCACAGTTAAACCAAAGCTTTATCCACGGCTCCTGCTGTCCACGTCCAACATTTTACATGCTACGGGAAAGTGTGCAATCGCTCACACCAAGTTACAACTTGATCTTAGAGAGAATATCTATGATTTCAGCTTCTCTCTGATATAGACATGTCTTATTCGATTTCTTATAAAAGCTCTTAATGGCATTGTTTATGTTGCTTTTTAAATTATTATAAAGATCAGGCTTATCGACTTTCTCTCAACTTTTTAGCCGTTAAAACTGAATGTCTCCAAAACGATGCAAAGCTACTGTCTGAGAGGCCTGAGAGACCCAGAAATGCGGGTCGTCCAGCACTTATTTGTGAGGGGTGTTAGATTTTTACTTGTCTTTGTACTGTTTTGTTGCTCTTAGATTTATTTATACTCTCAAAGTACAGATTGTCATGCTTTGTTATAAGGTGATTTACAGTTTTTTAGAATGGAACTGTGTCTCTGTCTATTGAAACGGCCAATAACGAATGAAAATGTGTGTAAAATATGATGAAAAAGAGATATTTATGGATCCAGAGATATTTTAAATTAAAAGTAAGTTTGTATATAGCTGTGGAAAGGTAGTTAAACATGTAAGATTTTATTTTTATGCTTTTATTTTGTGTCTGGTTTATGAAAGTGTGCATTTAAAAAAATAGATCAATAAATAATGATACTAAAATTGTGATTTGCCAAATTTGTTTTATACACTTATACACACTACTCTTTCCATCATCATTTTTTTCCCAGCAGAAAATCCTGTATTCTTGGAGATACAAAATAAAACGTCAAATGTTTCAGATGAAAGTAGAGAAGCATTATCCATTTCTCTTAAAGCGCCCTCTTGTGGTGAAACAAAGAAACAAACATACTGCAGCGCAGACAGGATAAGCCCCACCCACTGAATGTGCAGCCCCACCTAAGCTTTGAGACACCGATAATTATATTATTATTCAATCACTATTTACTGTACATGACAATAATGTTTTATTTACTGTTATTTTACGGAAACACTGATTTCATTATGTAATAAATTTTTCTGTAAACAAAATGAAAATTTTCTGTTAATCAATGAGGACTTATTATTATTTTACATATTAACCATGCCTAATATATTATGATTCTATCTACTGTTCTGCACACTGCTGCATAAAAACTACTTTATTAACATTGTTTTTCAACTACATATATATTTTTTAAGTATTTCATCTGATCGAATCAGTTAAAATAAATGTCAAAAAATTGAATTAAAACTAAGCTAAATTATATTCTATATTAATTATGGTTCCTTGAGTATTTTTTTAGAAACACTTTTTTATAGTTGCACGTTTTAACAGTGTTAAATGATGTTTAGTGCTATACAAAATGGGGGGAAAGTCAGCTAAATACATATATATATATTTTTTTTACATTCATTAGATTCACGTTTCATTAAGTCCCGCCCTTGAAGCTACGCAAAGCCTTTTGATTGGCCAAGACCGCTGCATTTCCGCCCCAGTCTTCCCTATGACACACTTCTATGGCGGGATGTCTAAACCGTGCAATCGCTTCCGCAACGAGCAAAGTAAACAAATCCTGTGAGACTCAGAAGACGCAAAAAAATAAATCAAATCGTGTTGGAAATGAAAAAGAGATTTCAAGGAATGAGAGATCTCGTCTTATTTGGGAAGATGTGCTAATTTACGGTCATTTCTAGTAAGTAGTGATTTCATGGCTAACGTTGGTTCTGATAGTAGCATTTGTTAATGAAGATAACATTGAACAACGACTGTTATCTAAAAAAACAGTTCGCATATGTATTGAAAGCAGAGCTGAAATAACTTTACGTCAACCTTTCGACTTAACGTAACGGGTGTTTTTTTTACCTCCTTTAGGTTCGTTTTACCAAAGAAATGACAATGTGACCATCACCCTCATGGCAGCATGTTTGAAAACTGCTTTCATAAAATCGACAATGGTGGGTGTTTACAAATATCTAAACATATTCTTGTGTACAAGATCCATTTAAATGTGCTTGACAAACCTCCATTGTTTTGGTTGAAGAGCTTGGACCTCTCAATCCAGGCTGGTTTGAGGAGCTGACTGCAAGAGCTTGTACTAATGAAGGGATTTACGTGGCGTCAAATTCTGAGGAGGAAGAAACAGTCAAAGTACCAGAGACATCAGCTCTGGACAGTCAGCTGTTCTCAACACCTAAAATCTTTAAGCAAAAAAGATGTCTGTCTCTTGATTCCATCCACAATGAAGAATCTCCATGTGAAGGTATCTAGTTGTGTTGTGTACTGTATAAAGGATGTTTTCCAAGTATTTACCTTGGTGTTTCTTCCACTCAGCCACTAATGGAGACTCAATGGCTTTTCCATGGACGGAATCAAGCCCTTGTTTGTTTGGATATGGGTAATAAGGTTTTTTTTTATTATTGTACGGTTGCTTGATATGAATTGCCCATCACAATGTCAATTACAATATGCACATTCTATTTATTTTTGTACTTTAGTCAAAATCTGGATGGGTTGTCTGAAAAGCCAAGGGATTGCTTGGGTAAGATTGCGCTTCTTCTGAATTAAACAAAATGTATTGTGAGTGTATATTTCACATTTTCTTTTTTTAAATGTCTGTATTGGATATAGGGCCGCTGGATACTCCTAAAAAATCTCTGGTAAGTCTGGTAAGCTAATTTGCCTGTTTCACGCTACCACCATTTTTCAAATGAAAGAGAGGCTCCTGTGGGAAGAAACCAGAAGTAGAGATGAACTTCTATGGCATGTATAGTAAACTCTATTGCTAAGGTTTTAATAATTTATGTTGAAAATAATTGTTGAATCCTGCTTGAACTGAAGGCTGCATCACCAGTATAGATGGAAATGTTGAATATATTACATTATTGGATTACTATGAAGCATTCCTATAGCATCAACATAGGATCTTATGCAATGGTAATAAATCCTTTTTCTTGATTTTCTTAAAACTATTTATTGGTTTCTTTTCCATGAAACCTCTATTTCAATCTTTTATATAGTGACCGTGAGAAATAGGCAGTGTTATTGGTTTTAGCAATTTGTTTATTAATTTTGTTGTACATTGCCATCCACACTAACAGAAACCAACTATTGACCTATGTTGTATGTTTGTCCAAAGATAGAGACATGATAAATCAACATAAGTGATGCTAGGGCAGGGTTTCTGCAAGGTCTGGCATTTAAAAACCAATATTTTAGTGTTTAAAAAGGCCTTAAAACATTTTTAGAGGTCTTAATTTTCACTTTAGATCATGTGTGCTTGAGATGGATTTCCCTGCATGCACAGCTCGAGCAGCACATTTGGTTGTTTAACAAAGATGACTGCCATAGCAACCACAAATAAAATATTTTTTGTCATTTACAAAAGTTGTACAATTATGAAAACAATCGTTTTATGTTAGTTTTCATGTACAATAAATACAAAACAAAAACCCACTGACAATTCAGCCTCATGAATAAAACATGTTTTTATAAATGTAGATAAATTTCAAATGTACAAATGACCAGAAGTTATGCATTTATTGATCGTTCAGGACGTTTTGGTTGGTAATCTGAAGTTCTTTTCAAGTGTTAATAACTAATGATATTTCAGGAAACAAAATGTTCATGTATCAAATTTTTTCTGTTCCCTTTTCCCCATCATTTTTCCATTTTCGTTTGTAGGTCGCTTGTATGCAATATATTTATTTACAGGGCTCACTTCGGGCGAGATCCTGGACAGGTTGGCAGTCCATCGCATGACATCACACTCACATTCCCTCACACCTTGAACCTTCCACTGTTGCACCTACATTTATAATTGTTAGATTTTATAGTTCATTTATGGCAGTTTGTTAGATAAACATAGTGTAATATGGGTCTTGAAAGGGGATTTAAAAACTTAAACCTGACTTTGTAAAACCTGCAGAAACCCTGTGCTAGGTTTATATAAACTGTGAGAGACAGTAACAAGAATGCAAAAAAAAAAAAGTTGCTAACGGGTTGTACTTATGTTTATATTTGTGGGCAATCGTTTGAGGTTCTAAAAATGTTTTAGGCACGCTCTGCAAAACAGATTTCAGAGAGCCTTGGGGCACAGATCAACCCTGATTTGTCTTGGAGCAGCTCTTACAACACACCAGTGTCCTTATCTCCAACAGTCATACTGCGTAAGTAGAACTCTTCTTATCTCTTTAGTCTTTCAGGTATATGTCTTTGTATGTTCTACCCAGGGTTCCAGAGAATTATACCCTTGAGTCCAAGACCAGGAGCAGTTGATACCAAGACAAAGCATGTAAACCAATGTTGTAGTTTACATCCTTTGATGGGAATAAATGAATAAATATACTATTACTGTTTTTGACCCATAATATAGTAAGTTGCATACTTTTTTGTAGTATCACATCAGTTGTTTCATTAAAGCATCTATATTAAAACTAGATTAAATGAGCATTCCCTGAGGGAAATGTGCGAGTGCTGGTATCAGGCACTGCTGCTGTTGCATACAACAAATCTTTTATAATTTTTATTAAAATATGTGCTGTATTTGTCAGTATTTCTTAAAGGAGAAAAAAACACATTTTATTCAGTCAAGATGAGTCTCAGAAATACCTGTAATTCTGAGGCAGTAGTTTTGAGTGCTATAGGACAAGTTTCACAATTGCTTTTTTTTTTTTTTACATTTTTTGCTAAGATTAAGTTTTACAAAAGAAGTGTAAAATAGTTACCTGTTAAGAATGTTACCTAAATATAAATGTTCTTGCAGCATGGAATAAGCCTATTCTTACATTATTTGAAGAGTTTATAAGAAAAGTTATAGTTTCTCTTGTTTATAATATCATGTCTGATATTATATATGATAACATAGTTTCTGCAGTCTGACAATGACCTGACCACTTTTTCTAAAAAGTGGCCTCTACTTGTGAAAATTATGTTTGTTGTTATTTTGTTGTTTCAAGTTCTAAATCATTTAGATAATTTCTCTTTTATTTGTAACAGCGGAATGTGCTCCGCCAACAAGTGGTCTCAAAGACAAGGACGCCATTGTAAGTAAAAAGTCTACTGTTTCTCTGATTCTGTGATTATTTTTTTTAATTAATCCAATGGTTTTAATGCTTTCTAGTTTGTACGAAAGCTGTTCCCGTCTCTTTCAATGGGCTTTGCAAGGACCGCAACTTTGACTGACCAAGCAACACTTTATCAAGATGGTGAGTGTTACACACAGACTTATTAATAAACAAGGGGGGAGAGAATGGGTTACTTGACCTTCCACTGAATTCCAAATCACCATTAAAGTGTGACTTCTTAAGCCACTCTTTTGTTGCCTTGGGTGTGTGTTTTTGTCATTGTTATGCTGGAATATGCATTAATGGCTTATTTTCTCCCTCTCAAAGACTAATGTTTGAACAGATTGAATTTGAAAAATGTTAGCCATTCTCTGTTTGTTTGTTTGTTTGTTTGTTTGTTTGTTTATTCCTGAAACAAAACCGTATAAAGGAAAGTATATTTAGTGTTTGTGGGTTTTGCTGCTCTCAATATTTAACTTTTTTGGGTGGAAATAGAAAAATAGACAATACTCCCCTTCCATCTTGAATATAGTTGTTCCCAAAATTAAATGTGATAGACAATAAAATTGTAATTAATAATGTCAAACACAAGAGAATCTCAGAAGTTCTTTTAATGTTTACCTCAACAACCTCAAGAGACTCCAAATCTCAGCTATAGTTACTTGAATAAAAGAAACAGGGACAAAGAAAGAAAACTCTGATTATGACTGGGGACAAATATTTTTTTAATCTTGTTAGATCATGTTGAAATTATTAATAATAATAATGCATTCATTTTATATAGACCTTTTTCAGACGCTTTATAATTTTCAGAGCATTATTCATTCACACCACTGGTGGTGACCAAATGTGGCTGCCATTTGGCGCCTACAGCCTACTGTCCTGCCTACCACTTAACACACCCCACCTGTCACATGCGGGTGAAGTGGCTTGCCCAAGGCCACAATGACACAATTGGCCTGGCTAACTGTCTGGTTCTAAGATGACCAACATCCCCAATACGACCACTTGCTGCCACAACTACCTTTACATTTCTGTGTTTACAGACGGACATTAAAAATGAATTCCCTCTGTGTGAAATATCTACACTACTCTAGGAATTTCACCCAACCTCAGTTTAACTTTAATTTGGGGTTTTCTGTCCATTTTTGTAGGTGTTCCCAAGAGCGCTCTCTGTCAGAATGAGGAATTGGAAGAAAAATCTGTGTGCTTTCCAACGGCGTCTCTCTCAAGTGGTCTCTGGATGCAAAGGGTTCCCAGTGCAATAGAAGATGGGGAAGTTCGCAGCACGGTACAGAATGTTCTTGATGGAGCTGAGGACGTGCTGTCAATATTTTTCAGCAACAGCACATCAACTTTACGGAGAATTAAAACCAAAGAGAGGATCAGAAGGAGGATAATCAGTTCCTCAGAGGATGTGACCACAACTTCAGAGCCAGAAAAGAAATTAAAGGCTGATGTTGAAACAAAAAGCCCCAGCAATACAGACAATGCTTTTCAATGGACCCCATTAAGTTTATCAGAATCTGCTCTGAATGAAGGTTACTCGGGTGTGTCTGTGAAAAGCAATCACAGCTCTGTGTCCTGCAGTGAAAACAATAATGAAACTCTTTTCATCTGCTCCGGCGGTCTCCAGTCTTATCCTGACGCCACTCACTGTCAGAGGACTCTTTTAGACAAATCGCCTGCTTTCATGTTTAATAGAAAGCCCAGGAAGTTTGTGTATCAGGTGCCAAATTCAAATAAGCTCAGGACAGTAGCTATGAAAAAAGCACCTCTGTCAGCTTGCCTGGACCCGCTTCTTAAAGGTAAGCTTTGAACCATTTTTATTTTAAAGATAAATATCTTCTGGGTATGTGTAAACAGAGATGTTCCATGTTAGCATCTTTAATGCACTGATATTATTAGGTCCCACCCTGCAAGTAGTTAATCCCAATTACAGTACATTTCGCCCCCTTAGCCCGATGCCCTTGCCTAGCAAACCTAGCATCTTTTAGTACCATTCCCTCATCAAAAACATGCCTCAAGTTTTATTCAGAATCTTTCATGATGTTTGTGTTTTTCTTCCGGTATTCCTTTTTTATGAGCTGAAAACTGATCGATGTTCCTTGCACCGCCCATAGTTCTTACCTCCACCCACTGACCAAGCAGATTAATAGATAGTACAGCTCATTTATTCGCAGATTGGGTGCACTGCCTGACCCGAAAGTGAGAGAGCAACAGACCCGTGCTGAAGAAGTACAAGTGTTTTTTTCTGTCAATTATAATGTAATAGGCATCAGGGTTGGGAGATGTCCAGCAATTTGGGCATTGACGATGTCCATCGTGAAACATCACTATAGACGATGACAGTCCCAATCACCAACTTAGATTTGTAAACAGACCCAAAGTAAAATTAGCGGTTATGATAACAAAGCCAGCATTGCACAATACACCTGAAATCGGTTAAATGATATTTCTACCCATTTATGGTGGATTCATTGGCCTATGAAGAGATGAAAACTCTTCAATTGACTTTGGACTTTGTCCTTTTCCTACCTCTCCTAATTCTCATTTGAATAACTTATGCCGTTATATTTGAATTGCATCTGGCGGCCATTACGCACTACATTACCCATGATGATCCAAACTAAAAGTCCCAAAATGGGCATGGCGAAAGCATGACTGCAAGAGGAACAAGGGTAAACGGTGTGTTTTGCAGAGAACACTATATGAGGTGATTCAAAGCCATTAAATTGTATAATGTGGCCCCAGCAACATTTTCGATGCATTAGGCCCAGTTTTATTTTTCTCATTACCCCTTCTTCTATGCCTACCCTTTAGCCCTTCCAATCAATGGCTTAGTGAAAGGGCTGAAAATACATTCTATGAAATACATTCTATACATTCTCAATATACTTGAGCCTAATGGTTCTAAAGTATCAGCAAGTGTCACTTCAGGTAGTTTTACCTAATCAACCTAATCAAATGAAAATTTGCCATGCCTGTTGTATAATGCACGTTTTTGTGATTAAGTGCGTTAGTGTGAAGGCCTTAATACACTGATCCGAATTGGGATTCCCTGTGATCAGCCACCAATAGTATAAGCTGATCAACATCCATGATTTCTTTCTATGTGTCTTTTTCTTTCCTTCTTCTTTCTGTTTCCTGTGTGAAGCCCCTATGAAAATGAACCGCCACTGATCAGCTCTTATGTTCTACTCACATCATCAAAAGAGTCAGCTTTCATTGGTCATTCTCTTTGTGAAAAACCATTCCAATATATTAGAACAATCCTTCTTCGCTAACACCACTCGTTCGGTCAGATATGTGAGCTACCGTGGGCTCAAGATTTTCGATTTGTTCGTTTTAGTCATTTTAGTTGAAGTTAAAAAGGTATCAATTTTATTTGACTTAAACTACAATAGATTTAGTTAGCAAAAAATGTAAGTGGATTTGGACTGGACTAAAGTTAAATTTGCATTTGTATAAACATTATTTTGGTCATGGTTTCTTTCTATTACACAAGATCGTCAACTTTTGAGAAATCCCTTTCATGTAACATCTGCGTATTCATGAACCACATTGAATCTTTGTATTTTATAGAAGACCCTCAATCAAGAACTTTGTGTAGTGTCCTCAGTTATTCCAGTGTAAATGCGACAACAAATCGAACACAGTCACAAGCTCTTGAACGGATAACTACAGACTCCCTGTATTCTGACCCCGTGCTTGATATGACACAGCTTTCCAAGGCATTTGCAGTGGATTTTACACAAGAAACAAAGTCAATACACAATGATGTGTCTGCAAGGACTGATCAAATTCAACCTAGAAAAAAGCATGAGGAAAAACCCAATGACTATGACCCTGATGACTACCATAGTTTGCCTTCGATTTCCCAAAACAAGTCAACGGTTGTTCTCGAAACTTTTGACATCAGTCATGACAGTGGGTGTCCCACCACCATTACTGATTTGGATAGTACAACAGCATCATGTGCAAAAATTACTTTTTGTCCGTCTTTTAAAACTGCAGGCAACAAAGCCATTTCCATACCACATGAGGCAGTATTGAACGCCAAAGCTTCCTTAGATGAAGCTGCAGAGGATTTTGTAACTAAAACCTTAAATCCATCTTTTTCAGGAAACACTAATGCTCAGAGATCAGTTGTTGGACCATGCTATGCATCAGGAAAGACTGTTTGTGAAATACAAAAGTGCTCTAAAATGAGTGTCTCGTCACTGTCAAAGGAATCTGGAAATGAAGTGTGTTCAACAAAGAATATTGTCTTGTTAGAGGCTGACTGCAGTCATCAGAAGGTGGACTTTGAAAGAACTGCTGAAAGACCTTTTCTGTCCATTAATAACAGTGCAAACAAGCCTTCTGTGGTAGTCTCCACCACTTATGAGCAGGAAGAGAATGGTGCATTGACAGCATCTCAAAAGGCAGATGTTACAGAGTTGTGCAGTATTTTGGAAGAAGCAAATACTCAATGTGAATTTACCCAGTTCAGAACAACAAATCGTGTCCCTGACAACCACAGCAAAGAGAGAGATTGGGATCCTGATCTGCTCGATGACATTAACTTTGACGATAGTTTTAACTGCAACACTACCAGTGGAAAGCTTGTGAAGATTGAAACTACGTCAGGAAGTCATTTTGATTGGATTGATGCTGATAGATGTTCCATCTCACCAAATCAAACTGGACAAGGATTTGTGTCTCTATTACTGACAGAGCAGAGTTCTGTAATTGGTGAAATGAAAAACTCAAGGTGTAAAGATAACAAGGATTCCCAGTTCCAGAGGTTTGGTTTTCAAACTGCTAACGGGAAACCTATACGTATCTCTGAAAACAGTTTAAGCAAAGCAAAGTACTTTTTTGAAGACGATAGTAAAGATGACCCCGTTGAAGGTGAACCAAACCATACTGAAACAGAGCCTTTGTTGAATACATTGGACCCCACAAGTACAAAAAACAATATTTTTGTCCAAAAGAAACAAGATGTGAATTTCAGCTGTGGAAAAGCAACTCAAAAAGTGATGAACAAGCAAGTGGCAGGAAATGCAAGAACAATAAAGAGCTATTTACGTGAAAAAGCAGATGTTGCTTTTGTTGATTCAAATATACATCTTGGATTTAGCACAGCTAAGGGAGTAAAGCTGAAAGTGTCTGAAAATGCACTTCTGGAAGCGAGAAACACTTTTAAAGATGTTGAGTGCTTAGAAGAGTCCCAAATTCCCAAACTTGATCTCCCTTCTTTTGGGAACCCCCATGTCTATGTGTCAACAGACGGGCTTCAGAATGCAAAAGATGTTTATTTGTGTGAAACCCCTTCAAGAATTTGTCAGCCAGACTCAGTGATGCTAAATCAAACTTCTTGTGGTCCAGATATTCCTCCCTTTAACAGTGCTAAGAACTTCCAAGAGGCTTCCAGTGGCACTGAAGAAGTTTGCTCTAAGAATCTTCCCTCAGAACCATCTCTGCTTCAGTCATTGCAAAGCAATTGTTTCCAGACTGCCTGTGAAAAGGGGGTTTCTGTTTCCAATGGTGCCCTCAAGAAAGCAAAAGCCATATTTAAGGACTGTGATTCCAAATTTAACTGCTTGGAATCTACAAATATAGAAGGGACTGCTGAAATTGTCAAACAGCCAATTGGCCTGATTCCAAAAAATAAAATTGTGAGCCTTTCGGATGTTCAGGAGTTCAATGCTGCATTCAGAAGTTCTCATTTTATGAACGAATCTGAACAAATCCACCTTCAGGGAGAGCAGAAAACTCTCCAAAGGGAGTTCCAGAAAAATCCTTCAGAGGCGCATCCTCTTAACGGTGGTTGTGGCTTTAGTACAGCTAGTGGCAAAGTGGTGTCTATCTCAGCTGAAGCACTAGAGAGAGCAAAAGCAGTGTTGGTCGACTCAGTTGGTGGCTCCTCATGTATCAATCTTTGTCAAAATGAACACCCTTTTATAGATATCCAAACCTGTGACGCTCTAATGGTTAAACTTGAGGGATTTAGTCCAAAGGTTTGTGAGAATACGGTTGTGTCAACACCCTCTGAGCAGGAAAAGGTGAATGATTTCTTTGAAGAAAGTGATGACGGTACTATAAAGAGGAAAAATCACGGATTGAACAGTGGCTTCAAGAAGCCAATTTCCAACATTACCTTCAGCCATAAACCTGGTCCTGGGCATTCTTCAGGAAAAAGACTTGGATTATCTACAGGTGGTGAGAAGACAGTGGCCTTCTCTCCTGCTGCTATGCAGAAGGCAAAGAGACTTTTTGAAAATTGTGATGGACCTTTAACTTCAGGGAGTCTTCAGCACAAACGCTGTAAAGGCATCACCACTGCTCAATTTAAAAATTCTACAATTTCTGAAGAAGCTGTCAGAGCAGCTGTTCCTGGTTGTAGTGAATCCTCTGTAAACTATGATCCAAAAGTATCTTTAGGAAACAATGGTGGATTCTCTACAGCAGGTGGTAAGAAGGTAACCATATCTGCCACTGCCTTGCATGGTGCAAAGCGTCTTTTTGAAGACTGTGAAGATGACTGCTCAACTTCAGGGAGTCTTCAACCCAAAAGCTATAAAGGATTCACTACTACTCAGGGTAAAAATGTCACAGATTCTGAAGAAGCTGTCAGAGCAACATTTCCTGGTTTTAGTGAAGTTTCCATCCACTATGATTCAAAAATATCTTTAGGAAACAATGTTGGATTCTCTACAGCAGGTGGGAAGAAGGTAACCATATCCGCCACTGCCCTACATAGTGCAAAGCGTCTTTTTGAAGACTGTGAAGACGACTGTTCGACTTCAGGGAGTCTTCAACACAAAAGCTATAAAGGATTCACCACTACTCAGGGTAAAAATGTCACAGTTTCTGAAGAACCGGTCAGAGCAGGATTTCCTGGTTGTAGTGAAGCCTCATTAAAATATATTTTGAAACCATCTTCAGGGAACGATGTTGGATTCTCTACAGCAGGTGGGAAGAAGGTGACTGTATCTGCCACCGCCTTACAGAGTGCAAAGCATCTTTTTGGAAGCTGTGAAGCAGACTCCTTAACTTCTGGAGGATTTCAGCTCCAAAACTGTGAAGGCTTCACTACTAATAATGGTGAAAATGGTGAGCCAAAATCATGGTCAGGAAATAATTTGGGCTTCTCTTCCTCTGCAAGAAAGAATAAGGATATCTCTGCTGCTGCCTTGCAAAGGCCATATACCCTTTTTCAAGATTGTGAGAAAGTGTTATCTTTAGAGAGCCAAGGTTGTAGAAGGTTCACCGCTGCCAGTCGTAAAAGTGGAGAAGTTTCAGAAGAAACACTGAAAAATTTTTGGGCAGACTTGGAAGATTCACAAGAAGCATCCTTCAGTCATGATCTTAAAAAATGTACAGGAAACAATGGATTCTCTACAGCCGGTGGGAGAAATGTGGCTGTGTCATTTTTTGCCCTGCAGAGGGCCAAAACTCTCTTCAAGGATTGTGATGAGAAAAAAGTAGAGAAGGCCCAACATTATACCAATTGTGAGAACTTAGTTGTTGGAAACCCAAATGAAAAGGGTGGAGATTCAACTTACCAACGGCTACACAGTGATGTCTCAAAACCCAGCGCTCAACATCTAGACAGACAAATCAAAACCACTGATCCATGGCCTTTGAAAGCAGCTCAGAGTGAACTCGCGGAGCTTGACTTGCATTCTTCGGAATTGAACAATTGCACTGAAACTCAGCAAATCTATTTTGAGCAGGAAGCAATAGACTGTACTAAAGCCCTACTGGCGGATGATGACTTGAATGAGTCCGCTAGGTTGATGTCAGAAGATACTGAATGCCAAAAACATTCATTTCCGCAAGATTTACAGACAGAACAGAATCATAACAGGAAGAGGAAATTTCAGCTTGGAGCTAACAGTGTAGCAGGTACGTTTAAACTGTCTGTGTTGTGAGACAAATGTTTAAACGAATACATTATTATTATTATTATTTTAACTTGATGTTTAATAAATTCTTCTGCAAGATCCAAGCCCACCTCCCTTGAAAAGACAGCTACTCTCTGAGTTTGACCGGACATTAGCTACTACAATTCCCTCTCGCCAACCACTAAAGAGCTGTCCAAATGGTTTGTCTGTTAAAATAGGGTATTTCCTTGTTTGTTTTATATTGAGACGTTGCCCAATTTTTATTAAATGTCTGCTTTAGGAACCCTCAAAGACAGATGTGTCTTC
This sequence comes from Danionella cerebrum, assembly GCA_007224835.1. NCBI lineage: Eukaryota > Metazoa > Chordata > Actinopteri > Cypriniformes > Danionidae > Danionella > Danionella cerebrum. The sequence goes on along the minus strand of SRMA01026879.1, from coordinate 614,007 downwards.
AAGTACCATGTTCTTCTCAAGCCTAATGTTACAGGGCCAGAGTGGTATGTTTTTTTTTTTATTTTTTTAACAGATCATTTCAATTAACTACAAATTATTTTTAATTATCTTTTTTTTCAAAGCATTGCAACGGATTCTGATAAAGGTAGGCTTTTCCTTTTATTTTTGTTTGTTTCTTTTAGAATGCCTCGTGAATAATGTCCCATGATCAATATAAATTGTTGTCTTGCATCATTTAAAAACCTCTAATGATTTGTCAAACCATAATATTTTCTTTTAAGTTGATAAATATTAGGGGTGTAACGGTACGCTAAAATCGAATTCAGTTCGGTACAGTGTCTTGGAGAGTTCGGTTCGGTTCATTCGGTTCGGTACAAAACAATAAGAACTTACATAATCTTTATTTTGAAAAGCTGCCAATACACAGTAGAATTCTTGCATGAAATAAATAAAAGTGACACATTTGGGTGATATTTTAAATAAATTGCACTCTTTATTAAGAAAAACACATTTTTTAAATAAAAAATGAAATACTGCTACTAGTTAGGATATCCACATTTTCTGAAGAGAGCATAGATCTGGTTGCAGTGACAATATCTCCAGCAGTAGAAAATGTTAGATGTGTTGCCTGCCCGATCTCCGTGGAACAATGTCGGCATACAACTTTACATTTATCCACTCGTCTATCCCCGTTATGTATTTTAACAGAGAAGCGAAAGTGTTCTCAAACAGGAGACCGCAGTGAGGTGAGAGGGTCTTCAAACTCTGGCTTCCCTTTCGCTTTTGCCATGCCATTTTCTTACTTGTGCTCGTCACTCAATAGCGTCCGTGCGGAAACTCGCCTAGGAACATTGTTCCGCTGTGCTTAATATCGCGCTAATAATAGATTTATATAATTTAATAAAAATACCGAATACCAAAACGGTACGCAAATGTACAGAACCGAACAGGCCGTACCGAAACGGTTCAATACATACAGTGAAACGTTACACCCCTAATAAATATATATTTTCTTGGTGATCTCTTGATGAAATTACAAAGTTTCATCATAAACACAACTCTGGATGCAGTCACGATCTTAGGTCACATCATCAAGACCAACACTAATTTTGCATAGCAGTGTTTGAATAAATGCACTTTTATATCTTCCCTAGATAATGTTTAGTGTTGTAGCATTTTGTAAACTAGATCATTGCTACTGATAAGGCGAATGGCATTAATGTTTCAAAATATTAAATAGTTTCCATAATAATGCAATTTTTAAAAGGCCATGTCTACACGTACCCGTGGTTTTTTTAAAACAGGTTTTTTTACAAAATCCTGTTCAAAACATGTGCAAAAAACCTGCTTCCACACTGGTCCATTTAAAAAAAAAAACATACCCACGGACACTCAAACACCCCTGAAATGCAGTAATGACTCTACCAAACAAACAGGTGACAGTTGATTCATAGCATTTTTAAAATTATTATTTAGCACTGTGTGTGCACAAACACTAGCACCTGAATCTGAATCAGTAATCAAGTAGTAAACATTCGCACATGCTTTACATGCTGTAAGCCAAAATAGTGGAATAAATAGCAACATAGTCCTTGCTTCAGCCGACATTACACTTGATGTTTTTAAACACAGCAGAGACAGAGTGTAACAAACTCCACCCCCAAGCACAAAAACTTTCAAAAATGCGAGGTTATGCATAGTTTTCAGCCCAGAATTTTCATTTTGGTGCATCCCTAGTTTACGTCATTTGAAACTTAAACATTCAGAGCTCCCAGATATTGTCTATTGTAGCTATAATACATTAATAACTATGCAAACCAGAGAAACACAACTGATGACTTTTCTAGCTTGTGAGTGCTAATACAGATTTGTAGTCGTGTTGGTTTTTTTGAGCTACAGAGAAGGGATAAGTAAATTTAAAGAATTACGTTTTGGTTCAATAAATCTATCAGCAACCAGTTCAGTAGATTTGTCGACTATGAACTCCCTACACGAATAGTAGTTTACTGGATTAAATTACAATTAGCTTTTGCTAAAAGTCGCAAAGACTGTTGCCACTTATTTATAAAGTATTTACCAAAAATGATTTAGAAATTCATATGGCTTGATTAAGCCAAGAGGAGAAAAGTTGACATCCGTATTAATGTCTTTGAATCAGGGTGCCTGATATGAGTAATACAAGCAAAACCTCTTACCATTTAGCAAATAGAGAAAAAGATATTACCGGTAATTGTATTGCGGAAGTCTTGATCCAAGGTGTTTCAAAAACAACTACAATTGGCAGATTTAATTCAACCAAATTACGTATTGCACCTCTCAGAAAACTTGTTTTTTGGATGATTGCAGACCAAAGAGCACTTCAGGACACCTTGGAGCTAGCCAGGAGTATGCAGGAGATGAGACTCCGAAAGAAGAAAAGGCAAACAATTCATCCTGTACCTGGCAGTATTTATACTTCTAAAACTTCTGGCATTCCGAGGACACGTCTGAGAGATGCTGTGGGAGGCAGATGTCCTGGTCAATACACAAAAGAGGAAGTAAATATTACTGAGAATTATTTACGTTTTACACACTCCAACACTATTTTTTGTGAAATGTAATCGTTGTTTTTTTTTTTTTTTTTTTTTTTTACTTTCACAGTTGTATCTACTTGGCTTGAATCCCAAAGTCTTGAATATAACCAGTGAAAATGCTGAGTCATTCAGATTTGACTGCTTTGACTTCTTCAAACGTGAACATTTCATGGAATCTGGAGCTTTACAACTGGCAGATGGAGGCTGGTTGGTTCCAGACATTAAGGCCTCTGTGGGAAAAGAGGAATTTTACAGGTAAAGATTTGTAATCAACCTTAATTTATACATCACTATGCCAACAACCAAACAGTTTTTTCAGATCCAATTCAGACCATTTTATTCTGGTATACTAAATCACCTCTTGACGTAAGATGATGTAAATGGGGGTCTTTCAAAATGGTTAGGAACTAAACTTTGTGTGTTTAAACCTTCTGTGGAAGCTTTTATTTTGCTAATTAAATGTAAAAACAGCTGTTTTTGTTAACTAAAAAGTGAAATTGTTTAGGAATTGACGACCCTTTTTTATATTGTATAAAACTTTATGGACGTAAAATGTTTCATATAGATCCAAGGTGCTTCTTCTTTTGCCAGAGCATTATGTGACACCCCTGGTGTTGATCCCAGACTGATCAGTGAGGCATGGGTGTCCAACCACTACCGTTGGATTGTTTGGAAACGTGCTTCAATGGAAAGGACCTTTCCAGATACTATGGGGGGCTTATGTTTGACCCCAGAGCAGGTTCTGCTACAGCTGAAATTCAGGTATTAAGACTGAGACAAGCCCCTATTTCACTATAAATAAACTTCTAAAGATAACTGCATGTGTTTGGTGTTTATGTTTAGGTATGATGTAGAGGTGGATCGCAGTCAGAGGTCCGCTCTTAGGAGGATCATGGAAAGGGATGATACTCCAGCTAAAACATTAGTTCTCTGTATTTGTGGTGTTGTAAAAATGTGTCAACATGTAGAAGCTACTGAGAAAGATGCTAACATTGAGATGGAGTCCAGTGTAATCTGGCTCACAGATGGCTGGTACTCCATAAAAGGCCTGTTGGATCCTCCACTCTCCAACTTGTTGAAAAATGCCACTCTTCGAATTGGAGATAAAATTGTGACCAGTGGAGCGGAGTTAGTTGGTTCCCAAGAAGCCTGTGCACCTCTGGAAGCCCCTGAATCTCTGATGCTGAAAGTGAGTTTGGAATTTAACTTTGTTTTGAAACTAAGGAGGCCACATGTTGTTTATTGAACTTTTTTCATTTTCAGATTTCAACCAACAGCACAAGACGAGCTCGTTGGGACACAAAGTTAGGATATTATCGGGATTCTCGGCCTATTAAACTTCAACTCTCATCATTGTGTTCTTCTGGAGGTCTTGTGGGCTGCGTACACATTACAGTGCTGAGATGTTACCCCACTCAGGTCTGCTTCATCTTGGTGGCTATCGATAAAACTTATTAGTTTTGCTTCTCGTAATAAATTATTTGACTTTCTTCTCTTACAGTGGATGGAAAAGATGCCCAACGGTATATATGTATTTCGCAACCAACGTGCTGAAGATCGAGAAGACGAAAAGCACAGCATGTCGAAACGCAGGTCCACCGATCTCCTCATTTCCAAAATTCAGCCCCAAATTGAAAAAGAAATGGAGGGTAGGAATTGCATTGTCTTCTTTGTAAAAGATGTTTATAAAATAATTTGATATGTATGCAAACAATTTCTGATTGTAGATAAAAAGAAAAGGAAAGGTAGGAGAAGGAAGTATAGTCGTCTGGAGATCGAAGCACTACAGGATGGGGAAGAGTTGTATGCAGCTATGGAGAAGGACCATACTATTGAGGTTATTTTAATTAACCCTATTATTATTCTTTCACACCATTGAGAATTACACACACAAGTAACTACGTATAAAATCTGTAATTTCTCTAGTGTAAAAATGCAATATTTAATTTAATGCAATTCTGTGATTGGTTTTGTCCTCAGGTAGACTGAGTTCTAGTTGGCGCTGTTGCATTCACTCTGTCCATCTCATCCAAAATTCTAGATTTTAGTCGAGTGAAAGTGGAGGGGCAAGATCATCTAATGAAGCACATCATAGCCCTCTTTCTTTGTCGAATAACCCTACACAGCTTGTAGGTGTGTTCGGGTCATTGTTGTGCATAAAAATAAGTGATTCTTCAACTAAAATCTAACTATTTGGAGGTTTGTGTTGTGGCCATTCTGATTCAGTGCTCCTTTGATTTTGATTCAATTCCCAAGTGTGTTATCAGCAAATCACCTGCACCATCACACCTCCACCTCCATGCTTCACTGTACGAACCATGCATTTAAAGACATGGATTCCACTAGCCTAATGTCCAGTTTTCGTGTGAATTTGTGTGGAATTGGTCTGTGTAAATTCTGTATGCTTGTTGCTTTTCTTTTGTTGTTACTGGTAAAAGTGCTATTTTAATTTTCTTGTGTTGGTTTTTCATAAAGTTCTGTCCTCAAATATACTGAGCTCTTGTTGGCGCTGTTGCTGTCACTCTGTCCATCTCATCTAGAAATCTAGATTTGGTTTGAGTGGGGGCAAGAACTTCAGACAGATTTCCACTAATTTCCAGTTTTTGTATGTCCTGGTCATCACTATGCTTATTGCCTTTTGTATTGTTGGTACTGTTTTTTTGTTGTTGTTTTTTAACTCTTTGGCCATTAAGGCCTGAAATATTCTCTGTCACTTAAGAGATGGGTCTGCTACTAAAACTGTTCATCTGGGCTCTAATCTGAGGTTCTACTAACTTCTGTTTTCTGAAACTGGTGACTCGTATTAACAAATCCTCAAGATCAGAGCTGGTCTTCTTGTTCTGGGTCCTGTACTTGAGAACATTTTTAAAGTTTCTGCAAAAAATGTTTGTTTGTTTTTTTACTTTCTTTACACCATGAAAAATTCATAATTTTCAGAGACATCATGGGAATTGTGGTTTTTGTCATTGTGCTTTTTTCATGAAATGTTTATAAAATTACAAAGCAAACTTTGAGACTGAAATAAATACACAACTCCAAAATAAATGTAAATATCTAATTGCATTGTACATTTATGATTTAGATTTAACATTTTTTGTGTAGACCCAGTTGAATAAAATTCAGATGGAAGCTGTGAGTACCTACAAATGCTGTCTAGAGGAGAGAAGACAAGCAGAGTTGCAAGAGCGTGTACAGAAGGCTGTGATGGAAGCCCAGGAAGCTGAGGGAGGCTGTCCCAGTCGAAATGTCACTCCTGTTTGGAAGCTCAGGATTCTTGATGCCAATGACACATACAGCAAAAATGGTGAGTTTGTTTGTGTATTCTGTATACTCTTTGGTTAGATATTAAAGTTTCTTATGATTCTTGTCAACAGTCATAGTTTCTACACTAAACATCTGGCGCCCAACGCAAGAACTGTACAGCATGCTCAGAGAGGGCTACATATATAGAGTGTATCACCTCATTGCATCAGAAAGGAAGAAACGCTCAGACGCGGATCACATCCAGCTCACAGCCACCAAAAAAACACGCTTTCAAGAGATTGAGGTATAAGCTTTATTACTTTCTTCAAACCTCTTGCAATGTCATTCTTCAAAAAATTATTTGTGATCCAGGTGTCTCCTGAATGGCATCTTTATTCGCGAGAGTGTGTGCGCTTCGGAAACCTCCAAAATCCTGATTATAGCTCCCCTTGTGAAGAGGTGGACATTGTGGGATGTGTTGTCTCCATTGTCCGAAATGAAGGTTTGTTGCTTTCATCTGTGACAGGTTTTTGTTTGGAATTGCTCTTAGATTTCTGTGGTTGTTGAATGTCTTCACAGATCATTGCCCAGTGATTCATCTTGTGGATGAGAACTTTGACCTGGTCTCTGTGAGAACCTACGGTAGTCTAGAGCAGTTAGCGGTTGAAGAGCTGATAAAGCCTCGAGCGCTGGTTGCCCTCAGTAATCTTCAGGTGAGACTGCTCTCCGTCCCGGTGCCTAGCCTTTACGCTGGAGAACAAGCCACATTCTCGATAAACCCCAAAGAAGCCCATCTTCAAGAAGCTATGGCACATTTGAAGTCCTGCTTGCAGGTAAAATCATGTTTTTTCCAACATAACAATGATTTCTTGTGTTCCTTCACCGGTGCTGATTAGGCACATGCTTCTTTTTCAGGGTTATGAGAATTTCTTCAGCGTAGCAGAAGAGAAGGTCTCAGATGTGGTTCATTCTCGGGTCACGGGCTCCTTTCAGTCTCCAAGAACACCTGGTGTGCAGGCTAAAGCGAAAGCTAATGACTTGGTTAGTGTACCTTTTCCTTTTTGTGGTCAGATTTTTTTATTGGTGCGTCATAAGGCAAGCTTTGATTATAACAATGAACTGATTCCATAACATTTCTTGAACTTTTTCAAACTTACTCTGTCAATTATATGCAGATGCACATTGGCTCTGAAATTGATTAGAAATTGATCAGTAATTTGTGCACTACACAAGTTAAACTGGTCCTTAGTGGTCCATCATTATATTCATTACATAATAATAAACGGTCTGTAAAACAGCAATTTTTCTATTTTTTTATTCTTAAATTCCCAGGTTACTCCGCAGCAGAATTTCCGGAATTTTCCTAACTTCACTCCCATCCGTAATAAAACTCCTGTTTCTGTAAGTAACAGGCATAAAAGCCCTGCTAAGTCTTTAAAGAGAAGACGAGGTTTGAATTATCGGACCTACATTCCATCACCTTCCGCAGCCACCCCTCTCAAACCCAGAGCATCTACCTCCATTAACCAAACTTTCAATCCCCCACGGAGATCTGTGTCTCCGAGGCTTCCGGAAAAGCAGACTATTCAAGTCTTGGGTGCTGCAGCAGCAGAGGAAACTTTTGTTCATGATGAGGAGCTAGCCATGATTGACACTCAGGCTTTAGTGGAAGGACTGGGGGTGGACTGATGAAACCCAAATTGGGAGTTGGCAGTACATTCATACACTGAGAGCTCAGCGAAAGTAAACGGCACTGGTGCTTCCAGAGTCATTGACCAGTTTATTATGGTTTTCAATGTGTTTTTGAATGACAGCTACAGCATTTTCCAGCGGGTTCAATAATTTTTAAAGTTCATTCATGTTGAGTCCGGTTTACCTTACTGTAATTGTGAAGTTAGGAGTGTTCAGGGAGGAAATTTTGTGTAAAGTATGTTAAATGTTTGTTTCATATATTTTATTAAAACATGGAAACTATTTTGCGTTCTACTGAAATTATTTCTCCTGAATTGAGAATCCAAGTAAAGTGTAAAGGAGGTGCATAGATGTCACTTTCCCAACCGGGCGGGCACACCCCTTCATCAATATTTTCTATGGGATACTATACTACAAAATACTCCCATAAATGTGGGCTATTGATTGCAAACCAGATTTGTTAATTTTCACGTGCAAAATAGTCATTTTCCTAACAAATTCATTAAAGCTCATGTCGCAAAAATGTTGCTCCCCATGGATGAGAAATGTCACAAATTCTGAAAAAGATGAGGGCTAGAAGATGATCAGCAATGCATATTATGCATCAGTCAAAATACTGTTGCAAAAGTGCCTTAAAATGGTAAGAAAGATGGAAGTCCCATCTTACAGAGACCTCCTGGTCATCCTCAAGAAAGGGCCTAGAGTGAAACATTGTGGTGGCAGTGTCTTTACGTAGGGCTGCATGAGTGCTGCTGGTGTTTGGGAGCTGCATTTCATTGATGGTGTCAGAAACTCAAAAATGTCCAGCTCTTTACTGAAGGAGAAGATGCTGCTATCATTTCATTCACTTGGTCGTCTTGCAGCTTTCCATCTCAACAATGATCCAAAAGTTTGTTCTTTTGTACTTTTAGCTGCTGATTAAACTCTTACTTTTTAGTAAGAGTGTGCTAGTAGTTAGTGAGTGGTAGTCATCTATCCTGAGCACTGTATGTTCTTAATTTCAACACCAAAGTACACAAAACAATCTGTAAAGGTGTACTGTAAAGTGGGATTTGTCAGGGATTCTAAAATGATGAAAAGGCTCTTTGCCACACTATGATATCGGGATTCTGTTGTCAGCCTCTATATTCAGAGTAGATGTCACAGTAAGGTGACACCTTTAAAAAAAAACAGGACATGGGAAAAAAACTAAACACGGAGATATATTTCTTTCATGTGCCTCAATAGCAATGCCAGGGTAGTGGGTTCCAGTCCCAGGGAGAGCAAGAACTGAAAATATATTTTGGGTGGTCTGTTAGATGTAAATGTAATGATATTGGAAATTTTCAACACTTTGGACAAATAACATTTAAAAATACCACAATTTGGTGGAAAAATTCTAGTTTACAATTATCTTTCCTTGATTTTTACCCCTTATATTGCTTGTTTTTCTACTTATCTTCCACAAAAAAGCAAACTGTTTAAATTAGCACAATGATTTTGTCTCATTTGCTAGAAAAAAAACATTTTGGAATGGCTCCCAACTGCTCCAGGGGTGTGTTCACTGCTGGGTTTGCAATGGAATGTGTGAAATGAATTCCTATGTGTCAATTCATGGCCATCAGGTCACTTTTGCTTGAATGTAACACAAACATTACATTTTTTACAGACCTTAGGTTCCTTAAAATGAATATTATCTGACGCAAAGATTGGTGGAATTCGTTTTTTCCAACATACATGAGGGGGCGCTCTTACACTGTTTTGACTGGGAGTTCAGTAGGACGTTTGACATTCTGCATTTTCACACTAACTGTGTAGAAATAAGAATGAAAGTATTCTGAAATGTATACAATGTAAAACTGGTAAGATGGAAAGCAGTGGTTTTCAGACTTGGTGCCTGGCAAAGCTCGCTATAGGTCTGATGTAGACCACAGAGGCAAACAAAGGCGCTTCTTCTAATCCAAACTGAACATTGTTGCAGCTAATGATCGCTGATATAATATTACAATCCAGGCATTTACCCTGGAGAAAACTAAAAAGACGTCTATAAATCAGCAATAATGATTTTTGAAAAGCAACCCCTATAATCGGTCGACTGGTCTCGGAAAGCCACAGAGATGGCAGATTTGCAGTGGGCCGCAGTCAGTGGCTGTTTCCAGTTTTCCTTCTGTCATCTTGTCACAGAGGAAGTGCTGACTCAGCACAAATCCAGCACTGTTTTAGGATCCCTGGCCACAATGATAAAGATAGCTGACGCTCCTGTCATGCTGAGCAGAGACACCGAAGATCAGATCTGCTCGTGGTTGACACTAAATACAAGAACCCCAGCCAAAATTGTTTCCATGAGCCCAGAGCTGAGCATTTTTGAGGCTCAAAGCTTTTTTTTTTTATTTAATTATGTTTATTTTTTTCAAATCTTCTAAATATGTCTTCTACACCACTACTATGATTTTCAAAGGTATATAATAACTCTGCAACAATAGGTTGAAGCACATGCAAGGTCTAAAACACTCATTGTCTTATAAGACGCATTTGATTTTCAGATTTTGCAATGATTTGTACACAACCCCCTCTTTATGTGACACAATCTCTGCTGTGGTTGATACTTACACCCGAGTCTGTTTTTATAGGATACTGCGTTTAGCACATACCATGAGGAAATGGTTGAATGAGTCAAGATTTACACAAAGCTCTTTATTTTTTACCGTAGTTTGAATCATATTGCTGTACAATTCATCAGAGTAGGCCATGCACCAAACACAACACATGCGTGGTTGACGTATAAGCCAGAATTTTTTTACATTTCCAAATATATGTCTGTTATATTAGATGTTGTGTTCTATCAATTTGCTCCACCACTATGTTAAATTGTCATATGGTGTGACAATAAACTTTTTGGATATTTAACATTTCCATGTAAAAAACAAACAAACAACAAAAGTAAAAAATTACTTTCTAATGTTATTGATACTAATTTCCTTGTGTTCTATTTAAAACTATTCCCAACATTTAAATATATTTTGTTAAAAGTATAATTTTTTTATGTCTATTTGACACACAAACAATAAGATTTGTGTTGTCAACCACCCAAATATTTTGCATGCTACAACGAATACTACAGTAACTGTTACCATTGTACTTATGGGTTGTGAGTGGGAAGAGGAAATGGGTCTAAAACATTTGGAAAATGATCCATACTTTAATAAAAACTGTTAATCCAACATTATTGGCATGAAGCTTGACTGTAAAATCTACAAATCTCTCACAAAGGAAATGGTTTATCTGCATGATGTGACCAAAACTATTTTTGGTGGTTGGGTCGCATACTAATAATTGTAATAACTGTAATAAAAACTCGTTATCTTTATTAATGGGCCACAAAACCCTGTATGTAATCTTTATTGTTATGTAAACTTGAAGTGCTAATGCAATGGTGTAATTTATAAGAAATTATTCTGTTATGTTTAAATCTGCTGCAAAAAAATCTGAATCGTTTAGATCATGTGCCGAACAGGAAGCAATGTTTGAATTTTTCAGTAAAAACGGAAACTATTTGTATACAGTACGTGCACTACTTCAAAATATGAATACAACTCTGCAAAAGTTTTCATTACATTTTATTACAAAAATTGTACTTATTCTAGCTGTAAGTGTTCCGACTATTTGAAACTTATTTGTGTGAAATCTCTCCAAAATTGTGTTTTTCATTGCCTTGATTTGCATTTTTTTTTTATATTTATTTACAATCAGTGGTGTCTGCTTTTTTTTCAGTGGAATCAAAGCCTCTAGGAAACTTTAGCCTATGTTTTAGTGAAAGCTAAGCAGTGCTGTGTTAATCATCAGTCATGGCACATTGCGGTTTGTCTCTGACTGTGATTAGCTGATATTTTATTATCTACCTCTAGAGGTCTCGTGATGCTCTGTTTTCAGTCCCACGCTTCCTCTTGTTGAAGGGCTGGATATTTATTAGGATTATAACCATGAAAACAAAAAGATCTTTCAAAGCATTTTACCATCAGAGCATCATGGCTTTTACTAGAAGTGCAATAAATAATTTGCATAATAAATTTAGAATAGGAACTGTTAAATGTTGAGAATGACAATCTAAAATTGAAATTCATTTTAAAACTAAAAACACCAATTACAGCACTTGCATTCAACCGGGTATTCAGGCATTTTTTTAGGTTTCTTGAATCATTGTCCTTATGTAGCATGAAATTTTACAGGTAGTGTATTTTGTGAAGAGATTTTTTTCTTACAATATCAAAAGATGGTTTCATCCTCATGCTGCTACTCAATACTTTTGTTGGTTCCAGACCCAAAAGAATGGGTTTTAATCAATTTTGTCATTAACATTGTTTAAGCAAGAACTACAGTGAACTAGTCTTGTAGTCAAGACCATCTTGACCGAAACCGGAGAGTATGGAGACCAAGACAAGACCAAGGCATGCTAAGCCGAGACCAAGACCAAAAACTATGACTGGTTTATAGCAAACAATAGACGTTGCTGTAATTGCAGTTTTTCTGTACACTGTTTTTTAAGCAACAATTCTTTAATTAAGTACTTTTAAATAATATTATCAAAAGTTCTCACCTATGACCATTTTACTTTGTCATGCTAGGAAAATGTCCATATTAGGATAAATTTAAAGTTCCATTTTTTATTAGTATGGCTTTGTTCGTTTCATCCTATAGTTAAACAGGGTTTTCAAGTTAAACGTTTTAGAGAGATGATGTTAGATAAAAAATAAATAAATAAATAAAAACTTTAGAAATTACATTGTGTGGCTACTGGAAAATTTCAGTGTTACTATTATAATCACGTGTGTTTCACATGGCCGGTGGACTGAAGGCAAACCGCGGCAAGTACCCCATGTCGCTGGCTGGAGAATGATTACCACACAATCCAAGTCTATGGGAAAAAGTTGAAATGTAAAAATTACACTATTTATACAAACTGTTTTAATGATTTTCGAAAGTTATCTATACGGTGAACAAAATTTAATAGTTTATTTTTGTGTGGTTCACGTTGGTTTAATTTTCCCCTGAAAACTAGGCGGGACCATGTGATTGGCCGCTATGACTGTACAGCAACACAGAAGAAAACTGACTTACCGCTGTCATCACGTCGTGAGAAAGATCATTTATGTTGCCAATGATCAAATTCAGAGAAGTCGCTCTAAAATTCTTCTTTAAATTTGCTCATATTGTCGGCGAGAAAATAAAGAATAATAATGCTGCTTGTTTTGAGAAAATGTGCTGCTGATTGGCTTTATATGAAGAGAGGCATGAAAAAATAGCCAATATTATTCTTTTATTTGATGAAAGTGTATTTTCTTGGATTAAAAACACCAGGGCACCCGTGCAGCTGAGACCAAGACGATACCAAGATCAAAGAGAGTCGAGACCGTGACAAGACGGAGAGCATAGAAAATTGGTCTCAAGACCGGTCTTGAACACTACAACACAAGTGTGAACATAGAAGTCTAATAACATAACCATGAGTGAATTCAAAACAGCGTTTACATACAGGAAGCGAGCTTTATGTTTCGATTCAAAAGGGGTAAACAAGAAGTGAGATTTCGTTGCTTCTCATCTTCATCCTGGACATGAGACATAATGTAGTTATCAAGCATCTACTGCAAAGTACTAGACATTGCTCTCACAATGTGTAAAGAAGGATATGACTTGTTTAGAAAAGAGGACCTCTAGAGGTTTCAATGTTTGTCTTAGCTAAACACATTCAAAGAAGGGTAGCAGCACACCACCAACTAAATTGCACAAGTAAACATTTCCTGAATTAGGCATCCACATATTCCTTCTGTTCCACCAGTTTCTTCTCTTCATGTTGCTTTAATTAAGTGGTTGGCATTTTCTCCTGCAAATCCTGATCTTCCTGCTCTGAACCTTTGACTCATTGAACTCTGGCTCTCCAGTCACCCTTTCTCTCTTCCTGCACTTATTGAATTTCCATCTCTTCCTCTGTGAGCTTGCTGCAGATCTGTGGTGGGAATGAGCCTGATGGGCTGTTGACCTGCTGATGCTCTACCTGAGCTCTGACTCTCTCTCTCTCACCACGCTCTTGTGAATATGTTCATCCAGAGGAGGATGTGTTGTTTTTCTTCAGGATTAGGAGTTGGGGATTTGTGGCTGGGTTAGTTTAATGGTCTCCGTTTATTTTCCATTCAAAACGAAAGCTTTTCTTTATTCACTTATATGAGGAAGTTGAGCATCGATGGGCTATGCAGTCATTGAGAAATGGAGCTGGAAGTCATAAAAAACAAAGCCTTTGTCTCAAATGACTCATTCCCTGAGGATCAATGATGATTTCATCAGAACTCATTGTCCTTGTAAATAAATAGCACTTCAATGGATCCGACCTCAACAGCTTCCTGAATGCAAACCTCGAAAATTAAGTGAAAGCATTTTAAGCACACATGTTTATGGGCTTGAATAAACATAATTAAAAAAGTTTGGATGCCCTTTGTTTGTGCACAATGCAATGTGTTGTCACTAGAGGTCAAGCGATTCCTATTATGAGACCATTGTGTTGAGGGAAAGTATTGTCCAGTTATATCTGTTACCAGTATTGGGTAAGTTACTTCAGAAATTTATTTTAATAATACATTTTTTATTTATTGGGCGCCTTTCTTGACACTCAAGGTCGCCTTACAACAAGTGCAGTTAAAATTTAAAAACACTAAAAGATACAACAGTAAACAAAACAGTAAGAGTTTAAGAACAGCACAGTTATTATTTAAGGGGAATAGGCCGATCTAAAAAGATGAGTTTTGAGATGCGATTTAAAATGTGGGAGTGTATCAGTGTTGCGGAGGTCAGGAGGGAGAGAGTTCCAGAGCTGGGGGGCAAAGCGACTGAAAGCCCTGCTCCCCATAGTAAGAAGACGGGCAGAGAGGACAGAGAGTAGAGGAGAGGAGGAAGAGCGGAGAGAGCGAGCAGGTCTGGAAATAGAGAGGAGATCAGCGAGATATGGAGGTGCAAGGTTGTGAATGACTTTGAATGTGAGGAGAAGAATTTTGTATTGAATGCGGTGTGTGATGGGGAGCCAGTGGAGCTGTTGTAGAATGGGTGTGATGTGGTTGGTGGAGGGTGTGCGTGTTATAATGCGAGCAGCTGAATTCTGAACCAGTTGCAGTTTATGGAGAGATTTTTGTGGGAGACCAAACAGAAGAGAATTGCAGTAATCCAGGCGGGAGGTGACGAGACTGTGAATAAGTATAGCAGTGGACTGAGGAGTAAGGGAGGGACGGAGACGATGGATAATTCGCGAGGTGGAAGTAGGCAGAGCGGGTGATGTTGTTTATGTGAGATCTGAAAGAGAGGGTACTATCAAGGAGGACACCCAGACTCTTAACCTCTTGGGAGGGAGAGACGGTGGAGCCATCAATAGAAATGGAGAGATGTTTAGTCTTACTAAGGGTAGATTTAGTGCCTACCAGAAGAAGTTCAGTTTTATTGTTATTGAGTTGAAGAAAGTTTGAGGTGAACCAGGATTTAATTTCATTGATACAGCTGACAAGGGATGATGGTGGGTGTGAGGAGTTAGGTTCGGTGGAGATGTAGAGCTGGGTGTCATCCGCGTAGCAGTGGAAGTGAATATGGTGTTTCCGGAAAATGTGGCCGAGGGGGAGAAGATAGATGATGAAAAGGAGGGAACCAAGGACAGAACCCTGGGGAACACCTGTGGTGATGGGGGTAGTATGAGAGGTAAATGATTCTTAAATACCGATTACTCCTTTTAAATGTAATCAAGTTACTCTTTTGATGACTTTATTTGTCAAGTAATTAAATTAGTAGTAACTAGGCTCTGATAGCTTAGCAAATTTGTATTTTTATGAATCATTTATATACATCACATTAAGAGATTAAAAAAATAGTTGTATAGGAAATAAATAACTTAATTTTGCTACTTCAAACATTAATTCAGATCTTCAGAATTGGATGCTGAAAATAACCAATTAAATAAATAATATTATGAAAACTTATTAGCAAGTACTGCAGCACGTGCTCTCTCCATCTTTCCCGTTATATGTGTGCCTCGCTCGAATGAGACTTTATCGAATGATAAAACAGTGGTGGCACACTGTGACATTTGTTAACCGTTCTTCTCCTATCTTTGTCGTATTCGACAGATAAATGTGCCCAAACAACAGGCTTAAAAGATGACTGTACCTTCAGCGCTGGCTGTGGAAGCGCTGCTCTCGGACACAGTGAGGAGTAAGCGTAACCTAAGAAATCCCGCCCTCTTCTATAACTTTAGCGCGCGCTGATTGGATATTTACACAAGAAGCAGTTCATTGATTGGACATTTGCTCCAGAACTGCGCTCCCCATCCCCCGTGTGTACCTGAAAGCCTAGATTTTACTCCAGACTGACACAGACAGACCAAGATCTTTTATAACATTGAATCATAAATATGCGCTTTCTCTCAGCAACTCGGTAACGCATGGTTACTTGGACAGTAACTGTAATGTAATTACATTTTTGAAAATTATAACGCTTTTAGTTTCTGCGTTTCTAAAAAAGTAATTTAATTAGTCTCTAATAACTAAGCAATGCGCAACTGCTCAATACTGACTATTACACAGAGTTGGTTTAACGGGGATATAAACTGCCGATTACCTGTATTGAAGAAATGTGATTAAAGAAATTGTAAAACACCTTTAGCCAGTCAGGAACAGGTCAGTTTAACTTCAGTTATTTTGACATTTGGTCCGTTAATAATAGAACATTTTGGTTTAGAGCACTTTTTGGCACAGAAACGCCTCACAGAGGAACAAGAGTAAGTCAGAGGAATCAAGCCAATTTGGAAACAGGAAATCAATAAGACCCAAGGCAAAAGTGTACAATTTATAAAATTACCTTTCAGTGAAGTATTTAATCTTTCATAAATCGAAAGGTTGATTTATTTCAAAAGTGAGAGAAATGATAACAAAAATTAAATTAAGACAAATTCCAAAATGTCTCATTTTGAAGATATTTGACTGAGTATACTGTTGGAAAATGATAGTAGTGTAAAATATTCAGGCAATTTACCAAAAAGCATTGGCTGGCCATTTAATACATCCTTAATGCCCAATATGACCAATGTCAACTCAATAGGCCAATGGGACCCGTTTCATATCCCTAGGGAATTATTTTTGCTCAATGCTTTATCGGTTTTTGCAGCAACTGATGATATCAATATGTTTGGTCTCTTTTATTTTATATGATTTTCTCAGTTTGAATTACAGCTTGACAAAGCTTGACCCCATGTTAAGTCAATATAAACTTAGTATTCTTAGGGATTTCCCAGAATTCCTTTCTGAAAACACAAAGCATAGCAGGGAAGTTACAGAAAAAGATGGCTCAGAAAAAGTTACAGCTAGATCAGTGTTTAAAAAAATGGAAATGCTACCAAACTGATAAACTGAAAGGGAAAGTGACAACAGTTGGTGAGAGTATGAGCAAATGGTTCCTCTGGGCCCTGGGGAGTTTCATGAGGATGGTTGGGAAACAGCTAAGAGCTATACATTAGGAAATTGCTATTAATTGTAATAAATGGACGTTGGACTAGAAATAAAAACTTATGTTTTCAGAACATCATTTTTCCCATCACCACAAATAGGATCATGGAAACTTTAGACTTTTCTCTTCAGTAAAATTAGAAAAAAAAAATCTCAGGTCTCTTTAAACTGACTGAATTGTGTTTATAAAAATCTTTTGGAAATGCTAGAGCGATTCATCCATGTAAATCACAACTGTTTTTAACACTGGGGAAAGAAATGTTTGTTTATTGTCTGAAGAATGGAAAATTATTGTTGGATGTTCTTTTCGGTTGCTCTGTTTCTCAACTGACCATTTCTTTAATCTCTTCCATAGGTTTAGAGCTGGCAATCATATTAGCCAGTGGTGATTCTCCAATGGCCTTGTTCTTATGCAGCGTTAATGAGGTTGACAATCAGTTTAATCAGTTCAAAGTTAGTTAAAAAAATGGTTGTAAATGTTTGCGTGATGATATCTGTTAACCGTTAAAAGAACCGTTAACCTCAGCTGCAGTATCACACTGGGAGTGAACAGCTCCACACTCAAGCTGTTTATTCCACACAGTGCTAATTGCATTACTTCTTAATTCTCTGCTTTCCTCTCCATTCCAAAGGCCAAATCCCACCCAAACTCCCAAATTGCTTTCCAATTGGAAAATAAATAGATTTTGGCCCAGTGATGGTATAACAGATGATGATTGGCTGTATTGTTTTGTCTGGGATGCCCACACACCTTTCTAGCGCTGGGTGATCTCATATCTTCCACAGTGAATACTGGAGCCGTGAGTAATTCTGCCAAACATCATTATGTCCTGCTTCTGGCCGTCGTGCCTCATTAGAAGTTGTTACCAGAGAGTACTCTGCTGTCCCGGAGGGCCCCGGAGCTGTTTTTCTAAGCTCCACACCAGAGGAAACTGCATGGCCTGGGTTGCATTTTCCGGCTTGTGCACGCTGCATTTATTTCTGATGCTTTCTTCTAAAAATGTCTTGTCTCTTACACATGATGCCATACAAAGATTGCTGACTGCTAAGCACTCTGCCATACGATGTAGAACGAGGGAGCAAAGGCAGGTTCAGTGTGAAGCGATGTTGCTGTGTATAAAAACAGATGTTGCGGATGCTGTCGAAAGAACAATTGGAAATCTGACTGTTGTCAACCTCAACTGTTTATTTACTGATGACTTAACACCCCTCACACATTACTGTGATGGAAAGAAATGTTTTATGTTTCCTCTGTTTTCATATAATTCACCAACTCTTGTCATGGTCTCTTGAAACTCTTGAAATGCTGTACAAATATGCAGCCAGGTCTACAATTTTGTCCCTGGTGTCCTTTTAATAGAGATTTTGGAATCTGTCTGATTGCTTCAGAAGACTTTTATACAGGTGATGCTTAGAATTTCCAGAGGCAGATATTATACCCCTCGACGGGGAAGTTGTGGCTTGTTGAATGTAGGATGAGCGATCAAAATGATATTCCACCTTGAAAAAGTCACCACTTTCCCCAGGACCTCCACTGCTGTAGGTATGTGTTCATTGTGTGTTTGTTCACAACAGCATGTGTGCACTTGGATAGGTTAAATGGAGAGCACAAATTTGTAGTATGGGTCACTTCATACTTGGTCGTAATGCCACTTTCACTGGGATGCCTTTGCTATGACACAATCTATGTTTCTGTTTCTGGAATCTGAAATCCTGGAATCTGTTCCCATGATTTCAAATGTATTTTAAATGAGTTTGTGCTGTGTGAGCATGCCAAAAACTGTAGTGTATCCAATTACACTCCATGGTTATGAACATTAGGCTTTTCCATAGGAAATCCTGACTTGGCAACTTTTAAATGTTATTTCCTTCATTTCAATCTGAGTAATCTTCAACACGTAGAATATTATTAAGTTTTTATTCAATCTGCCAGCCCTGCAAAGATCATTGCATTAACTTGTTGAAAATCAAGTACAATAGTGACAGAGTATGTAATAAATGCTGATTTAGGAAACAAATATTTCCAAGGAAACACTGTGACCCAATAATGAAATAATTATTTATAAGAATAATGACCCTTCAAGCTTTGTGCTTAAATATAGTCAGACACACCCAAATCCATTATGTGTTCAACGTTACTGAAAGTGTAATGTGTTAAGGATGTGTTTTCAGAGAAGATTCCGCCTAAACTGAAGCCGCAGAAGCATTAGTCCCAAATCCTGATCACAGAACGGATGCTCCTTCTCGTCTGGTGTGCGGCTGCCGTCCTTCATTAAACCCAGCAGCTAAATGTGCACGGGAGATCAAAGATGAGCTTCTTCCTAACAAACAGCCCAACACATCGCTATTACAAACATCTGGCGGCAGCTGGGCACAGATGTCCAGCCGTGCCCACATCAGGATGTGGTCCAGATGTGAAGAGCTCCATCTCACGTAAGAGACAGATGTTGCCGTTGTGCAGACCACCGCAAGGCTAGCTGAATTTGTCTGGAGTACGTTTTAAATTTAGATGAGCTAAGAACTGAGATCCTTTGAGTCCGTATTGTGACTATTTGTTATTTTTAACAGATAAGTATAATTTTACAATGTTTCAAAATAATTTTGTATGCTGTTCTTAAGTTTTATTCTAGTAATATTGTAGTTTCATGGAGTTAAATGGTGCATATCATCACTTGTAGCTCTTCTTGTTCTTTAATACTCTGAATACAGTTCTGAATGATTTGGCTGTGTATTTGGGGCCTTTGTCTTGCTGCAGAGTACACCTTCCTGATGGTGCCACTTGATGGATAAGCGTCTGCCTGTATTTCTCTGCATTGAGAACATCATTAATCCCCACCAAATCTCCAATTAAATTTCCAATTCCATCCTTCATTGCAGACACTCAATATTTTTCCTTTCTCCAGCCTTTTGATGAACTGCCTTCTGCTACAGCCACATATTTACAATTTTGACTCATCAGTCCATAGCACCTGTTGTCTTTTTCTGCACCCCTGATTCCTATGTTTCCGGGCGTATTTGAGTCACTTGGTCTTGTTTCCATGTTGGAATGTTGACTTTAAGCTTCCTTGACTGGCCACTGAGTCTATGAATCACAATGCTCTCCATTTCTTTGGGATATTTAAAAAGAGCTTGAACAGCAAGTCTTGAAATCCCAGTTTTGGCTTTGAAGAAGTAGGCGCATTTTTGAATGGGTCCAAAAGTTCCATTCAGGTGAATAGTTTTATTCACAGCTGTTTTATAGTGACCGTCTAAGTTATGTCAGTTTGTATAAAGAAGTGATCTAATCTCATCTTGTATAACCTCCCTGTCAGTCACTCTGTTGGGAATGGCTAAAGGCGTCAATGCTTCCCATGTAAGACTAGAGCTGTTCTTTGATAGGATGAAGGCAAATGAGAATCTAACTAAGAGCAGGTGCAAATGATATCACCCTGAATTCTCTCAGGAGGTTTCCTCAGTTCATTCTGAATCTACTCAATCTCTGAGGATGCTAAACAAGCCGAATCGCCCTGAATGTGTGTCGATTGTGACTGAGGTGACTTCCTGTTAGAGGGTTATCTTGTTAGCCTTGTAGATTTAATTCATCTTCTCACCCTTGGCTGATGGAGTGAGAGAACCGGTCTAATACCGGTCATGTGTCAGATTAGAAATGGTATGACTATAGATGGACACCTGTGAACTGATTTGAGTCAATGTGTGGGAAAGCTTGACTTATTTCCACAAAAAGTACACTACTGTTCAAAGAATTGGGTTTTTATCTGTGGATTCATTACATATCTACTGTATATAGTCCATCCTTTTTGAATATGATGTTTAGATATGTAACATATTCATTAACATGGCTCCTTCTGGGATAATATTTGTTTAAATCAAAGCTACCTTGCCCAATGTGCCCACCCATCAATTTTTAATTTTCGTCATGCATTTATAAGCTGATCTATCCCATCGCCATATTACTCAGTCCGATCGGTTTCCCACCTTCCTCCCCTCCTCCACATCTCATGGGTAGATGCTACTCAAGACGCATCCGAGAAGAACAGCAAGCCTTGTACTTTCGAACCCGCCACTTATGCTCACAAACTCAGGACAGGTCCTGACCCCAACAACCGAAAAGTTCCCAGGAGTGGCATGATGCACTACAGCTTACACACTCTTATTTTATAATGTAACATCCCCCACAGGGCACATGCCTTGTGTAGCACCCCTTGGTTCCAAAAAATTGCAAATAGAAGTGCTTTGATGAGACGACCTTTAAATCAATCAATAATGGTTGCATCAGTCAAAGTGTTCCATTGTCAATGTTTTGAAACAAGGGCTGCTACACATTTCTTTAGATGTGTAAAACTCCTTATTGCAGTGGCTTGCTGCTGGTTTTCACTGGACTGATTGTGGCTGCAGGCCAAAGAAATGGTGCCCATGAGATTACCTCACTGAACATTTCACCTCACTTAACAGCTCAACACTCAAACTGCTGTTAGGATCTTCCTAGTTTGCATTTTTTTGGCAGCTCTATTTGGGCAATGCCTGAAATCCACCATTTTATTTTTTGTTTTGCATAGCAAAATGTTTAATGAGCATTTGAATGTCACCATAACGACTGTTTGATGCGCAGTCTGAGATTAGGGTCATTTGGAAAGTTTCTGTTGTCATTTCAATTTTAAAAGAGTAAACACAGTTCTTTACCATTAAATTAGTTACATTTTTTTGCTTCACTTCTTCAGCACTCCGGCTTTTTGATGCTGTGTTGCATCAAAACTTTAATGGTAAAAAAAAAATCGTGTCATGTGAAATTTGACTTTAAACAGTTGTTTAAAAATCATTTTACAACATTCTATTACACTTTGAGGGTAATGTTAACTCTATGTTTAAGAGCTCTTTTTTTGTTTTTGTTTGGGTTCCAGTATTGCCTTAGAGCAATTTGAGAAAGCAGTCACTGAACAGCAGTGAAAACACCTCATCATATGAGACAACACAAATGTATTCATCACAAACTTAAAATAAAAGAAAGAAAACAAAATGTCTAATGTACCTGGTTCAAAATGAAGAGGATTAAAGGAACAAAGTCTGAATCAAGCATGAAACTACTGTGATATTGTTAAGAACATACCCACACTGAAAATCAAATAGAAAACCGTACACTGAATCGAGAATACTGATCTGAAAATATCTGGTACCACAAAAGGAAAAAAAAACACTGGCCTGCTGCACCCACATCCTGGCCCTGGATAAAAATGTAAAAAAATGGATAGATGTAAGTAAACAAGCAAGTTAAATAATCATGATAATCTTGTTTATAATCATTTTTGTCTATATAAATACAGCATTAAGCTTCTGCTGATTGCAAACTAACATTGAGGATGAGTTGAGTCGTGGATCATAGAGGAATTTTTTCTCTCTCTCTTGGTCATGAATGCGTAGAGCTTGAGTGATGTTCACATGCAGCGGATCTGCTCACGCTGATCTCTCTCTTCCGCTTCTCTCATTCCCTGGAGAGATTGAGAAAACACTGAGGTGGATATTACACCCTGTTATTCTTTCTGTCCGCAGTTGCTGCAGACTCGAATAACATCAGTCTAGAGGTAGATCATGACTGGTCAATGTCTTTAGCCTCTACCAAAAGTGCTTTGATCTGACCTTTTGTGGTACAAATGACACCTGTAGCTACATGCTGATAAATATAGATTTGATTATTTAACAGTAATATATACACCTGTATATTATGTGTGCATATATGTGCATGCGTGCGCGCGGATGCGTGTGTGTGTGTGTGTGCGTCAATGATCGTCTTCTTCCCCATAATTAATTAATTAAAATAGATAGGGAGCCTACAATGTTGTAATAAATAAAGGGTTTAAATAATTAATATAGGGTTTAAAAAATATATAGTATTAAAATAAATGAAATTATTTGTAATCAAATTTTTATGAAAAACAATATTTTTACACCCACAAACAATAACTCCTCGGTGTGTTTCTGAATCGGCTTTTTTGTTTTCTAAAATAAGCCTCAACTTAAATTGTAACAATGCCTATTGATTTAATTTTAGATATGTTTTAACGCGTTGCTTTAAATGTACAAGGGATTTCCAATGGCGCTACCCTTTTTTGAAGGGCCTACAAACAATGATGTCTGATTGACAGCAAGCATGTTTTGTTTGTATACAACATGTTTAAACAGATCAGGTGTAGTGATCATCATATGATTAAATATTGTTCATTCAACATTTTCAATGTGTAATTTATGTAAGAAAAATTCTGTAATTTGGAGTCATTCTCTGTTAATATTGTAAAAAAATAGCACAGTAAAATGCATTGCATTATGGGATTGATTTCTTTTCAGCTCGGCATTCAGAGATAATTTGGACATACATTATTTACCACTACCATTCATTTAATGTTTCATTTCCGTTTAATGAAACATGAAAAGTTATCATGAAAGGAAAAAGTTACATGAAAAGTTGCTTTTTATCATTTTTTTCCCCATTTCTGATTGACTTTAAAATATTGAAATGAAGTTCAGCTTAACAAGTGTCAGAATTGTGGTACTGTATTGTGTTCTTTAGAATCGAAATACTTTAACAATATAATATGTGCCTGGTGCACAATAACCTGCATTTTACTGTAACCTCTCACTTAAAAGCATTCATGTGTTTATACAAATAGTCACACTTTTTCCTATTCATCATCCAGTCTTTTAAGGTGTATTTTAAAACAATCGCAGTCAGACCTCCAGAATCAACTAAGGAATCAAAGTTGGGTAGGAATCAAAATTGCTGCTCACAGGAAGTTTTCTCAGACAGGTTGCTATGCAAACACCTTTTTCCTGTGAGCACAGCAATGATAATCAGATCATAACCAAGCAGCTACACTCTCTGAACAATCACTAAGAGTTTTGTAATCTTAGAAACAAAACCAAGGACTTTCACCAGAGGTTCACTAATAGGAGCATTCACACCAATCAGTGACTCTCTGGACCATTGTTTTCAGTAGGATTTGATTTCTTCAAGGTTTTGGACATGGCAGCAGAAGACGAAGAGATGGGAGCCATGACTCACAGCTCTGGAAAAATATTATGTCTGCTGCGCCAATCCATAAACAAATGAAGGGTTTCATTCACGATGAAGGAAATCCAATGACCCAAGGATCAGATGTGGGTCAGGTTCGGTTAGTTGCCATATTAGTACAAGATTATATGTGCGCCATTGGCTTATATGTGCGCGATTGGCTTCTAAACTTTGAACTCTATCCAATTGTAAATGAAATACTATTTTTTATAAATTCAAACAAACATTTTCCACTTTGAGTTCAATGTTTTCATGAAGATAGTTTGGGCTGCACTGATCCAAAGGTATTATTAATATAGCTTTTAGATATTACCATAATTTAAGTGTGAAATGGTGCATACTGCAGTAAACTAGCAACCCGTCCATAGTAACGCATGCAATTACAAGAGATAGTAGCTTACACCCAAGAAACTATAAAATGTAGAAGTAGGAATAAATATTGTCATATTTTGTAAATTAGCCATGATTAGGCCAGCTCCTAATTAGCACTAACACCCCCCCCCCCCCCCCGGCCCCCAGTCCCCGCCATCCACCACTCATCAGACTTGACAAAATGCAACTACACAGATACCTTTATGAGATTACCGAATGCATGAGCGTGACTCATCACTCCAAAGAAAACATCAATGCTTCATTCAATTTTTTGGTTCGAGATGCGAAGAAAATTTGGAGATACAAACAACTGCAAGCAGTTCTGCTGTATTTTCCGCTTGTTTGTATGACGTCGCGCTGCATGCACTTCCGGGTTCTGGTGCTCCTATCTCCCAGTGCAAAAAGGGTCTGATACTCGTTAAAGCACTTCAACAACACAGCGAAACAGTATAGTTTACCAATAATGTGCTATAACAAATGTTAGAGTCAAGGTGTCGTAAAAGAAATAACATTTATAACGTGGAAAGTGCTGTTCTGTAGCGCAACTTAGAGAAACCCTGTGACGTGTTCTCAGAAGCACTCCCTCCATCTGTCTCCGCTTGTGCTTGAAACCATGTTTGTGTTAGTAATTCGTGAAATATCTTGAGAAAGTTAACTTTCATACGCGGTGCCGTAATGTTTTCTGCAATTCGTTCCACCTCCTCCGACACATTGCTTCACTTTTGCTTCAGGTTTCATTATTATGCACATATTACAGATTTTGCCTGTGTTTTATTCTGTTTTATTATCATCTATTAACAATGTGTAGATTTAAGGATTGAAGAAACATTACTTGATTTTTCTCTGGTTTTCCATTTTTTTCATCTACTTATACTGTTATTTCTGAGAGTCGTTGCACGGATTAAGCTTTTTACATGTAAAACTTGCTTCAAAATACGAACATCACCCTGGAATTAATTACTTTCGTATCTAGGGGTACCACTGTTCATTAAAAGATAATTTTCACTTCATTCCCGGGTGTGGCCAATTCTTTCAGCATGTATTATATCTGCAATCTATGAATAGATCTAGATTTTTGGGAAATAATCGCAGGTTAAATGCCCAATTTTCTTCATAATTTTGAATGCTTTAGACTCATAATGTTGATTTTGGTTGGGTTGTGTTTTGGGATGAATTGCAAACATCCTCTGTGGCTTAAATCCTACTGACACTAATCGATACATCATGCTCATAATAAATCTGCAATCCAGGGAACAAGATTTCCAAATATCCCTCTGGACAGTATTGTAGCTATACATTCAATCTATGAAATAATGTTAGACATTATTCGTCCATGTCAGAAGAAGAGCATTGATCAAGGCTGCCGAGTAAAGCAACATTGACAAGTGAGCTTCCTCTTCAGCTTGGCGTCTTCAAGACTTGCTGGATTCAGATGTAAATTCTCGAATTTGAGGTTCAAGAAGCGCAGATGGGGTGCAACATGGCGGTAGGAAATCTATCCACATGGGAGGACCAACGAGGACTGAGGGAAGCACTGTTCATTTTTCAGCAGCCTCTACACTCCAAACAACATATTTCCCAAATTGTTTATTTCATGCATGGATATCTTTAAAAAACAATTTTTTTTTCTTTCTCTGTTCATCCATCAAAAAGTATCTTGCTCCCTGTCTGTTCATGTCAAGAGAGAACATTTCAAGTGCTTTCTCTTTTCCAGGTGTTTCCTATGCACTCATCACAATGTCTGGCAAAATGTTAAACACATATTTGGAATTAAGTAAATCAAATAAAAGCTTGTCTGATGACTTATTGGAGATGTGTTCTCCTCCGTTCTGCGGGACTGATCTATGAGCTGCTTTAGTAATGATTTCTTCTAGGATGGACACTCGTACTTTCAATTGAGGTAAGACTTTTCAACAACAGTGGAAAAAATAGTGGTCTTCAGAAAGATGCTTTTTTCCAACTCTTGTTGATGCCAAGAAAGCATCTGCTAATTGCAAATCAAATAATTAATTGCTATATTTCTCATTCAGATGTAATGCTCAAAGTTCTTAACACTTCGACTTGTTTTGAACACAGTTATGGCAAAGGTTAATTATAAAAATGATTTAACTGAATGTTAAGTACTGGTTTGTTTTGGTTTTGGTCTCTTGGTGTAATAAAGGCCAAATATGCACGAAATCATGCAAGGTAATGAGCAATGTTGTGCCATTACTTTTGGTACAGCTGGCATATTTCTGCGATTTTTACATTATGGTACAAAACATCCTATTGAAATCATTGGGTCAGAGAAGCTAAATCCAGATGTACTAAAGGCCTGACAAGATCCGAATTTTCAGTCTGAAGTTTTGTGCGACAATGTGCCTCAATTGAAAACCAATTACAATTAAGGAAACAAGAAAGAAAAACCATTTTTGTCAAACTGCTTCCTGGGATCAACCCGTTATGAAAGGTATAAGCCCTCAACATTTATGTTTTTTTTCCCTATGTGCTCTTTGATTTCTTCGCTGTCATCTTTTTGTTTCCTTTTTCCCCATATGGTGCATCGGTTGTACCATAATTAGTATTAGTGCATCAGTATTTCCTC
This sequence comes from Danionella cerebrum, assembly GCA_007224835.1. Taxonomy (NCBI): domain Eukaryota; kingdom Metazoa; phylum Chordata; class Actinopteri; order Cypriniformes; family Danionidae; genus Danionella; species Danionella cerebrum. Next base: position 586,977 of record SRMA01026879.1, on the reverse strand, counting down.
GACCCAAATGAAGAGCACCCTGCTGAGACTCGTGCGAATCTTGATATTAGCTCGTTGTGTAGAGGCCTATACAACACCGTTTTTTTAAAATGGCTTTTTCTTACACAGTGTACAAAAAAATAGTAGTTTTTTTTACAAAACAAATGACCACATAAAAACAGAAAACTACTGCAAACCCTGTAAAGACTCTACCAAACCAACAGGGGATAGTTGTTTTATGCATTTTTAAAATGCGTATTCAGCATTGAGTGCGCACCTTTGAGTGGTATTTAAATAGGAAATGTATTCATTTAATCCTGTATAATTCACAACCATCAATAACGTTCTCTAGGATTTACAGGGAATGGTCTGAAAATGAAAAAATACCCTGTGAATGAAAATTCAAATGGCACACATGCCTTGTTGATGTCAGAGGAGAATGTCCAAATTGGTTTGAGCTGATTGAAAAACAACAGTTACTCAAATAACCATTTGTTACAATAAAGGTAGACAGAAGAGCATGTCTGAACATGGCCAACCAGATGGGCTACAGCAGCAAAAGACCCCACCGAATGCCACTCATGTCAGCCAAGAACAGGAAATTGAGGCTACAATTCGAACAGGCTCACCAAAATGAACAATATACGATTTGAAAAACGTTGCCTGTTCTTTTGAGTCTCAACTTCTGCTGTGACTTTCATCCTGCTCTGTATCAATGGTTCAGGCTGGTGCTGGTGCTTTCTACCAATTTTGGTGTTTACAAATCCATGGTGTCTTCCAGCATCTCTCCGAGTGAGTTTAGAAGAAAAACATGAAGTTCATTCCAGATGAAAACGGTGCATTTAGATCAGGAAGTATATTTGGTTTAATTTCAGGAAGGCCTCTAGCCTCTCTCACATCTGTCTCTTTCTCAGCTTCCTCTCTGAGACAGAGCCAGAAACACATCCATCGTCAGTCTGATCCCAACAGACCAGTGACCCGAGACAGACCGAATGCTGGAGCATCTGTTTAGAAACAGAAACATGGAGGTCCTACTCTCCTCGTTTGCATTACGTTCAAGATGCCACCCCAAAAAGACAATAAAAAGGTACTTTTCTGAAGTGTACTCAGCAAAAAGAACTTTTTAATTTTGTATTATTTTTCATCCGGGATTGTAATAAATGGTTTGTTGCTTGCAGTATGTCATTAAAGGGGACATGGATAATTCAACACAGGTGTATTTGATTATTTGGGGTAACTGTGTAAGGTCTTTAACAATAAAAATGTACATTTTCTCTATGGTTTTGTAGAAATAATCAATTTTCACCATAGCTCCTTTAAAAGTGGACTCTTCACTGAGGGGCGTTTGGTGGAACAAAGAAAGCAGTATAATAACTAAATAAAGCAATAAACAATAACATTAACATCCTGAGGAATATATGGCACATCACGCATAAATTGAAGTCAGAACCTGAATATAATGATTTTTCTAAAGAAAGTTTCTGAAATAAATTTTACTTTAAAATGTAATAGCCTCACTACATTGTTCTGTGTAAATGTGTAATTGAAATAGTGGCTATATTCTTTGGATGTCATTTGTGAAAACATTAGTTGTGGATTTTTTCTAGAATGTTCTATCATTTTAAAAAAATACACTCACTTGTTCTGGAGTTGAGGTTGGATCATTACAGGTCAATACAGATACAAGTTTCAGTCTCAACTGATAAGCAAATCTGATTTCTATTGATCATGCTCAAAAAGCCTTGGGTTTTTATCCACCACTATGCCATCAGTCCCTTCCCTTTAAGCATCCATTGTCAGAGAAACGCCTTTCTAACATCTTGCTTATTATTTGCAGTGGTGTAAAGTAACTAATTACAAATATGAGTCATTTTTCTCAGCACACTTCTAGTTCTGTATCTGAACTTTTACTGCACTACTTTTCTTTAACCTGCCTTAACTGCTTTATTTATAGTTTTAACTACTTTATTTATATCTACAGTGATTGGCTCCTATTCAACCAATCAAATTGTTTATAAAGAAATCAGAAGAAATTATTTTGCAAGAACAACTTGTTTATTTTCTTTTATCTTTTTAATTACCAGGAAAATAGTTGGATATTTAATTATGTAGCAGTTATTCTCGTTTACTCTCCTCTTTTAGTCTTTCTGCTCTTTTGCTCTATACCACTCTTTTTCTCTGTCTTTCTGTTTCGCTTTCACTCCTCTTTTTTTCTTCCTCTCTCATTATATCTTTCTCTCTTCCTTTCTCTCACTTTACTTTCACTCTATCTCATTCTCATGTATTTCTATCTTTCTGTTCTCTCATTACAATCTATCTACTTCTTCTCTTTCTCTTCTTTCCTTTTTCTCTCCTCTTTTTTTGTCCAGCTCTCTCTCTCACTCTCTCTCTTCATGCTATCTATCTTTTTACTCCCTCTCCCTTTACCTCTTTTTCTTCTTTCTCCCTCCATCTTGCTTTTCATGTATCTGTTTCATCACTCTCTTTTTCTCTATATATTTACCTCTTCTCTATGTCTATCTTGCACCCTTAAGAAAATGGTTCTGATGTAATACTATTCTTGAGTAGTTTTAGAAGAGCTACTTTTTACTCGTACTTTGAGCCTTATTTACAACAGATACTTTTTTTGGCAAGTTAAGGCATTTTTACTTGAATAGGATATTTCAGTACGCTTCATACCACTGCTTATTTGTTGGGAAGAAAATGAATAGGTCTATGCTTCACATACCAAAATGTTGCAAAACGTTGAGCCCTGGGTATTCACAAGCAAAGTGGTAATGAGTGGGAGAAATCATAGTATTTGGCTGGCTTTAAAAGGAATTTCAAAATGGCAAATTTTCCCTGGATTCATTTTGGTAATGTTAAGGGGTCTTTAAACACCTGGAAAAGTTCGATTTTCAAATTAAATGTTCATTGTTGCATCTAAATTTTACATATTGTCAATATGGTGCTTGGTTTTCTTTTGACAAAACTTTGACTTGAATATCATTCCTCCAATCATCTTCTTACCCGCTTGTTCCCTTCATAGCTGGGGGTACTCTCTGGATGAGTCACCAGTTCATCGTAGGGCAAAACACATATTCACTCCTAAGGAGAATTTAGATTATTCGAGAATTTTAATTAACCTGACACATGTTTTTGGGTGAAACCTACGTACCCAGAGAAAACCCACGCAAGCACGGGGAGAATATTCAAACTCCTTCCAAGAAGGTCACCAGCGAGCCTCAAATTAGCAACCGTCTAACTGAAAGGCCACAAGATAAGACTAACAATTGAAAACAATCATGAATGAATTAACAATCAATTTTTGTAATACAACCCAACCAAGCCTAAAAGTTCAAGTTTAAATTAGTGAAACACAGCAGGCTAAATAGTGTTTATGTTGACATAATTGATTTTAAAATATTCTTATTAATTAAAGATGGTAAATTATAAAACATGAATCTGTCTTTATAGTCACAGGTGAACTTAAGCAACAATGCCTTCAAATGTGTAATTTGAATGGGAAAAACATTATTTAAAAAATATTAAAACTCATTAAAATATATATTTATAAAAATATTAATCAATTCTTAATTGGCTTTAAATAATCATTAATTAGTTCCCATTGCTCGCACTGATCTTCGACACTTTTGAGACATTTTACACACAAATGGTGATTCTGAAAAACATCCCGATGCTTGAATGAGGGGTTGAATTATGTTTCTCAGATGTGTTTACATTCAATATCACATCTTGATTTTTAAGAAATAGATTTGATTAATGCTCATTGTACACAAAACATCAGACTAATTCTGAAATCCAGTTTTCCATCGTGGCCTTCAGCACTAGAAGTCATGTGGAAAATGATCTTGTTGGGGATGTTAATGTTCTGTGACTTTAGATATGGAAAATCAAATCTTGTTACAGCAAAAGCAAATGTGTCATATTAAAATCCATAGCAAAAGCCCTGGGAGTGCAGTTGTGGAACTTGTTGCTGAACGTGTTTAACGCCACGTTGTGGTTTGTTGCATTAGTGGAAGGAGTTTTGAGTTTCTGTTTACTTTGTCAGTTACAAGGCTGTTGGCAATCGTAATGGAAAAATTAAGCCTAATGTCGACTGGAAGTTGATTGTTCTACCTTTTTTTTTTAGGCTTGCATGTTTTATAACTCTCCAAATGTCTTGAGGAGGCATTGTTCATGCATTCTTACCTAGAAGAGCAGATCTATGTTTCCTTTGAGTCTTTTGATATACATCCTTGGAGAAAGTTCACCTCACCAGCCAGTCAGTTCTGCAATCATGTAATAGTGTTTAGATTAGAGTGTTTAGAATAGTTTGAATCTTCTCTCTTTCTCTCTCTCTCTCTCTCCCTCTCTCTCTCTCTCTCTCTCTCTCTCACATGAAGGTTTGCTTTCTCTTATGAAGGTTCTATCTTAAGTTTGGTTACATAATCAAACCTCTTAAGCCAAAATCTGGAATTATCTGTTATCCAGTGCCCATCCATCCATCCATTCATCCATCCATCCATCCATCCATCCATCCATCCATCCATCCATCCATCCCTCTCTCCTTCCATTTCTGGGTTTCTTTGGTAGCACAGTGACCATCTTACCCCTTTGTTTTGTACTTCTGCATCTCCCTTGGGATGGAGGGGGGAATACACCTTTGACTTAACGCAGGCATAACCCTTTACCTTCATTTACACCCATGGGACACCCTATCACCTCGCATGAAATGCAATGTCATGCCTGTTGCTGTTTTTGTAGATTCCAGATTTCTTGACCGCAATGTGTTACGGCACACTGTCCGTCCAATGGTTCAGTAGGTGCCTACTTCACCTATTGTGAGCATTCAGTAAGTTCTTTTCATCCAAGAATAGTGTTGATCATAACATTGATTGCACCTAGTAATGTCATTCTTTTATCCAGCGAGGTAAATAATCCATATTTCTAAATTTCAAAGTCCATTTCGATGCAGACAGTGAAGCAGGTATCTCTTGGAACTTACTAATGGTGTAAAGAGTTGTAAGAAGCACCAATACACAAGTAAACCTAAATATCTCCAATTTTATTTCTTTTTGAACCTCCAGTTGTGAATGAGAGTGCAAGGTTTGGGTTTGCAAGCCTTTTAAGGTGTTATAAGTCAGGTATAATTGATTAATCAAGTGTTCTTCTTGGAGAATACATAGTTCCTCTTCCATTGAAAGACATTCTCTTTGAGCTTCCAGGGGTTTATTATCACCACATAAAAGCTTGTCCTCCAGACTTTCAAGCCTTCACCCTCATCCCTGTTTATGTTCACACGTGCATTTAATGAAACACCTTTGCAAGTTTTCTCATAAAAAAATCCCTGCTCTGAACTCTTGTGAAAGTGAGTTTATCGGTTTTAAAGCGTGTAATCGGTCAGAATCAATCAGCACATTCAGAGCAGGGCAAGAGTTTGGTAATCATTCCCTTCCGGCCCACAATTCCTCCACTGTTTCTCTTGCAAAAACATCTGTAGGCCTTATGAAGAACTACAAAGCGTAAGAATCAACTTTCCTGCATTTAATTGCCACCCCCTCACAGGAGCCAAGTGTCTGCCACTCTGTTTATGGTTTTGAATGCACTGATGAGCTAGCGATGATGATTTATGACTGCAGTAGGTTTCAGATGCCTGTCAGGATGTGGTGCAGGAGAACCTGGGGCGTCCACGGGTGCCTGTTTTGCTTCTGAACATCAAAGCTGGTCTAAAGTAAGCTATTAAAATTGTGGCTGTTTAGTGTCAGTAATTTCTATTTTTAAATGCTGTGATATTTTGTTTTTGACATTTGCTGTCCATATGGTAGGTATGGAAAATGACTGATAAAATTTCACACCCACCCATTATTATTACCCACCAGTCAATGGTTTTGCAGTCTGGTATTTAAGCATTGGTTAATCAGCCTGTTGTTCAAGGTATACTTTGTGATCATTCATGAAAAAATGTTTATTTAAATATATCACACATGGACATAGAAAGCAAATAGCGAAGGGCCCAAAACTGGCAAATATTCCATACACACTGTGTTCAAAAGATCTCTTGAAGAAGTCAGCAGTATCAGCCAACAAAGGATCCTCAAGACAAAACAAAGCCATATGGACAATGCATTCACTGCATCATTGATTACATTTCAGCAGGAAAAGAAAACTTTGAATTCTCTGTGGTGGGCTAAAATTGATCCATGCAAGCTGATCTTATTGGGGGTGTTGTTTGTGTGGTAATCATGTCGAGTACATTGTATAGCTGGACATATTCAAGCCAGCCATCTGGATGCTGTATCTCCGAATCCCTCTTCTGCATTCCCTAACATTATAAGATCTGTTTTTCTGCCAGAAAAACAATTGAGAAGACAATGCCTCAAATGCTGGGAATTATAAGAGCTAACAGTTGGATAGATCAACTGAAGGCCCCCCGAGATCATCCAAAATTCATAATAGGCAACCATTTATGGCAAGCCAGCAATTTGTTTAGTCATAAACAGATGGGAGAACTGCCCTGGAATCCTAACCTAGAGAAATAAATGACTTAAAAAGCAAGTTAGAAGCACAGAATAGTACAAACATGTGAATTTGCACTAGTCAATGGATGCTAAGCAGGTATATTGTTTTTATTCTAATACTTTATTGGGAAACAGATCATTGAAATTAGGAGTGTTTTGAGAACTAAAGTGTTGATGGATAAAAAAAACTGAAATGAATGTTGATAAATAAATAATACTTTGATAAATAAATACTTTAATATGTTTGCTAATAGCTTTTCTGTGGCTCAGTCAGTAGCGCTAGCAAACCAAAAGGTTGAATCTAAATTCCCCCTAAGTGTGAATGTTGCCCTGCAATGGATTGGCGACCTGTCCAGGGTGTACTCCCAATGTGCGCACAGACCCCCGTGACCCGAAAGGGAATAAGCGAGTTGGAAAATGAAAGAATTAATGTCAGTTCAGTGTGAGCTGAACTCTATGACTTTTGGAAGCTTGCGTAAAGAAGATGGATGAACTTGTTTATTTATTTCATAGTGCTTTACAGTGGAAGACAGTGGAAATATAGGGCACAGATCCCCAGAAAGGCAGCTGAAAATAGATCTAATAGAATGTAAAAGATTTGTGAGAGACATTGTAATGATTATTACATTAAGCTAATGTTAACATATAAAGACCTTACGTCACTGATGTGGGTGTATTGGTACGTTCACGAGGCGCATTCAAGGTGCAAAGGCAAGGTAATCTGCTTTGCAATTAAATAAATTGTCCACATTCTGTTCATACACCACGCCTCAAGAGTCATTAATATTAAAGGGAAAATGTTTTTCTACAGCATAGTTATTAAAAATGAACTCTCAAAATACATTATAAAACATATAAGGCATATACAGAACCAAAAAGTTCACAAATTCATGCTGTTAAAAAACACAAACCCTGATGTTCCAGAATTTTGATTTAATGCTTCAGTTTGAGCTTGCTCTGGAAAAAGGTAAAACATTTTTTTTAGTCTTTGCTGATCATCAGTGCTGGCTTCAAGCTCATTGGCTTGAAGTTCTAGATACTTATTTACCAAGGACTCTTTTGGCTAACCAGAAGGAACGATAATCAAGAGATGCTCAGTGTTAACATTCAACCCTCGTACTACCTACCAGCAGATTCTGATTTGAGAAGAGGGGATGAAGGCAGAATCAGAAAGTACACGCAAACAATGTTTAATAAGATTTGTCAGAACCTTTTTGTATGTTTTTCCCCTATTGCTTGCAGCAATGTTGTGTTTAGTTGTTAGAATAATCAATGGGTAATAAATTATTGAGGGGGGTTATCAAACCACAGCAAACTCCATCAACAAACATTACTGTTTAGGATGTCAAACAGACCACCGGTGTCTGTTACAGAGAGAACGCAGCTGTTCTTTAAATATTTTGGGGCAGAAGCAAGGTTTCGCGGATTTGTTTGTTGAGTTACTGTTATTGTATTTCACCACTCAGATAGTTTGTAAAAAAAAAAACATCTAACTTTAGATGGTTTCGATTGAAATGGTTTTGTAGGTTTGTAGTTGAATATGCTGTTTTCCAAACCTCAACTGTCATTTCCAGTAAGCAATTGTTGTGAAGACGTGACCAAAACTGCCCAGAAACAATGCCAATTTCACCTGAAAAGTATGGCTTATAATGTAGAAATTTGGTTTCTGTGCATATTTTTAGTTTCTTTCTTTCCTTCTTTCTTTCTTTCTTTCTTTCTTTCTTTCTTTCTTTCTTTCTTTCTTTCTTTCTTTCTTTCTTTCTTTCTTTCTTTCTTTCTTTCTTTCTTTCTTTCTTTCTTTCTTATCAGAGTTGTCCACATAAAAAAAAATACAGTTAATTTTGTTTTTTACCTACATTGGTTTTATATGTCTACCTGCTTGCTTTTTTAGTTAATGTGGAAAACATTAACATTTCCCCTGGTAGGTATTTTCTGGGACCAGTTTCTAAACAGTAATCCATGGAAGTGGAATTCCCTGTTTAATACATACTAAAAATAAACAACTTCATAGATTTGGCCAAATTTCAGGACCTTCTTGTAATGTTTAGTGAATCAAAACATATTGCCCTTGTGTGAGCAGATGAAAATGTAGAAAAGTTTTGCTAGTGTTCTAAATGTCCTTTTAAGGCTTCTACACACCTCTCCTAATTTTTTGAAAACCATGGCAACGGAACATCACACATCTAACTGAATGAGTGGTGGCATCAAAAAAAGAGTTTCACACTGCCATATCGGATCCGTTTTTGCAAGGAGAATGGCCAATGAATGATGACTCATTTGATAATGTGAGTAGAATGTAAAAGAGCTGCTTGGTGGCACTCATCCCACACTTTCATAAAGACTTTTTACAGGAAACAGGAAAGAAATAGCCTTTTATTATCGGTTAAAGCTGCAGGATGTTCAGGTGAGGTAATACTGGCTTCAACAGATGAATTTTGGAGAAAAAAAAGTCCAGAGTTGTATTTACAAGAAGACTTTTTGTGGAAAACAATCGGTAAATCAATTCAGAATAACTTACTGGTGGTTATCACAGTATTATGACTACAATTCTGACTGCAAAGGGTCCTAATGACCCTAACCCACCTGATCACCAAAATGTTCACCTATTGCACCAACTTCGACTATCAATAAAAGGACCTAAACATCTTTGTTGTATTAGCTGACGTGGACTTGTGGTGCACCAGATACAAAACACCCAGCACACAACTACTGAGCCAAAAAGATGTTTTAACTGTTTCTGAACCAACAGGATGTTAGAATGATGTTGCTTCAGTCAGCAACTGGCTATTCTTTTTACATTTCTGTTCTAACTTTGCTCACTGTGTATCTTAATAAGATATAGAAAGGTCATTTGAGAGATTTGAAGTTTTGGACAAGGAGTGTTTAAAACCTTTTGTATTGTGTGTCCAAACCAACTTTGACTGTGGTGCCCCTCGTTCTACAGTAATCCAACTGCAAATCAAATCCATACCTTAATATTCCAACCACCAAAATGATGGCAAATTATCATCAGGCCTTGAAGTCTGAATGGAAATTTGCTTTAATCATGTGCTGCATCTGGTAATAACAGTCCTCAAGCTCAATGTACAGGGCTACAGCAGCCTCTCCACCCTTTTCATCCCAGGCAGTCTTTGTCTAGTCATGATTACTTGTCATTTGTCATTCATTATATGTATTTACCTCGTAATGCCTTCAGAAAATTAAACGGCTCACTTTTAGGGCCTCAATTTCTGGTGCCAAAGTAAAGCAACACTAAACAGGCAGTCTATAAAAGTGCACTCGTCTAAAAATCTAGAACAAAAAGATGACATGAGACCTGGGCTTTGGTTCCCCTTGATTTGAGCCAGCTGTGAACTTATGTGCCTTTTGGGGGTCTGTCTCAGGTTTGGTGCCCTTCTTAAATATACCTTGTCACCACATACACATGTCCACCATCACACACACACGCATACCTGCACATGCACACCCACACACACACACCATTACTGGAGCATTTGGCAGTAAATACAGACATTAATAGCATTGTTTACATTTCAAACAGAATCTAGCATTTGGGTTCAATCAGTTTGGTCCCCCTTTAAGACAAATGTAAAGATAAAAGCCAGGTGCTGCCATGTTTCTGTTCATCCAGGCCACCGCACTAATGTTTAAATATGTGCTTCCTGGTTTTAATGTGTAGTAATAATGGACCCGAGCTCAAAAATCCTGGTCATAAATAATGGTAAAGTTAAAGGCAGCATTAAGTTGCTGTTTTATCTTTGTTCATAAAGCTCTATGCAGGAACATGGGCTTATATGGATTGCTCTTGCCAGTTTTTTCAGTGTGTAGCTTTTCATACCCACCCAGATTTCATTTATTTATGTGTAACTTTTAAAAATATGCATTTCATAGATTTTTTTTGAAAATTATTATTCTTGCCATATTTACTATATACGTCGTTGACAAAACTTTCAGTCCATAGAGACTCTGTCAGCATCAACAGAATGTAATGATAACCCACTGGATGGCAGATATGTTCAGAAAATTTCAAGGTTCAAAAAGCAGTATTTATAATATGAGTAATATGATAAAATTTCTAACGTAAACACAAAAATGAGCATGGAGAATGTGCCACTTTCAGCAACCACCCAGGAGCCATGGCAAGAGCCAAACAATTAACCAAGATACTTCCCAATTAATGATCAACCACTTTAAGATGTCTATTACTTCAGGCACTACACAGGGCTCAGTATGAATGAATGTTTTTGCTTATTATTCTGTCAATGCATAAAAAAAACCTGTTTTCATTCTGTCATTTTGTGCATTACACTCCCGCCTCTCGAGTCCTCAATAGTAAGAGGATAATGTAATATCTGTCAATAACATATTTCATATATATATATATACAAGCCTCGAACCGGCAACCTTCTAACTGTAGGCAATAGTGCTACCCATGGATATTATATGTGAAAATAAAAAGCTTTTAATACCAGGCATTTAACTTTTTTTTCAGGTGTAAATTTGAACACTTGGATGTCAAAGGGAATCTTCTCAATTCTAAGATAATTCTCAAGTGGTCAGTCGATGACTTGCAAGTTTCTGTCACTTCCTGCCATTCAACGAACGGAATGTATGGAATATATATAAAAACGTGTGAAAATAGTTTATAAAATTATACAGTAAAAACGTGTGAAAATCCAACAATGGTGGCCTCACTGGTTCTGTGTGCTTTTAATTATGATTAATTCCAGCATGTCATACAGGATCAAAAGACCATCTCCACTGATCTTGTTATTCTTTGTGTGGAATTCTTCTTGTGCTGATAGTTTGTGATTTCTAAAACGAGGGTCTATGATGATTTTATTCTCAGCAGCAGAGGCGATTCGTTGACTTTATTTCCTGAGGTGGTCCTGGTTTACTGTTGATGGTTTCAGAACTGTTTTAGGAGAGGCTATCGTGACATTTAAAGTTTTCATAATGGAAATACCTTCATAAATAAAAAAATGGACTGTAACTTCTCTTTGTTCAGCTGATTAGCTCATGCTAGAATTTGAATTATAGCTGTATACCAACTGGACATCTGCACAACACAAGCTTTGTTCCCAACTCCATTTAAAAAGCCAGAAATCCCATTAATGAACACTGACAAGGTACAATTGAACAGAATAACCCTTTAGGTGACTACACCATGGAGCAATCTGAATGAGGGTTGGAAGAGTCTTATATGTATATGAATAACAACATAAAGACATTCAAGGTATTTTTTTTTTATTTAATTTATTCATTACCTCTTTCAAGCTTTAGGTCTGTATTTGCACTAGAGAGAAATACTCCGAGATCGGGACTTGGCAAGCCTGTGACTTTTATTAAAGAGTTTGAAAAGAAGAAATATAAACAGAGATCAAGCGTGTCTGGATCTCTCTGTATTCCCTAAATCAATTAAGCAGAAGTATTTTGACAGAACTGTAAATCAGACCGGACAGAGCAAGTGATATTGCCAGGGACACGTCTTTCTAATATGACAGCGATTAAGTAAACATCGCGAGAGAGGAGCTGTCAAACAAGAGACTCCAGGAACATGGTGGAGCCTTTTTTCAAAGATTACAATAAAAAGATTAAAAGTAACTGTTTGGTTAAAAATGTGATGTGCTTTTACATGAAAAAGATGGTTGACTTTCAAATGATAATATCCCATTAATTTTTTACCATCACATTTCCTCATAAATATAAGCTCTGCCCTCTTTGTTGCTGATTTAAGGCCAATTTTGGCAGCAAAATCATATGTTTGTTAAGTTTTGGAGATCAACCTTTAGAAGTTTTTACTACTTTACAATTTGCTCTAATAATTTACCTTTATAACAGTTTTTTGTGCCAATGTTTGATTTTTTTTATGCAACCCCAGCTTCTTTTAATTTTTCCATTACATGACACAGCTGAGGTGGCTCGGGCATCTGTTCTGGATGCCTCCTGGATGCCTCCCGAGGGAGGTGTTCCGGGCATGTCCCACTGAGAGAAAGCCCCTGGGAAGACCCAGGACATGCTTGAAGAACTATGTCTGGCCTGGGAACAACTTGGGGTCCCTCCTGAGGAGTTAGAATAAGTGTCTGTGGAGAGGGAAGTCTGGGCGTCCCTGGGTAGACTGCTGCCCATGCGACCCAGATCCGAATAATCGGGGGAAGATGGATGGATGGATGACACAATAATTTCACAACTAACATGAAATTGTACAATTTTTTTATTGCAAGTAAATGAAACTGAGGGCGACACTGTTGTATCATTGTTTCACTGGCCGTTTTAAAAGGTTCATTTAATGTGGGGAAAGTGACGTTTCAAACAGCATTTGTAAATGAATAATATCTTCCGCAAGAAATTATCGGCTGGAATTTAGAATTTGCAGTGAAATCACTTTAAATCATAACCTTTTCTGAAAATGTTCAGATGTTTCATCTAAATCTTCTGTAACTTCTGAAGGCTGCAGGCACTTTCTCATGAAATCCAGGAAAGCAGGCCAAGAGAAGAGAAAAAGCCAGTAAGAACAGCCAATGTGAATGAGGTAAGTGACGGTTTGATGTTTTGAGAAGGGATTCAACTAGCAGGTGTTTTAGAAGATTTTTAAACTGACACTTGAACTTTTGGATGTTTTTTCATGAGCCAAGAACTGTGATGTAACAAGTCCATTAATTGAATAAGTGAAATGAGTTTTCATCCAATAAAATCAGGCTTGCAACCCTCAAAGGAGTGAAGCAGAACCTTTCAGACCACTCTCCCAGAAATAGTATGGGTGGAAACTCTCTGTTAATGTCATGTGAACTGAAGACTGACCACAAAGCAATGAAGCAGGTTCCTACAAGCATTACCTGGCTTTTCCACGTTGAATCAGGCAGCTTCGCTTAGTCCACAGCCCTCTGATGTCTTTTACAGGTCTAGATTTTTGGGCAATGGGTGCAAAAGATACAAAAGTAAAAAAATCTCATAAAATGTATACCACAATCTTGTAGTTTTCATCTTGATATCCAATCTTGAGCTTTGAGTTTTGGACATCTAAAAGAAACTAAATTGGTAATTTTAAACTATTTAAAATATGGGGAAACTATCGTTTTTGGTCAACATGTAAAAATGTTTCTAAACTCGATGAAAATTTATATCACAGAGAAAGCATGTGCATGCTAGAACAATCATTTTGATGTGAAATAGAGTTCTGGACTTAGCAGCTCCAAAAAGGTGGAAAAAGTTCCATTCAACCATCACATTTTTTATGCAGAGATAATTAAGTATTTTTTAGTAAATAATAAAAGCAAACTGTTAACGTCTCAACATTTCATCATGCGTTTAGTTTTAACACACACAAAAAGCTTTTAGGTTAGAGTTATTATTACATTTTTTACAGTACTTCCTTTTCGCTGCTCTTCATTTCAAGTTCACATTGGTCAAAAGACATGTCTGCCCATGGACAGGATGCATCTTCACCAAAGTGTCTTGATTTCATTTAATATTTTTTTTGTACATTGTTGCATCAATTAAGATGAAAAAGCATACTGGAGTTCATAGAGGTTCCGTTCTTGGTGCTGTTTTTGACCAGTATAAATTGATATGGAGGATTTCTTACTGTGGATGAAAGCTCAGCACTCACAGCTCAACATACTCAAGACAGAGCTGCAGGTTTTAGTTCATTGCAACTTTTCAATTCAGCAGAGTCCTCAGCAGTCACCCCTTTAGCTTCAGTCAGGAATGTAAGATTTCACGGCTCAACACCAGAAAAACCAGACCCGTCCCAATAGAACATGCCTTTCATCTTGTAGTTCAGGCTCCGGTTATAGCTAGACTTGATTACTGCATTCCTCTCTACAACAAAATGTACAGTGTTAAATCAACACTACTGGTGTTCATGGTGTGGACCTTTATAATCACTGCCCCAGTTTAAATGTAACACTATGTGAGTTAAATAAACAAGGGCCCAGTGTTACTTGCAGCACTGTGTGAGTTTAATTAACACTATACTGTTGTTAAATGCAACACTGCTTCAGTTGAACTAAAACTGTTCCACTGTTAAATGTAACACTGTTGAAGTTTATTTAACACTGCCTCTGTGTTAAATGAAACACTGTTTAAGTTAAAGAACACTGCCTTAATGTACCACTGTTGAATCTTTCAGAATTATCCTTCATTTAAATCAATTTGTGAGTTGAGAGTTTGGGATTTGTGTCCAAATTGTCATCAAATTGATTTGATATAATGATTGATTTGATTAAATGTGAAGAAATGTGTTGCTCTCTTGAATTTATACTCACATTTACTAGAGAGAATCTATCAGAGGTTGTTCCGACATGTAATCTCAGGTCAAATTTGATTTTTATTTTATGCAGTTGCTTTAATGAACCTTCACAGGATACCTTGTAACCAATTGTAAGCCAGCACTAAAGCTGATCTGACTTTTGGGTACCAAAGTCCTGTAAATCTAAACTTGATGAAGGATATTTAGCAGATTCTTCTAAACATTACCTGCCATTTAGAATCAAGAGGTTTATATGACAAAATGGTCAATATCCTTCCAGTCACAAACAATTGTGTTTAGCACGTCCTGTTGTTTGGGTGATATATGCAGGAGAAGTGAACCTTGTTTGGATTCTTTGGTGTAAAAAAAACAAAAAATGCAGACGGCAATGGAAAACAGTGTTGACAAGCAGCATAAGAGGCGAATCAACCAACATAAACACATTTCTACACAGATTGCTCCAAATATGAGGAACTTTTAGACATTTGATGTGGAATTTGCCTCTGATTGTGTGTTTGACCTTTTGTGGAAAGTCGTTTTTCCAGTAAGGGCAGCAACTGCGGTCCGTTCAAATCATCTGAAATCTGTTTTCCAGTGGTTTACGTTAAAGCGTGGAGACTTTTGTAGATTCAGGAGAACCCAGTCGCCTCTATTACGTCTGTGACTCGTTGGCTGCATGTGCTCCTCTGATAGATCATGCTAATCAGTGTTAGCGTTGGGCAGACCCTAAACATTTCCAGCCAGCAATTAATCTCTCACTAGCTGCTCTATCTCGCTCCATAAATCTCTTCGATTTTTCATTGGATCCTGTTTATGATGAGATTAAACTAGGTGCCAATCTATGATATCTATATGAAGACTAATATTTATTTACTTCTTCTCTCAGCAGAAAATCTGGGTTGAATTCGTTTGATTATAGCTGTTTGTGCAAAGCTGGGGAGGATTTGTGTGAAATTAGTCGAACATCTGAAGACTTTTAGAACTCTAAATTGCTTCAGAGAGGCTGTTTTTGCTATCAACTTACAGTAAATTGCTTAGGAAAGATGTCTGCTATGTTAAACTGTTTAATTTCCACTTAATTTCTGGAACTGAAGGAAACAATCTATGCATGGATTATCTTCCAGCATACATCAAGCTGACTTTATAAACATTGTAAACATGTCTTCACTGTGCACCAATAAAGTAATAGCACCATTCAATCAGATTTCCATTAGTGAATGAATGATACACCCATGTAGCCTTTCAACTGATTGCACACAAACAAATAAATACAATGGGATGACATTGAGTCTTGCGTTTGGCAGGAAATGAGTGTGGTTGCTCATACATTGGGAATCAACTGTAAACTGGAATTTAACTTCCCTCCACCTAGATACGAGTGATCTGCTTTCTCTTCAAATCTAGAACACATCCTGTTGTCAAGGCTGTAAACTTGTAATGTTTGCACCAAACAGTTGCCATACCCACACAGTGAATTCACAGCCGTTCATTAATTTGTTGGTTCAACATACCTCAGATTTGGAAGATTGTGTGTTTTGCAGGGAGAAATAGTAATTTACGTTGTTTTAATTTTGATTCATGAGTTATTATCTGGACCTGTCTAGTAACATAAGCATCTTCACTCGTGAGAATGGATGCAGAAACACTGTTGCGGCTACTGTATTTTTAGACACTCAAAACTTTTAAGCTCTCGCAGACCACATTAGATTACATGGCGGGCCACATCTGGCCCGCGGGCTGTGAGTTTGACACATGTGGTTTACATGGTGACTGCATGTAAAGCACATGTTGGTTGCATGAATTGGTTCAACACAGGCAAATTGGTTGCATGAATGGTATTTCCTGATTACTCCTCTCGAAATTCGTTTATTAACATTGCTTTCAAAGATTTCGAAGTCCCGCTTTCAAATCAACACCAAAACAGTGCTAGTTTTCTGTCAACAGTATGGTATTGTTTTTGGTCTCATGTGATTAGTACAGGAATCTGAGTTTCTCAGGGTTTTTGATTTAACTCTGGGTTGATGTTGAGAAAAAACACTGGGTCACAAACTCCTGAGAGGAGTTTGTATATTCTTCCATCAGTGTCCCCAACACAAACCAAAAAAACACAATTCCAGTTCACTCAAAATTCCCTTCAGGACTGATAGTGTGTTAATGTGGCCCTGTGATGCACTGTTGATCTGTCCAGGAGGTACCCCTGCCTTTTAGCCAACTTGCACTGGAGACAGGATCCAGCAGAACCCAATGAGACTGAGAGAATAAGCAGGTAAAGAAAATGAATGGATCACTAAGTAAATAGGCAATCACCAACCTCTTGAGCACTTCCTGTGCCTTCTTAAAGCACTCACCTTCCATCTGCTCTTCGTCTGGACTACAGCAAACATGCTACATGCTCCTCTGTAAGTTACTCACCTGCTCTGTGTCTCCGTCGATTTTAACTCTCGCTGGCTCTTCATCTCGTGGTTGATTTCCATGCAACACTCTAGTTACCTCAACTCACCTGGATTCTGCTGAAGGTGATCCTCACTGCTTCATTTGAGACTTCCTGTTGGGTGAACTGTTTGAGACATCATTGTTCAACCTGCCTTTTAAAGGGAAAGTCTGAGTTCTTAACTGATTTATTGAAGAAATCATACATTATTCCTGAGATCTGGTCTCTCTGCTCCTTCCTAGCATGATAATGAGTGTTCCTCAAATATACATATCCTAATTTTAAATGTACAGTGGTGTGTATACTAAACTTTATGCTAATAAAAAGCTAAGTCATGTGTATTTTGTCTTCAAATGTGCAATGTAGAGTTTTTGAAAATTGTAATAATGTTTTAAATGAACTACAGCTGTTGCTGGAGATTTTTATATGCTCTGTTCTTTTTAGTGATTATAAGAGAATTTTTTTTATATTAAATCTATGTTGCGTATAGTTAAAAATATGGAAATTAATTTAGATTAGAACCTATTAACAAAGGTCAAATATGGAATCTCATTGGATGAGTGATGCAGGCCGGGATTATTTGTTAGATAATACTTGTTGGTTTGCTCACATACCAGGAGGGACTTTGCTTCAATCTTTTAAAATCCTCTCTAAATCTTGAAGATTGCTACTTGTGACAATTTTCACCCTCTCCACAGATTTTTAGGGGGATTGACGGCCTGTCCAGGACCTTGATGTGCTTTATCTTCAGTGTTTTGGGTCATTGTCATGCTGGGACCCATTTTGAGTTTTCAATGGCTGAGGGAAGGAGGTTCTAATCGAGATTTGATGGCATAAGGCCCCTTTGATGTTGCTGTCCCCTTCATAGAAAAGCACCCCAAATCATAATGTTGATGCTGGGTTATGGTGTTTTGTGGTTCATAAGCAGTACTCTCTCTCTTTCAAAACATGAGTTTCAATATCTCAGTTGTCAACTTTATCCATTAATTCTTTCATCAATGTAATGTTTCTTCCGTGAACATTATACATGATCCTGATCATTTTTTTCCTATAATATTTGGTATGAAAAGTCACCATCTATTGATGCAACATCACATAAAGTACATCTAAAAACTATACACTGTTTAAAATCTTGTTGCATTTCTGTAATAAATCTGGAATGTCGTTTTTATCGTAACAGTTCCACTGGCTTCTGGTCACGACTGAAGGAATAAAGTACAATGGATGACCATGTTTTCCATCCCTTTAAACAGTTGAACATCTCTGTCATTATCTATTAAAAGACCAGAGGCAGTGTGTTTTTCCCTGTCCAGCACATGTGCATTTTTTTTCAAAATTTTTTGTGTAATAGAAAGACCTGCCAAGACGGTCTTTTTCCTAAACTCTTTTCAGACAAATAAACTGTATTGTATATTTTATCAGAAAAACTCAATCTCCTGTATTTTTGTATCTTGATTCTGGCGTTGCCTCATGGTCCCAGAGGCTCTTAAACATGATCACACGATGCGGGGGCAGATAGTGCTTATAGACAGCTGGAAATGTTCTTAATTGGCAATATATCTGAAAAAACGTGTAAGGAGGAAGAATTACATTTTAACTTACACAAATCATGTGTAATTTATTTGGTATTGTTACTTTAAACATATTTTACCACACACAAGCAAGAAAAACAATACCACAAAAGTAATTATTTTTGCTTACATTTTATTACATTACATATTTCAGGAGCCCTTTCGAAAGTCTGATTAAAAATTCACGTTTTATTATGCATAATTTTAATTCAGTTAAATTATTCCGGTGTCTTGGCACGTTGTCGCCGCCCCTGGGCGAGTTCACGATATTACCACGCTGCTGTTCGGGCGTCATGCATATTCATATTTTTCCATCGAGTGGGAGGGGCTTGTGGTGTCAGCTTTCACTCCTGGAGCTTGAGAGCGTGTGCTGGAAGTGTGGAGTCAAGAGTTAGGTGCTGTGGTCGATGCAGACGGACCTATTTCATGTCTTATGCTGTTCTCAGTTTGCAGAACAGAGCCATTTTTAGTTGGGACAGCGTATTTTGAGCTTGGCATCAACAGGAAAGAGATACAAACTGGACATAGACTTGTGGAAATAGTTGTTAACTTGGAAGAAAGAAAGTTAACTTGGAAGATGGATATAATCTGACTCGGAATATTGTCGAAACGAGATTTAAATTTTTGTGGATTTTCTTCTTGAGTTGGTTTAGTCTGGGTCTTCATCACTGAAAAGGAAGAACAGATGCGTGTAAGTTTTTTCCCATGCGCTAATTAACACCTTGGTGTTTTTAGTTTCAATCAGAGCAAGTTTACATGGCAAGCCGTAATAATAATAATAATAATAATAATAATAATAATAATAATAATAATAATAATAATAATAAATCATAATTTTAAAGAGATTCTCAAAATGCTCAATAGCCTTCTTTCTTTAACCAACCTCACTTAAATCTACCTTAAATGTAAAGGAAGACTTAAATTGTGGCAGGCGATGTTCACAATAGACTTTGATATTCAGTCTCTGTAAAATATATATTTATAATGCTTTTTTAATGTCATGTGCACAGTATTTATACATACAGTACCATTTGTATGCATTTTTAGGTTACACTGGGCTTATCTGATTCAATTGTGAGTGCAAATTAATGATCAAAAATTAAGAAATGAGTAGATCCCACTAATTAAAGTTTTCATGATGTGTTTGGAACTACTGGTTTGTTTACTGAGGTTGAATATAAAAAGTAAATGTCACTCCAGGAACAGGGTTTTCTAGCAATCTTACAGATGTTACCAGCAAAGTGTGCAAAGCCATCATTCAATAGAATCTCTAGGAAATGGATAGAATTGCAGAAATTGAACTGTAATCTGTACAATGATGGATATTTCATATATTAGCTTATCTCAAACTTCATGGGATTATTGGAACTATATTTGTACAATTACAAACAACATTGCTGCCATGACACGGATATCAACGTAATTCTTCTCTTGTATGGTATCTGGCTGAGGTTTTCTCATGGTTTCTAGTCTTGTCAAATAGCAGTGTAGTTCCGCAAAGGGAATCATTCCATGCTGACACACAATGACAATTTCAAGGTTAATTCTTTTGGTTTCAAATGCGCAATAATTAATAAAGGCTTATCATCTTGTGCCCTTTTAACACCTGCTGCAAATGCTATTGCTCATTGTGTAAAATGCCTAGGCATTGTATAGAATGCTTAGGAAAAGTAGCATCTTTGCAAAACCGTATATGCCAAACAGTATGCCAAAAACATCAAGCAGTCTGTACATTACCTAGGACTTCTATAGGATACCAGGATTTCATACTTTGCTATTATCGCATGTACTACTAGAATTGTTTTTACTGACATCAGTATATTGAAAACACAACTCCAAAATAGTAAAACCAGGACTTGAACCCTAATGAAACTCACCTGATCAAACTAGTCTGGAACCACAAAGCAGTGGCTCTCAGGGAACAAAACTGTTGACCCTTATTGTGGGAGGTGTTCTCGGAACATGGGCATGATATAAGGGTGTCTTAAGAAACAGGGAACTGGAATGCCATGTTTCTGTTTAATATTGAGCTTACTGTTTATTTTGAGTTGTGTGCACCCTATGTCTTGATAAAATTGTCAACTAAAACAACTGTTTCACAAGTTCATTACCTGGGACTGCAATGTATCACGAGCATGAGTGGGGGGTACAAGGTTACAACGTATAAGGCTAGCTGTCCGGCATTGACTCATTCGTGTTATATCCCCCAATGAGTTGTTGGGGTGGAAAGGGGTCTAAACTCTGACATAGTCAATGAGTAAGACGTTGGTTTGATATATATGGACATGAGATAATTGATAACTCCTCGTGAAATGCGTCTACTCTTAAATGCTAAGGAGTGGCTATGTGCAGAATTAGTTTTTTTTTCAATGTTCAATTACAATGTATTAGACCTAAATTATGGCATGCTGGTAAAGAAATGGTTTCAGACCTTCAGCAAGAATCCTCTCCAACCTGTAGAGCCACTGTTTTTCAAGCGTTTGCAGTTGAATCGGTGCTGGAGAGATATGGTGTTCTTCCAAGTGCTTCAAAATGGTGCTATTCATATGATGCTATTTCCGTTTTCAGCTCTGTTTTTTCTAGTCCTGCATTAGTGTAACTCATGCGCACAAAAGCCTCCTAAACAATCAGGGGTGATTTGGGCAGCTTATACTGGTAATTAATATTTTTGAGCTGTGGTATAAAACATATAAGGTCCATGCTATTAGAACATCTCCGGTAGCCTGTGAACACTTGATTTTTTTTTTATAATTCTCAACCAAAGCCTAGCCTGACCTTTTTAGCCAAAATTTCTGACCAGAGATTTGCACATGTTTTGCTGCTTTGAAGAAATCAGTCGCAGAATAACCGAGGCAGTCCAGTGGTCATTTGTTTAACTCTGTTGACACACTAGAGCATATGAATTTCTTATTCTTGCAAGGCATTCCTCTTAAATTGGTTGATTAGAGGAATTCTTTTGTTAGCCATAGACAAGTGCTGGGCTTTTGTGTTGATGATTGGCTTGGGTTCTTCCAGACCACATTCCAAACTCCCTGTGAGATGGACAATAAATAATATTCATCATATTAATGTAGATGTTTAAACTTAATCAACTTCACTAGTGTCCAATCCTTAGTTTATTGATTACCATGGGGTGATATCCCAGTTGTTTAGCTATTCTTTTTTGCCTCTCCCATTCAGCACATGTTCATTCTCTTGTTTTTTTGGAATCCTTTTACAAGATTAGTGAATCATATCCCAAGTTAATTCTGATTAGTTTGCTCAGATGAAGTCATGAACTCTTTCTCTTGTGAATAAGCAGACTGCATTGGGTCATTTATTTTATAACAGTGATTAAAGTGAAACAGAATGTTTGATCTGAATAAATCGAAGATACTACCTAGAGAAGTAACTTTAAACTAGACAGGAAGTGTATTTGTTTCTGGAGAAAGGTTTAGATCTTGAACTTTTAACAACTTAAGTTGTTTAATGTACAAAGTTGTTTCACAGAATTGATGCCAGAGCAGAACCAACTCGATGATTGCTAAAGGGCTTTAAATAGTTTATTTTTTCTTAGCTCTGGCTCTGACCTCATACAATTGTGGGTCAACTGAGATCCATTAAAATGTTTGTGGGAAAAAGAAAATACAGGTCATTGTTCAGTCAAACACAACTTTACATCACTCTTGAGCTCATCTTTTTGGCTGATCTCTGATCAGTCAGCTCCAGTACCTCTGAGGTGCTGCTGTTAAACCCATCCTTACAGGTCTGGTGGAGCATTAAAGCTGTTTGCAGTTGCAGCATCTGCTCTCCAGAGTGTTGTGTAGATATTGCATGCCAGACAACCATTGCCCCACATCTGCCTTTCTCATTAGGATCTGTAGGGAGATGTGTCTTTACACACATCTTGTCTCATAAAGCTATGCAGGGCATTGTGTGACCTGGGAAAAGCTGTAGGTCCATATACCACATGAATACTTTACATTGACTTAGATTAGATAACTGCGGGTTAAAAGTGCAAAAAATGAAAACCTCTGTAAAAGTGGATCAAGAGTTTGGAACTGGTTGCTGTTTTTGGTTCCAAAAGTACTTTGTCGTACAGTATTTCTGACCCATTCAAATCCTTTCATTCAGATGTACCAATACCTTCCATAGTTACAGGTTATAAGATCAAGAATGAACTCATGCAGACTGTGCTTGCGCAAGAATTGGGCACTCTCAGGATCTCAGGGAATTTCAGTGTGGCACTGTGATGTCATTTTTTAGTTTTCAGCACCTAAACCAAGATATTTTAATTAATCTATGCTTTTGATTAATCGTGCAGCTCTACTCTGTACATAAGGCAGGGTCTTTGACAGTGCACAGCATAAATGAGTACACAAAAACCTTTAGTTTCTTTTCAGAATCAACATTTTCTATGAGATACAATTCTTCCACAGATGTGGGCCATTGACTGCACAACATACACAAAATACAGATTTTCCTAACAGTCATCCAAGCCTATGTAGAACAAATGACAGAAAAGACTGACAAAATACTACAAAATTCTAATTAACAGGTGTTCAACCACGGGTGAGTCTAATGATTAATTTAAGAGGTGTCCAGCGGACAGATGACTATTAAAGGCCATTACTTAACTATGAAAAGCCCTTCCCATGAAATATTGTCAGCAATGGCTCCCCATGGAAGAGAAATGTCACAAAACTTGAGAAAGGAAATCCTTTCTTTACCCAACTAATGATCCTGTAAATCGTCCTTTACACACAAAAAATCCTCTAAATGTACATGAAAATTTTACAGCAATATTTAATGCAGTATGGGAAGACTTGCTCACTTGAGTTTCAGTGGTTGCCCAACTACAATAGGTGCTGTAATTTAACAGTTTGATACTAGACAATGTAACAGTTTTTAAAATAAACCATGATATGCTGTTAACAGTTGGGCACTGTACTTTTTACAATATCTTTCAACCACATCTGCCAGTGGATTACTGTTTTTAGAAGGCTCTTGTAATTTCACACCTTTAATACTGTTGAAAAAATAGCATGAAGTAACATGCTGTTAATTCAGACCACAGTAGGGCACCTTAGTTTTTACAGTACCAGACTTCCAACCACGGCTGCCAGTTGAATACCATTCTTTTAACAGCAATGTATTTTACAGCGCACACATCTAAAGCTACTGTTGCATTTCTGAAGACAAACGGGGTGAAGCTGATTGATTGGTCAAGTTTGTGTCCTAATCTGAACCCAATTGAACTCCTTTGGAGAATTCTAAAGCGACAAGTTGAGCATCACTCTCCATCCAGCATCCAGGCTCTAAAAGGGTTTAATCTTGAATGGAAAAAGATAGATGCTGCAATATGTAGAAGACTTGATGCTGTCATTAAAAATCACTGTGCTCATACAAAATACTAGATGTCGCAGTTCTCGTTGCGGGGTGTATTAATTTTTGCTTCAACAAATTTGAGTAAAATTGGAGATTTTGTAATCTTCGTTTTATTAACCTTAATTTTGAGTTAAAAAGGTGTAGACAAAACTCCAACTTGTGAAAAGGTTTGAAATTGCTCTTTTGTTCATTGTGGTACTGATAAAATTCATACTTTCAAAGGGGGTGTACTCATTCACATTGTGAGATATGTTAATAAACAAATCAAGACACACCTAAAGAAAACAAGTTAAGAACAAGCACAGTTCTCACTTTCACTCCTCAGTGTTTTATTTTCACAAAAATGTGGATTGAACAGACACAGACAAGGTGGGTACACAGGCCATTGTTGAGAGGTAAGATTTAGAAATAAAATTGAGAAATGGGTATAGAATGGGTAAGGTAGCTCAGAAAACTGTCCTTCATAGAGCAGGGGTTAAACAAAGCCATTGCAACCAATTACATATAGACATTCATTCATTCGTTTTCCAACCCGCTTATTCCCTTTTTTGGGGTCACTGGAATCACATCTTGATTCCTCGGATGCTATATTCTGTGTTCTATTTAAACATCACATGGTGAATTTCATAAACTTTGTTCCAAAGTCATCTGCCACAGATGTTTCTGATTTTGCTGCGTAGCCGAAGCTCCATCTGCTGGTGTCATGTTCAAAGAACCAAGCAGCACGTGTGGTTTTTTGTTTTCTTCAGACCTCCTTTCACAAACATTTCTACAAACACACTCAGCAGGTGGGAAGGTGTGGGAATAAGATGGTACCCTGCAGCCAGAAATTCCTAAATGGTGGCCAAACCATGAATGCTGGGGTATTTTCTTTCTTTTGACATGTAAAGTATGGTTATACATGAATGTCTGAGGCTTGTTTGGGTTTTAGTCCAATGAGAACAGAATCTGCTTGAAAATTAATTCAGATTTGAGCATCCAGATGGCAAATAGATTGTTTACAGAAGGTGTCCGAGTCACCAAAGTGGCCGGATCTTTCCATCAGAATTGTATACTGTGAATAACAGTTACTTCGCAGGAAGGGTCTGTGATTCCGTTGTGTGCCAAACAACTGAGGGATCTGAACTAAATAAAAGTGGTCTGTCCTAGTCAAAAAAAATAAACTGAGGCAAACTTGTCATTTGCCTGACACTGGTATGTGTTTTTAATGGTACACACAAGACATGGACATAATATAAGTTATTATCCTGGCTAGAACTTGGGCCCACCACTTGTGGCTCATGTTTGGAGTCCTTTGTGATACTTGTGGGCCTTGTTTGGTCTGATTTGGGTCAGACACACTGTCATCAGATGAAATGTCTGGTGTAATACATGAGCAAAAAAGAATTCCATGGTAATGTTTACCTGGATTGTGAACTGAAACCCACATTTGAAAGTTCCAGATCAGTTAAAAGCTGCAGTGTTTGCTGATCTTCAGATGCTTGAAATGTGTTCTTCTGCCAAGCCTAACTGAACCTCTGTGTGAGTGATTTGCTCAAACACCCAACAGTTGTATTGACATTGATCACGATTGGCCTGGTTTGATGTGTTCTTGAATTTCTTATGGTTATCTTAAAAAAGCAAGGGGTTTCATGATAATAATCTCTCTCAGTGGGACAGTGTGTGTGCTTGAGATGAATTGATACTCAATGTGAAGTTAATTTGGCTCTGCACTTAAATATCTTTTAAAATGGAAATATTTGAATTGCCAAATGTTTAGATTGATTGTGTCACTTTATGGCTTCTTAGTATTTCTTTTAGAAAATCTTTTTGGCTTTCACAGCCTTTTCTCACTCATCATTTATTCTGGAGGGGCCTACATATTATCTTTACCTCATACACCTCCTTAATCTTACCAAAATGAATTTAGAAAAAATGCAGTTGTTTAAAAGCATGTTAGCAGACATTAGGTTCATGCAATACGAGTGTTGTTTGAAGTGTCAGAAAGACATGGCTATCCTCCACTGCTTTTGAGTCAAGAGTAAAAGATCATCACAGCTGGTCAGGCATGCTGTGGCTGTTTTCATCCCCAGTGTCTTGGCCAAAGTGTTTTCTTCAGTGGTTAACTGAGCAGTCTGTATGGGATTGTTTAGTTCCAGATTTGTTCTCCGCCAAGGCTTTGAAATCATTGTGTGTAATGGCCGTTCTGGCTAATTGAGGAAAGCTCCTAAATTACAGTACTCTACCTGTACCAGCAATGTAGCGAGTTTGACCCTTGGTCATATCTAGCCAGCCAGAAGATCCAAATGGGTGCCTTAATTTGTTTGCAGATTAAAAACACAGCATTATCCTTGTCTCATTTGTTAGTTTCTTTTTCGATAAGAACGAAAAACTAAAAATCATTTATGTGACCAATACATTACATAAATACATAAAGCCGTCTCATTCTTATTTAACTTTCTTTCTAATTCTTATAAAAAGAGACTGAATATGGCACGTACATTAAGAAAATCGAGAAAAACAGTCGACGTGAGCTCATAATTGTTTTTTTTTTTTTGGAGCACTCTCCTTTTGTTTTCGTTTTAAAAAGCCCCTGTGAGGATTTTGCAAGGTTCATTGATTGGTTTTGGGTGTCTCCAACAACATGTTGACACACATGAAAGGTCAAACATTTTTGTTGTCTTACTATAACAATAAAACTTTCATTTAAAAGACTCCCAAATGATATATTAATTTGCCGGCTTAAATCAACAAAGAACTTAAAAATAGGTTTTGCAAAGCACGCAACCATCGACAAGAATTATGTTGGAGCGGACACATGAGCAGAGTTAGGGCAAGCAATGTTAGACGAGAGTCTCTTTACCTGGTGGAAAAGTAAAACGCCAGGAGAATTCCTGGGGAGAGAAATACGGTATACGACATGTTGGGAGACAAACCTTATAATTCCTGATGGGGGATCTACTCCACTTAGGATAATTTGCGACCATATTGCTGATGTAAAAACTTAGAAAGCTTGCACATCTTGATTGTTTGCAAAGTGGGGGAATGACGTGAGTGAGGGGTGAGAGGCGGCCCGTCAATGTTCCAAGATGTTAGTGTTATACTTCTGCGGTATCAGTGGAAAAATTAATCTTTGCCTCATCTCTTGGCAAAAAACAAAGCTGCAAAACTCACAAAAGAAAACATGGCACAGCATGGCAATTCTCAACTAGAATTACTAAGATTTTCCTTGGTAAATATCAGTGGTGGTGGGGAGGGGTGTAACACGTTTGTATGTCACAAAAGATTTGTTTTTTAGCCATGTTTCCTTCCAAAGATGCAAATTAAGTTTATGCATAAAAATGGAATGGGCATACAATATTTGTGAATAGAGCACCATTTCTATCCTACGAGTCCAAGAGAACAAAATCATCACTTCCTCATACAATGGCATCAAATATAAAAAAAGATAAAGAAAATTAATTTGCTGTGTGAGGAGAAGGCCTTTTTACGTATACAAAAGAATAATCGCAGTCGTGTCCTCTTGCTTTTGGAAGCGGGAGACTCTGGGAGTTCATTTGGTCAAAACCGTTCTGTGAGGTGATAATCCCTAACCACTGGGATGACAGACTTGGCTAAGGAATTACAGAATGACCAAAACAACATTTCAGATGTTGTGCAATGAAATTGTTCATCGGCTAGTCTATTAATGCTGCCCCATTGCGCCTCAGTTCCAACAGCAAAGCGGATTGCCATTGAGTTGTATTGAGATTTATTCAGAAAATACATTTACATCTAAGTTTTTTTATGCAATATTCCAAAATGCACATAAAAAGGTGGATGGAAACGCAGTTAATGATGACTAACAACTAACAATCTACTGTAAAATATTAAGTATAATAACTCAAACAGGATGTTTCTCAAAAGTATAGCTATGCAGCACTCCATGAAAGGTAATTTTAATACTTTAAGAGTTTATTTGTTGTAAATATTCAGTGTTTGTGGTAGTTTCTGGGTGTGCCCATTCATTCTTAAACTTGTGAGGGTGTTCCTTCATTTGTACATGTGTGTGTGTGTGTGCGCCTTTCTCACTCCCTGTGATACTGACAGACTGAAATTAGCTTTGGATTCCCATCTGCACAAGGCAGGCTTCCAGCACACCCCAATTACAATGCAGAAAGCCAGAGACGGTGCAGGGCAGACTGTGTGGAGCCCTCCTGGTCTGCTCCCTCACTCAGGCATACATACACGTACTGTCACTACCACAGACTTGATAGACTACCGCAGAGAGGCGCACAGCACGCACTGATCTGACTCACACACAGGCACTTTCACACACATTTATATGGACACCTGCAGTATCAGACTTATTCACAGACATTAACCACATGTGCAGCTGCAAGCAAGATGAACAGTAACTAGTTCTGGTGTTAATCAAGTTAAATCTCTGCACACAATGAAACACACTGGACTTACCTGCTTGAAGCCCTTTGGTGTAAAAAGGGAATGCATATAGCTTCGCAAAGGAAAAAAAAATAACGTATTGTTTAACTAGTTGGGGTTAGACAATGGAGGCAGCCCTACATATGAAAGGGCCTGAAATTTTTATTAACATGGCATGGTTACATTCATGACAACGGTTTGAATTCCGTAAGGGGCAGCTTCAATTTTTTTAAATTATTTAAAGTTTTTTTCATTTTGTTTTAATGTTTTACACACGAAAGAAAACAAGATGTTATTTCATTGATTAGAGAATTGTTTATTAAACATTTCATGTTAATGGTGCATCACATCTGGGTTACTACTGAACATGGTCACAACTCGTTTAACAAAAATTAATCATAGAGTTACGTTTGTATAACAATTCCTCCAAACGCCATCACAGCGGCCATCAATCTTGCTTTAATTAGACATTGATCGCTCAGTATTGAATGTTCGTAATGAATCGCTCAAATACCCCTCACATCTATGTTGATCGTCAGAGAGTAACTTTGCATACACATCATGAATATGCAAATCAGTAACCAATAGGTGAGTAACTGCGGAGTTGTCATGAAGTTTTAAGCCTGGGATACAAAATTAAGGGATTGAAACTGATTTTTTTTTAAATAGAGACTTTTTGAGAAAAAGAATCACATTTTTCTTACAACTAGACCAATGTGAACAACATATTATTAAATATTTTAATCTCCACGAATCAATGTGATTTTGCGCTTTTGGGTGTCTTTTACAGCTAACTATGTATTTAAGGGGTTACTGGCTGGAAATAGATACCTCTTAAGATTCTGTATAAAAATCATTCAGATTCCAAAATCTCCACCATTGACCAAATAACGATCCAAGGAAATCAGGGACATGATTTTAAAAAAACCAGAAACTCCTGTTAATGAGATTTTACACAAATAGAAGAGACACAAAATAACCTGGTGATCCACGTGAGAACCCACCTTGTGGTGTTTCATTGATCAAAGTAATGGCTAAAACCAGCTTCTCAAGATCTTAAGGACGCTTGGACCATAGTCAGCAGTTTGAAGGGGCATAAGTTACACTTTAATGGATGAGGAGTTGCTCATTTGAGCTAGAAGAAAACTCTGGTTTGTATTTATGAGATTTGGCTCACCAGAGCCAAAATTCTAATTTTGTTATGTACATTAAATGTGACATTAATATGTACAAGGTTAACACTTAGCTGGCTTTTAAAAGGTCCTCTTGGCTTTTTTTTTGCACCAATGTGGGCTGGAGTTGGATAGTTCTACTGAAAAGGGGGAGATCATGCTAGCCAAAGTCTCTATTTTAGGCTCCTGTCCATCACTGCACTAATATTTTGCTCCGGGAGTAGCTCTGTAAGTTTACACCACAATTGAAATGAAAGTTTACATTTCAATTTCACTGGGTTTTTAAAAGACTTTAATAAACATGCCAAAATGTCATATCTTTCTTAAATAATAATGACCATTGGATCCAATACTGGCTGAATTTAAAGAAACACTTTTGATGTGGGCTCATTTTCCATATCACCCATGAAAATACACACTTTATTCAACTGTATCTGGTGATGGCATCTTTAAGAATAGCTTAGCATAATTAATGGAATCAGATTAGACCAGTAGTGTTTCAGTATGAAAGGATCACAGAGTTTTCATATTTTTTAATATTTTCCTTTGTTAAACTGAATTTTAGAAGAGCGAAGCATTGGCCTACTTGATATTTATTATAAGATGCTATTGTAGTCAAGTATCAGAAATAAGAAACTCTTAGATGTTAGTCTTTTGCTTCAGACAAAAAATTCAGAACACATCTCCTCCTAAACCAAACTTTGCAAAGATATCCAAACTGGTCTGACTCAGGTTGCTATATCTTTTCAGACTGGTACTGTTAAAGAAATTTGGTAAACTTATAACTCAAACTGAGAACCTCATAGAAACTTTAAACAGACCACACCTATGGAAGTTACAACATTTATGAAGATAGATGGGAAATGGCCACTTCGTATCCTGTCATCAAGACTAAACATCATTGAGAAATGGGCTTTGTTTATGCTAATCATATTAAACAATTAATTTTTATGACATCAGACAGCTCCCTAACAATCAAACTGTTTACCCTAGCAACCAAATTTTCTGAACTCTATCTTAGCTTTGGTAAATGATAGAGACAAGGGAACATTGATTAGGTCACTGACCCTTCCATAGCAACCTGACTGTTTACCATAGCAACCATTTTGGCATATTACTGTCATAGGTAAAGAAAATCATGGAGACATCGGGATTGGTTTAAATTATTCAAACTGGCATGGAAAACTTTGCATGATGTCACTGACTGCTCCATAGCAACCACAAATTCTTCCATGGCAACTATTAAATTTTGCTAAAAATACTTTTAAATGTCACTTTTACAAGCCAACATTAATGTTTCTGAACAAACTTTAGCCATCTAGTTTTGTGCATGTTAGTCTAATTTTATTCAATGATCTATGCTAATCTGTGCTAAAATGCTAATTTATTACTTATTATGTAAAAAGGGGGAGTACTCCCTGAAAGGGTTCCTTCAACAAAAGTTTCAAACAATAACAAAAGGAGTTTTGTGGCAATAAGACTTTCCCTGCACATGTATAGCAGCCTTGTGGTTTCCTTCAAATTTATTGCAGAGATGCTACTCACTTAAGCTGTAGCAATAATGTCTTGACTTATTAGCTGACAGTAAAATGCAGGAACAACATGTGTGCACATGGTGTGCTGTAGCGTTATTAAAAGAGATCTCACACGACATGTGGAAATCCACTCGAGCATTCTTGTCATAACTGTAACAGACTTGTGCAATCCATCTTTTTTCTCACACATAATTTTTTTTTAAAGAGTTTGGATAGAGCTTTGATTTTTGCATGTTTCTCTAACTGATGCAATTCTCCGTTTGCCCTTTCAGGATTGGTAACAAGTCATTTCTATGAAGAGTAGGACAGTAATGGATCCATCACATCAAATGAGGACTTTGAAGTGGTGGATGCTGGTTTACCTCTTTGTGGCCACACAATCGATTACCACCCACTCATCTATGGTGCCAGGAACATTGCAACTCCAACTAGATGAAGAACAGCCAGCAGGAACTGTAGTCGGTGACATCAGTGCTGGTCTCCCTCCTGATATGATCGCAGCCCACTATTTCATCTCTGATCATCAAGGTACAGGCATCACCACTGACCTGGACATTGATGAGAGTACAGGGATCATCAAGACCGCAAAGGTATTGGATCGAGAAGTGAGGAACCATTACAGCTTCATAGCAGTCACCATAACTGGTATCACAATAGAAGTCTCCATCTTAGTCAACGACATCAATGATCATGGCCCAACATTCCCTAAGGAGAGGGCCATGTTTAGGATTCCAGAACAGACAACAATTGGCACCAGGTTTCCTCTAGAGCCTGCTGTGGATGCTGATGAGGGCCAGCTCACTACGCAAGGTTACATCATAACGGATGGAAATATAGGCCAAGCTTTCCTTCTTGATACCAAACGAGGATCCAACAAAGTGCTCTATTTGGATTTGGTGGTCAATGCCGTTTTAGACAGAGAGACACGATCTTCATATACACTACTCTTGGAAGCCTTTGATGGTGGTTCACCAAAGAGGACAGGACAGATGATTCTAGATGTTATTGTGCAGGACATCAATGATAACGCTCCAGTCTTCAACCAGAGTCGCTACCACACCATGATCTCAGAGAATCTTCAACCTGGAAACAATATACTGCAGGTGTTTGCAACCGATGCTGATGAAGGTGACAATGGGTTGGTGCTCTATGACATCAACAGGAGACAGAGTGATCCCGATCACTACTTTGTTATTGACTCTCGAACTGGAGTCATCACTCTCAATAAACCCTTGGATTTTGAGATGAGAAGAGTTCATGAGCTCGTCGTACAGGCTCAGGACAATGCCAGTCAACCAGAGGTTACCAACGCCTTTGTGACCATTCAAGTACGAGACTATAACGATAACCAGCCCACCATGACCATTATCTTCCTCAGCGAGGATGGTTCTCCACAAATTTCTGAAGGAGCGCAACCTGGTCAATATGTTGCTAGAATTTCAGTTACGGACCCAGACTATGGAGAGTATGCCAATGTTAATGTGTCTTTGGAGGGTGGGGATGGAAAGTTTGCACTGACCACCAAAGACAGCATCATCTATCTAATCTGCATAGAGCAGATCCTTGACCGCGAGGAGAAGGACCACTATGAGCTCAGAGTAATGGCCACAGATTCTGGGACTCCTCCTTTACGGGCAGAATCTTCCTTTACCATTCAGGTCACAGATGTGAACGATAACCCACCTTTGTTTGATCAGCAGGAATACAACCAGGTTATTCCAGAGGTGGCGTTTCCAGGAAGTTTTGTCGTACAGGTTACTGCACGGGACAAGGATCAGGGACATAATGGGGATGTTCATTACAGCATCCTACAGAAGGAACATTCTCATTCAGATTGGTTCAGCATCGATGCCGTTACTGGTATCATCACCACTCTGACTCAGCTTGATTATGAAATTGACCCGGCGCCAAGCATTACTGTGGTTGTATCAGACAGGGGTCGGCCACCACTATCTTCCACAGCTGTAGTGAACGTGATCCTACAGGATATCAATGATAATGAACCTGTGTTTGGCAGCAAGTTCTACAACGCATCCATACAGGAGAATTCGGCTGCAGGGATGTGTTTCATGCAGGTAGGACAATCCTTCTTTGCTTGCAAACGTTGGATTTTTAAACTGTAGCTCTATGAGAACCTGAATAGAGTGACTGCATGTATTCAAGATAGATTGCTCAACGTCTCTTTTAAACTGTGTTGACTCAATAAATGGAAACAGCCATTTGAGGAAATTGACTTGGAAACCAACATTATGAATTGTATGATATCGAGGAGGGAGCTTAAGTAAGCTTTGTTTGCATTGGACTGTTTCAGTTGTGAGGTACTCAATCTCCTCAGGCTGTTGGAGGTTATTTTATTCACTGCTTTAATTTGCACCTTATGATGGTTCCATTGTTCCATTAAATGTCAAAGATACTATTAATAACACGTTTGGATGGTGGTGTCTATTAAGCAACGTTTTCACACAGCACCATATAAACTCTAAGACACGACGAGGCATGTTATGGTCACAAGACATCAACATCTAATGCTAGCTAGCATCAGATTTTTAATAACTGACAAGTCAACTATTTAACATTACATACAATCATCAGCACTGGTGCTACCTGAATGAAAACAACAAATCTCACATTTTATTTGACATAAAAAATTGAAAATGTAAAGAATTGCTCTTTTTTACATTTATTTACAATATGTACACAATCTGTCTTCCATGCACACAAAGATTCTTGAGATTTCTGGATGGCTTCTGAATGGCCCAATCCCTCACATCACTTGATATATGCATGCCTTGAACATTGGGGAAAGTTGTTTACCACAATTCAATCTCTATGGTTATCAATAGGCAGAGGATTTGTTTTACTAGATCCAGTTAGAAACTTACTAACAAATGAATTAAGGCCAACATTAATTTTAACACTGGTAGCTAAGAAATAACTGAAATAGCCGATATGTGTTTTAGGGGGCTGAATGTGGTTTTTCTTCTCTGCATATAACAGTCTGTTGAATTTTGCCATTTTACTCACTGTAGTTATTTTAAAAACTTTAATAAAAAGGTTGAGTCTCTTTTTATACATTCTGTTTCAGTGGGAAACTCCAATGTTGAACCACTTACAATTCATGTGAAAATGTCTAAAATGCTTTTCCTTTAGCTTCTCATCATCTGACAGGTTTGAAAGCAAACCATTTTTACACTATGGGTTTCATCAACAGCTTTAGTACTACTTTTCAATGTGAGTTACTCCACAGGAAACTTTTAAAGGTCAAACAGTAGTACACTTGCTTGGAAGTCAAAACATGTAATTTCACATTTTAAAACGTCTAGTGAAGGCACATTAATGCTTTTTCTGTGGCGAGTTTGTACTGGCCAGAGTTGAGACACACTGCAGTGAGCTGAGAGTGGGCCCAGCAGAAGAGAAATTGGCTGTGGGGTTTTCTTCCTTGTCTATGAGATATTTTGTGACAATGACGTTTTGCTATCAGAAAGGAATCGGTTTTGCAAAGGGTCAAGAGGGAGGCTCGGAAGCTAAACTTGTGGTCATACAAATGTTTTAATCATATCCAAACGAGTGGCTCCTCTCTTTTTAAGTCAGATTTATCGACATTAAGTGAGTGCTAATAATTCACAGAGACCAAATGACTTGAGTTTCCACCATGAGAATAATAAAAGGAGTTGCTTACAACCGTCATAGTGAAGTTGCCAAGAGTGAAGTCCAACCAACTGTCTCTCAGGCTGTGGCACGAAGCACGGCTGTAGATGGGAGCTGGCATGACTCTCAAGAGCATTTGGGAGTTCGATGATGCACAGCCTGCAGAAATCCCTGCCAACTCCACATCCAAGCATCACAGCACGCCACTTGATGAGTTGCTTTTTTCCCTTCATCAGAAATCCCTCAGCGCAGGGTTCCCACCGCCTCCTTTTTCTGAATCAAAGCTTCTGTCCAAATGCCATTACAATGGGGCTATTGTGATCATGCATTTAACATCTGAACTGCCTTGATTTAATCTTTTCTAGTGTATTCCTCACAGTGGAGCCTGATTAGTTTAACTTTAATGTGAACTGGTTCACTACATTTTAAGTTTAGTCACTGCTGGTTGCCACAACCATTAGACTGAAGAATAACTCAAAACGGCTTGTGGTTTTGGGCTCAGGTTTTAAATGATCAGGCATGTTAGTAAAGGCTTGCTTTGTGCATAAATCACTATTTTTTTCATGTGTTGCATGCTGTTTAATTTCAATGGAAGAGACACAGCAGAATGTTAGCAGTTTTACAGGTGTGGTTGAGGCCAGTGTTTCCCCTACCAATGTAATGAGGAGGGAGGGTGTCCACCCCTAAAATCATGACAGACAATTAGTGTAGCCTGCCTGTGCTATAAAACCAGTGCTACTAAACTTCAATCTTAGTGTTTTAATTATAATGGTGCACTTACTATCTTTGTAGTTCATTGGTTTAAAACAAGTTTCCCTTGAGTGTGTTACATCTGTTTGTGACGCTAATCCAGATGTAATGTTGCTCTTTTGCCAATTAGCAACTGCTTTCTTCTTCTTCTTTAAGATTTCAGATTCTTCTCTGGTTCTTCTTTTCTGTATATAAACTAATTTTCTTTGATCAGAAACATGCTATTTGCGATTGTTTTTACATTTTGTTTTGGTTCAACAGTGAGTAAAAGTTTTTGTATTAGTCAGTGTTTTGAGATTTTACACCAAGAATGAAAAGCTAGCTGTGAAACTAATTAGTTAATGTTAAACCTCATAGACCTATCCTAAAAACATAGTATAAGAAAATGTCTTTTTGTTTAATATAACACTTTTTATACTGTTGCTTAGTTTGTCCATGAGGAGGTCCTGGAGCACCAAGAGTGTACCGTTTCAGTAGTGTCAAAGGGAGAGAAAATGATGTCCTGGGTGGCGAATTGTTTTCAGGACTTTGTATACGTCATGATCTCAAACATTTTTTTTAAATGGTTACTGTGAAAGTTTCAGAACTTTCAGGGTTTAAGGCTTTAATTTGGTGATTGGTAAAGTTTAAAAAACAAGATAGTGGAGCTTCCTGAAGTTTTCTGGACAAATTTACAGTTTGAATTGCTTGTGTGAATTGCCAAGTTAGATACATTAATTTGGGCTGTTTTTGACTTAAAATTGTTGATCCTGATTGTTTTACCTTTTTTCAGGTTTTTGAATGGAAGTTGGTTTTAATACTTTGTGTGTTTTATGCCCCCTAAATGGTCAAAATCCACCCAGAGGTTTTTAACGATGAACTTAAGAAAACTGAAATCCCTTGTTCGTATTATAATACAATAGAATCTGCAGTTGAGTAGTGGTGTGTGTTTGTTTTTGGTCTCAAAGAATTTTTGAGTGAGGCTATTAACCATTTACTGGTCAAAACATATTTAGGGTTTGGCACTTTGCAGACGGTTTCTAAGTGATCATGTCTCACTTTATAAAGACCAAAAGTACAACAAAAAAAAAAAAATACAAAATACAAAAATACAAAAAATTAATAAACAAATAAATAAACAAACAAAAAAAAAACACTGAAGCACTTAACTTATTTTTTCGATCAGCTCAAATGTCTTCTATATGTATGTATCATGATTAATCCGACCTTGTAACAACTTCTTATGTTTACCCCGGAAATGTAATCGCTTTGTATAAAAGTGCAGGATACATAAATGTAAATGTAAAATGTAGTTGGCTACAAAAACAGAGCAATATATAAATGCGGACCTGGATGAAAATACATTTTTACAAAAATAGCGTTGTAGCTATGTAACACAGATTATTACAAAAAGGTATAATTTGTCTATTAAGAGCGTTTGGGTCTCATGGTATTGAGTAGAGAAACCAGAGTTTGTGAAACTGCAGCCAAGTTTACTCAACTCTGCTATTGCCACCCAAAAGTCCGGCTGACCCACTGGTATAAAAAAACAACAGTTTTGACTTAATCTTTGACAGAGTGCTAATGCTAACTAGCTTATTGTTTTTTTTGTTTGCTTCTTCAATGCTCCCTAAGCTAGCACTCTACAGCTATGATGGCTGTCATTTCAAATAAGAATAAAACAATTACAAAACACTGATACATTTTTACATTACAAACAGTTTATGTACAGATTTACACTTTTTGCATGTCGGGAGCTGTGAAGAGAATTAAAGGTCGTCTAGTGATCTGGTGATCTACCACAATATTGGAATAAACATAACTCAAAGTGGAAGAACCTCTCGGGGTACCACTGTTTATGAATCATGCTCTGAAAATTGTAAAGCGTTTTTGAGCATCTGGAAAAGTGCTATCTAAATTGAAGTAATTATTCTCTCATTGTTACATTTTGTGAGCTCTTTGACCAAATGGAGCTCTCATGGTGGACATGAAAGGCTTCTTTGGGGTGGATTTTTCAAGATTGGACAGAACTCAGCTGCTTTTGTCTCCCCTGCCTCAACACTTCAGATTTTTATACCACTATTCACAACACACTCCAACTGTGGTTTTGAACAGGTTCTCTGCCAGGGCGATGAATGTTTTTCATTCTGCGAGGGAGCTGCATAATTGGTACATTTAGTCAGGTTCTCCCTTTTCTTAATGATTTCAATTGAGAGAGCGATGAAAAAGATGGAGTGTGTTTGCTCCACAGGTCTCCACAGCACAATACTGCAGGAAAAGCCTTTGTCCCATTCAGATTCATCGAGGGCCCTGAACAATCATCCGTTAACATGGTCTTGTTAGTGCTCCATTCTTTTTACAAAGCCTTTATAAAAGTTTTCCTTGAACACTCATCTCTGTGCTATTCTCCAGAGCTCCATTTTTCTCTCCTTTCAAAAACGGAGGTGGTGAAATATGAAACAGGAGAACTTGTCTTGGAGTACAACATCTGAACAATGTCTTTAGGTGTGGAAAACACAGTCAGATTGGAACAGTTGACTCAGTTGAATTATTAGAAAATAATGCACGTTTAATAGCCCGCCATCAGTTATTCCTCACATATGTGTTTAAAAAGACAAAAAGGCCCAGGCTTTTAGCAGCCGCTCTTCCGTCCCCATGGGGAGCGGTGTGTCTCCACAGCTCCTTATCTGATCTGACTTCACAGCTCATTAAGAGGGTGTCAGTACAGCCGCAGCACCGCAAAGCTTCTCAGAGAGATCTGTCGTCACTGGACACTCTTTAGAACTTGATAGCAGTCCCAATATTTGAGCCAAAGCAAAATATTTGGGCATTTGCCTGTTTCTGAGCTTCAAGTACAACCTGTGCGTCTAACGGTTTTCCCTTCAGCCTCTGAAGTTTCCGGACTCAGTCGTGCCTTGGCACCTCTGATGGAAGTGAACTCAAGACTCCTGCACTGTCCTTGAAAAGACATCACTGACACCATTCCATTCATCTTCCACTCTCTTTGATTGCCCCTGTGCTTTTAAAAGACGCATAGGGCTTTCTTTGGTTGAGGGCAGGACTATTTCTCTTTACATCCTTTCCAGATTTTTCAAAGATGTCTTCAAGTGTTTGGGGACTATTATTCATATCAGAGCTTTTGCGATCACTAACAGCATCAGAGTGCTGTCCTGCTGAGCCTTTTTCATGCAGTAAACCAGCTAAACTGTTGGAAAGTCAGAGGCAGCAAGATGCTTTTAGAATACTAACGGAACCAATCCCCGACAACGCACACCCCACATATCACACAATGGTCTTTCAATCATTTTTCATTCATCTGTACTTTGTAACCACTATCTGGTCTCTATTAATTCCACTATTAAAAACAACATATATCAAACAAATATTGTGTAAAATTAACTTAATAAACTAATTGACTAGCTGATTTAGGAAACATTGGACTACTATAAAATAACATTGGAAGACTAAAAAATAACACAAATATGATGAACACCACTATGAGAGTAAAAATGTCTTGACCAGGGAATCAATCTTTCTCTCTGCGGAATGCACCTGTAGTGGATGTTTTTACTAAATGTGTATTAGAATTTGGTGATAGAAACTCCATTATCTACTCAAAGATGCCAGTAGGCATAGTAGGCACCCACTAAACCATATGGATGTTTTTTTTAAGCAAATAGTACATATATATTCTTTATGGTCTTTGGTAAGAGAACAAATTATAAAAAAAAATTCTTTTTGCTTTTATCATCCCACTTTATGGCCATAATTTGTCTAATTTGTTCATCAACTATTGTTCAACTTTTGCTACAACCTTTCACAAAAACTGTAATTCCAAACTTATTTCTTTTGGAATATTTTCGTAAACTGAACCAGCTGCCCATACCTGGTTTTCCAGTAGGGGAAACAGTTATCTACTTCGTTCATTTGAATGGTTACAACATGCTGTTATCATTTTATTCACAACTAGCCTCATAATAATTAGTTATCAATTAACTTGAAGGATGTTTTTGGTTGGTAAAAGAGTGATTTTAACGTGCATTTTAATCACAAAACAGTAACATAATTAAAAACAATACTAGTTAGTGACCCCTTTTACATCAATGACATTATTTTGCAGTGCAAAAAAGGTGTAAATGATCTTTTTCACTCCTAGTTCGATTTTCCCAGGCTGCCGCAACCAATAAACATTCTACATGGTGGAATGATTAATAAGTTTTGTGGCAGAAAACAGTGTATTGTATGACAAAAAAGACAAGCACTACAAGGACAAATGTCCTTAACCTCTTAAGCTCGAGAGTCCCCGGTACCGGGGACTTGCCCCCTTGTGCGTTACATTTTCACTCATAGCTCACTAACCCTGAGAATAACCCAGACATATTAAATACTGTTGTGTTCAGCGGAAACTCCTCTAAAAACGTATCTAATTCAATTTCATATTCGTGAACCACAGCTCGAACGCCATGCAAATAAACAACATATCCGGAGTATAATTCATGACCACGTTTTTGTTTATGTGCGATATGTATCCACAATATAAACGGAAACACCCAAACCATTACATTAAATGAAAGCTAACAACCAGCTGAATCCAGCGATATGCAACTCATTTACATTGCATAAAGTATTTCAGAGCAGGGAGCGAAAGTTCCACAAAAAAACGCCAGCGAAAACCAAGCAAGCATGTAAATCTTGTCTTACCTTTGCCGTTTTTTCAACAAAAAGTTATTTACATAGCGATAAAAGTCCGTTTGTTGTTATGTCCGGTCGATAGCTTCGCGCAAACGCCATTTTTGATTTTTTTTTGTTGCTTCGTGGCGTCATGACAATTGTTACAATTGATTGTGTTTATTTGCTTCGTTATAAGTAAAATAAGGAAATATTGGAGGAAACATGTGGTTTTTTCTTAGGCGGAGTTCATTTTTTGGCCATTCCAACATCAATTACTCTTACCCAGTGTTCTTGACTGTCAAATTAACTCATCCACACCACTCCCCAAGAACCTATCTTCATTTTGATACCAAGATTTGCAGTTTAGACCTTGTAAAAGCTGAGAAATGCCTTAAAAAGTAAAAGTATAGGATTTTCGGAAAATAGGCCTCAGGGCTTAAGAGGTTAAGGAGACTCAGTTGAGGAAATCACTGGGTAGACAGAAAATTTATTGGATGGAAGCCGTCAACACCTATTGAGCCGCTCAATTACTTGCATTATAATGTATTTGGCTAAAGTTATCGATATGTTAAAACAAAGTTTGAGCAGTTTTTTAAACTACAAACTGTTTGATTACTAACGTATTAAAAAAACTTACAGTATGTAAGTATCCGTGTAGGTTTTATTATTTATCTTTATTATATTATGTACAGGTCACAAAAATTTGTTTGATAATAAAGAAACTTTTTTTGTTTTGTTTTAAAGATTAACGATAGAACAGTAAGGAGGAGATGTGGGTAGAGAGAGGGGGAAGGTTGGGAAATGACGAGAAGTTCGGGAAGTCATGCGTCGCCCTGAGCAGCTGTGTGTCAATGTTTCTGTCGCACCCTCCGCTATACCATGGGGCCAGGCGATTTTAAAGAAACTTGACAAAAATCTTTGCTAGATGAGGAATTTATTTTTGTTTGGTGTTTAATGTGTATATAACTGTGGGTTCAATTTGGGTATGAAATATTTGCCTTTTGGTATTGTTAATTTGCATCGTTCTAAATTTGTAAAGGCCTTAAGAGTGAATCCAGAACTCTAGTAAGAAACTCAAGGGGTCTTCTAGTCAAGCTCAAACCAGGATCCATGTTCAAGATGGTAATGCTAACTACATCCATTTGCTGCCCCAAAGTTTAGTGGTAAGACTGAAATTGCGTGACATAGATGAACTTTCATGGTATTCCCACAAAATGATTTTTCACTTATTTTTTGACTGACAAATAAACTAAATCCTATTCCAAATCGCAGACTTTCCAACTAAATCATATGTGACAAGCTATAACATAAGCCAGGTATTATGTTCAAAGTATACAAAAAGTTGTTGCCAAAAACAGTGCAGATGGTTTTCTTCTGAAGTACACTGTTGGGATTAATTGATTGATTGATTGATTACTGATTGATTCTGACATGTAATGAATGGCTGTGTGTTATTTTTGCACATATACCATAAGTTGAGGTATAAAAAGAAGAGGAAACATGATGATGACTTGTAACTCTATTTCAAATAATAGAACTGCAGTTACTCAGTATTTTTAATAAATTCATTGTTTATTTAACAAAAAATGTTTCAGAAATGTTTAATGCTGTAGTATATTTGATGAACTACCAGACATTGGAGCACATTTGCATTGATCATAATGCTTACTGTTTCAGTTTTTCTTCTCTGAATGCTTGACGGCAGGCGCTCAGCAGGTCTGCGTATGGACCTGGCTGCTGCTCTGTGGAGGACTGGATGTCTGCATGCCTCATTAAGCTGCACACACACTACCATATGGCATTTTTCTCTTGATCAGATGTCCAGTTTTTATTTCAGAATATGCCTCAGATGCTGCATTTCCCCCTCTAGCCTCCAAAAGCAATTCTTCATTCTTTTAAGGACGTGGTCACACTACTTTAGAGCACACAAAATAGGACAATTCCATGAATCTGGTTTGAGGTCAGAGAACTTTACATATTTGCTTTTTCACAAAACCCCTTTAACTTCAGGAAAGCAGAAATGTTTTAAACATAGGCTTGAG
Organism: Danionella cerebrum; assembly: GCA_007224835.1. Taxonomy (NCBI): domain Eukaryota; kingdom Metazoa; phylum Chordata; class Actinopteri; order Cypriniformes; family Danionidae; genus Danionella; species Danionella cerebrum. The sequence goes on along the minus strand of SRMA01026879.1, from coordinate 544,680 downwards.
GTGACTACTTTTCTCAATATAGGGGAAAGACATTTTTTCCATTTGGTCTATTTTTGGTGGTGGATATTACCAGAAATTCTGGTGTCACAAAAGCCTAAATAGATTTAGCTAAAATTAACTTCTGGGAAGGCGGCATGGTGGCACAGTTGGTGGCACTGTGGTCTTCCAGTTAGAAGGTTGTCGGTTTGAGGCTGGTCAGTGACTTCTCCCTGTGCTTGCGTGGATTTCCTCAGGGTTCTCCGGTTTCCCCCACAATCCTAAAAACACGAGGTTAGGTTAATTGAATAATCTAAAATCCCCTTCGGTGTGAATGTGTGAGTGAATGTTGCCCTGCAATGGGCTGGCGACCTGTCCATGGTGTGCGCCTGCCTCTCCCCCAATGTGCACCGACGGACCCCCGTGACCGGGTTGGAAAATGAATGAATGACTTCAGGGATTTATAAACATCCAGTTCTCAGCACAGTCAAATTGATCAATTTTGAATATTTTATCTTTACTAAATTGGTTATAGAGAATAGTGCTGGGAAATTCAGATATTTTCTGCGAACTGGTTCTTTTTGGCGGACAGTTAGTTAAAAAAAAACGTATCACCTGTTCTTTTACACTACAGTGTGATGACGTTAATTGCATAATTACTATCGACACAAACCGGCCTGGAACTACAGTCTAAAATATTGTAGCAGAGTTTGTGACTGATGAGCGTTGCCAGCTGCAACTCGCCACCATATAAATTATTAAATAAAGATAAGAAAAAGTGAGAAAAGAACTTTTAATTTAAGGATGTAAAACGCCCATATTAATTACACTATTATCCCATGTCCTTATAATGAGAATAAAACCTGCATTGTCCAACCAAGGGGTTAGTCAGTCGCTTCAGAGCAGACCGCTAGCCTGTACGTTTGTAGCCACCACCATATTATTATTATTATTTATTTATTCTTCAGGTTTAATTTTTTCTAGTTTAGCTTTTATATATATTTTTTTTCTTATTCTTATATGCAGCTTTTGTGATAAACCTGGAAATATAAATTGAATTACATTTTACTTCTTGTAATGCTTTATTTGAATATTTTCTGATTAAATGCAACAAGTAACTACAGCAATTACAAGTAGCTTCCAAATATTTACAACTTAAGTAGGTTAGGTTTTTGTGAAGACTTTCCAGTGCTTCATGTTTTTGTAGCTGTTTACAGTAGTTTACAGTGGTTGCAACCAACCAAGGAAATAGTGTTGAAGAGCAGCCAGACAGACAGTGTGTTGGTGGCATACAGCCCCTGTGTTCTTCTCTCCTCTGCTGGAGCTCTGTCTCTCTAGGCCAAGCGTCTGTTGTTTTTAGTTTTCCTCCGTGCTTGTCTTTCCTGCCGCCAGCTACCCCAGCTCTGTGGTTTAGTGCTGTATTTACACAGAGCAGCCAAATTGCAGGAAACGAGATGTACTACTTAATGTGTTTGCAAATATAATACTTCCTTGAGCACTCCGTTTTGTGCTCTGTAGCAAGTATAAACATGGACGCACATCTGGACCTTTTGTGGGTGTCCAGGTCAGAGTCGTTCCACTTGAGGCAGCGGCCTGTGTTTTTACACCACGTTGAGGCTCTCGATTCTGTTCGGATTTCTACATTCATGTATGGCTTCAATGAGTGTGAAGGAAAGTGCTTACAGAGTATTGCTTAGCAGTGACAAATTTAGGACATCTATCTCTATGTGGTAGGAAAACAGAGAGAAAGAGAGGAGGAAATACTTATGGACTGTTTGGTGGTTTTGGTTTTTGCGATTGGTAAAAGATTTTGGAGCCTTGATGAGTTTTGTGGTTTCTGCTGGTCTTTGGAAATAAGACTTATTTCCTCAGAGAAAATATTTTGGTCCTTCTTTAAAATCCATATTTTGATGCATATATTTATATCTTTAAGATAAAAGTCACAGTTTTCCCTGTGTTTGAATGGACGTAGCCGCTTTATGCTCTTCCAGTAGGGTCTTTAACCCCCAGGATAATTTCACCCCATTCATATTGAGACAAAAGGTCAAGATGCTCCAGGAAATGTAAATAAGTAAAAGGATTATGAAATGAAGATGATGGTGACATTGACGACAATGATGGTTATGGTGACCAAAAAAATGTTTTGCCTCTTATTGGAGTTCAAAGTTTTTAAATCACCCAGTAAATCTAGCATTTCCACTCTATACATTTCTTACTTACATTTCCTGGAGCATCTTGACCCTTGTTTTCCTTCCTGTACTGCTGGACAACTGAACGTCTGATAAGAAAGGGATTTCTGTATCTAGGGCCTCTTTACCATATTGCAACCAATGACCATTCTTGCATAGCTGCTTCAAACACGGCATATTCTTCTAATATTAGCATTAGCTTGGCATACAAAAAAAATTGTGTAAATATGCTGATCCGCTAACAAAAAGGGGTTTACGGTAAAACATGTAGTAGCCGTTTACACACACACACGCACGCACACTTACACATACACACACATATATATTCATTTATATATCAGCATTAAAGTTTCATTCAAGTGAACGTAAAAAACCCTTTAACAAATTTCAGGGATTCTGGGACACAATCATAGCTTTTACATTTACAGCATTATTTTAAGCACAGTATTTGTTTTCTCGTGTTGCAGTGCACATTGTAATTTCATGGAATTGTCCTTTTGTTATTCATCCAGTCTTTTTATATGCATCCCAGCTTAAACATCATAACCACTGAGCATATTTTCATAGTCAGTGTTGAAGCCATTTTCAGAATGCATCTCAGTATGTCACCAGCAACCTCAGGCCACTGATTAAACTCTGCCAGTTATAATGACGAGAATGTAATTCATGCTACCAAGCACTGAGCCAAAATGTTCTTGTGCTGTTTCTCATTCAGTATAGTTACTTTGAGTTCAGTCAGATGAATAATTGTTACTGTTAGTGTGAGTCACATTTGGTTCTAGTCTGAGTTTATCTTGATGTTAAAAAAGCATTAAATTATGATGTCCACATGGATGAAGCACTTGGCTCCAAACTGCTGGTTTAGATAAACAAACAATACACACCAGAAAAAGTGACGGTAAAAAATCTGCCAGTGTTGTTTAGCTGATTTCTATTTGTATTCATCAGTTTCATCAGTTCATCAATCAAATATGTCAATTAAATCAGTAAATTTTACAGTAAATCAGTAGTGAATCTAATCAAATCTTCAATAAAGTTTCATTTGTTGACCTTTTGAGAGCCTCTGAAAGTGATTTGTGTTCTCATATGGTGTTTAAGTAGAAAGAGGGATCAAAAGCTTCCCTAAATTTCATGTAAGACCGGTTTAAATGATCCGGTGGGATGCAATGCATTGCCAGGAGGGATCTAGCTGAGAATCAGAATTTATATAAGCTGGAAACCTCTGGATAAGCAACAATGAGCAGTGAAGGAAATAATTATTTGACCCCTTTATGATTATGTTTCATGCAATAAAAGAAAATTGCAGTATATGAATGAATGGTAGATTTATTTTTAGGTTGAGAGACACAACCACAACATTAACTAGTTGGCTAAAGTCTGTACACAAACTTTGATGTTGCCTCATAAAAGTGTCAAAGTTTCAAAGTATTCTTCAAAGCAAAATAAATTGGTTGCCTAAGTAGAATTTTTGGTTGTTATGGGGGAGTGAGTTACATCACACAAAGTTCTCCATGCCACTATAAGCGATATTAACCAATCCCCATGTCTCTATGATTTTCCTTAGCTGAGATTGTGAAATTGATTGCTATGGTAAACAGTCTGGTTGTTACGGAGAAGTCAGTAACATAATGTAATGTTCTCTTTGCCTCTATAAGTTCTGTAAATGTTACAACCTCTATGTCTTTGTCATTTACCAAAGTTGAGCTAAGAATATTTGGTTGCTAGGGTAAACAGTTTGGTTGCTAGGGAGATTTTTTGTTATTTCAGAAAAAAATTCCATTTGTTACTATGATTAAAAATGATCAAAATCACATTTCATAAAACCTGATTTCCCAGAATTCCTTTAGTGATGCCAGTCTGAAAAGATGTAGCAACTTGAGTCACAAGCAGGACATGTGTTTAGATTTTTTTACCTGAAGCAAAAGATAAATTACAATAAGTTTAATTTGGTCACGTGATTCATTGAGTCAACATGAGTCATTGGATCTTGGAGCATTTTTAAAAATTTGCATTATGCTTCTGGGTTGAAATGAATGAGTTCTTGTAAATGGACGAAGAGGGTACTTCAATGCTGCTGCTTTAATGTTTTTCTCTCAATTTTACTGAATGCAAACCCTGTCATCTTTTGAAGCACCTAGACTTTGATCTGGTGAACATGCGTGTGTTGCATCAGCTGTAGCCATGATGTGTCTTTCAAAATCAATTCTCTCATCAGCCTGTAAAGAGGTATCCTACTTTCACAAATGCATAGCTAATGTAGCTTTCAAAACAGGTTTTATTTTCAAAAGTCTCTAATCATAAAAAGGATTTCTGCCAGAATACTCATGTACAATGAGAATTGCAGATCGTTTGGGTTCTGATGCAACTGTGTTCTTTCTTTCTTTTTGAAGTCTGGCCCGAGTGGAAACCTGATGGTTTTATCTTTTCTGTTTGGGAAAACAGAACACATCTTACCATTTGAATCTGCTATGCTTTCAAGGCAGAACACAAACTCAAAAGTACACAGTGTAATTTTTTTTTTCAACTGTCAGAATCTAAGATGCGCTTATAAGTTCCTGGTTAAGGTTCTTATTCAAGGCCTTGTCTCACTCACTGGTGATTTTAAATGTGTTGGATCAGGTTTTAGTAATTATTAATCTGATTTAGTCTATAGTCTATGTTCCTATAGTCTATGTTTCTAGTAAGCAAAGCTCGGCACCTCATCTCAAGCAACTGCACTTAGTATTTTGAGACATGGACTTCATTCAAAAGCTTTCTGATTGAGTGAGATGTGCTTCTGTGGGTACATGGATCCAACCCTAATGAGGTGTGATTCAAAAGGGAATATTGTCAGTGCTTAAGTGGTTTCTTGCAATTGAATTTAACACAAAGGAAGGCTTTATCATCTCCTAACTTGGCTTCCATGAATTGGCTTTAAAAGTTTCATCCTTCACACATCTTCATTGGCACCAGTGGTCAATGGAGCAGCCAATGAAGGCATACAAAAGAAAGACTGAAATAGATCGAGACAAGACTGGAAAATATGAATCAACAGAACAAAGAGCAGGAAGGAGAGTAGTGGTTGTGCAATGATGAGGGCTCTAGACGACCAGAGCAGTGCTGATTGATGGAGAATAGAAGAGAAAGAAAGGCAAAGATTCTTTTCAGCTACTTGTCGTGGTGAATAATAGTCACCTTAGGAAATGGGCTCTAATATTGATTGCCGTTCGAAGGGACCCCAATGTTTGTTTCTCCAACTTTAAATGGTGTAAACCTTTTTGCAATCGTCCCTTGGATACCTGCCCTCTGCATCCTATAGCAATGTCTAACTTCCTCTATTACCATTGTTGATTTACTACAATTAAATATCAAATCTCAAAACTCTGAAAGTGGAACCAGCAGTTCCATCTCTCCGTTTCATTTTGTAAATCCTAACTGTAAAGGCTTAAGGTCTCTACACACTGACGCAAATTTTCTATCCAAAGTTTGTGCGAGAACGCACCTCGATCAAAAACCATGGGGCAGATCGGTGGCGCTCATCCCACATTTTCATAGTGCCTTCCTATAGGAAACAGAAAAGAAATAGCACGCCACAAATCGTTACTTTTTCCACATTTTTGTCAAATAGCTTTGTGATCAGCCACCGACAGTATAAACCACATCCATGATTTTTTCCATGTGTTCTTCTCTATTGTTGTCTTCTTCTTTCCTGTTTCCCTTGTGGCACTCGGAGCAGCTGTTGTACTGCAGCACCACTTTTTGGCAGGGGGCGTCATTACGTGAATATTTTTTAGACCTAGACGAAGAGCACCCTGCTGGAAAACCATCCAAATATTTGTCTAAATCTCAATTCAGTTTGGTGTGTAGAGGCCTTTCTGTGATTTAACATAAACTTGATTTTAACATTTACTACGGCTGATGAAACAGCTGTCAGAAATGAGACTTGTTCAACAGAAGTGGATGGAGTGTTTATTTATTAATGGAAAGTATATAAAATGGCATGTCACAATGTTTCAGATTTTTTTTATTGATAATAAACATGGACCTCATACTGTGATCCCTACAATCTGCCATACAGTAAGCTTCCTGTGGCCAGAAATGAAATGTCAAAACATTGTCTGGTTCCACTACCAGACATGAAATGGCCACCACAAAGATTAGCAGAACATCTTTCACCATTTTCCACATTTACGTGGATCAAACTCACATTCACCAGTTGCGTAGGAATAGGCTTTTTGGCCACTCACTTCCTGTTGCAGTGACGTCATTTGCAAACCTTCTATAAAGTCGGTGGTAGTCCTAAAATGACATTCTCTGTTTTTCTTCATGCATAAAATTGATAATATGTCAAGGGCCAGATAAGATCCCTGCTCTAAACCTAAATCATGTCTTCACTGATTGCAAGCAAATAAAGGGATGAAGAAAAGATTGGTATAGCTGCACTTGGTTGTTTTTATTGATCTAGTTAACAGAGCATCTTTATTCTACTGAAGTCAATCATTGTATCTACTACATTGCGCTCATCAAAGAAGGTTAAAATATTAGTGGATTATGTCTCAGAGTGAGTGAGTTTATTCTACAGAAAATCCATGACCTGTTTAAGAGCTCATACCCTTGGTGACACTATTGGGGGTTTAGGCGAAACAGAGACTGCTGGGTTTGGAGAGCTCTGTGTGTTTATCTAGGATGTGTGATATATGCCTGGCTGACAGTGGCAGCATGAGGGTATGGGTCACTGAGAGCCAAAATCTCAAAGGACACACCGGCTGACTCATCCCCCCCTCTCTTCCTCCCCGGCTTCTTTCTATTCTTTGTTTCTGTCTTGTGTACTTATGAAGCGACTTCCTTGTCCTGATGGATCTGACTCCCCAAGGTCCAGATAAGAGATCTGGGTGGTCTGATGAGGTGCCAGCTTGATTAGATTAAACGTATTATCCTTTTTCCTCCAGACAGGGAATAGGCGAGAGACTATCATAGCAGACACTTGTCTGCAAACACAGTTTTGAAATGGAGTAATCTGTCTTGTAAACAGCGCCGTCACCATTTTTGTTTTGATATTTGGTGCCAGTTTATCCAGCCGATTTTGTTCTGTTGGACTCGTTGTTGGGAAAGTGCTCTATTCACAAATACTTTATGCAATATTCCAGTTTTGCACATAAATCTGATTCGCATCTTTGGATAGAAACATGGCTACTGTGATGGGATTCACAAGAGGGGGTTCAAGTCAAGCTAGTGCCACAATATTATGGTTCAGGCCAAGTATTTCAAATTAGTTTGTGACCAGTTCCCTGGGAGGTCAATAGGATGGTTTTCCTTGGCCATGCAGAAGTATTCAATCCATACGTACATCTCTTTCAATGCTTTCTGGCTAAACAAATATTGCTTTCCATTTGGAAATTTGAATAACTGCATTTTGCAGACTAAGGAATATGGGCATTATGGTGTGGGGTTGTTTTTCACACCATAGTTGAATGCGCCCATCTTTGCAGGAACAGTTTTTGAATGGCCCATTTCTCTTCCAACCTGTGGAAGGGCCATAACGACCAACTTAGGGACAAATACAAATAATTAATTTTCATATAAAAGCAGGTGAATTCAATTGAAGCATGATGCACAAATGGAATTAGACACTGCAAAATGTAGATGAGTTTGACCAATATAAAGGTAGAAATGGTTATTACAGAAGTGTTGACTTTTGGTAAAACTCAGCTGTGATTAATTTTGTGGTTACTGGAGCAGGGTTGATACAATGGAGTCCATGCAAGTAGTGCTACTGGTACACAGCATTATAAGAATACTGTGATGGACTGGTGATCTGTCCAGGGTGCACCCTTACCTCTGGCACGAAGTGTGTTGGAGCACCCCCGTGTCCCTAAAAGGGAACAAGCTGGTTTGAAGATGAATGAATGAATGTGTAATGCCAAAGGTTGAATCCCATGGAGATATATAAATAGCTTGATGTTCGAAACTAGCTTCTTATATTTTAATGGTGCAAGAAATAGATAAATTTAGTTTGATCTTTGTACAAAAGTAGTTTTTATACAGTATGGACATAGGAATACATTACACAAGCAAGACTACATTCAATAAGTACAATGTTTACACTCCAAAAATTTGTCTGTGAACTTGATGACTTCATCACTATTCCTACAGATGTTTACATCTTTGAAAAATTGTGTAAATTATTTAAAACAAAAGTTCAGTTTGGAATGTTTATTTCGTAGATGCTTATATTCCAGTAGTGTAAGCTTTTGAAATTACGATAGCAAAAATAGCAAAAACAAGCAGTACTTCAGTACTGGCAGGCTGGCGAGGCCTTTGTTTTCCATCATAGCTTGCACTGAATTGTAATCTTTTCCTCTAAGAGGCTTTCTTGAAAATCTCCAGGATTTGGCCTACTATGGACCCATACATGAAAGTTGTCAAGTGATTGTCCAAAAAACACAAACGGTGAGGATTTTGGCATGAAGAATACTCTACTGGACTGTCAATCAGAGTGGCTAGACCTGTCATCTGCTAGAAACCGCTCACAATCTGTTCTTTAATTAATTTTCAGATTTTATCCCTGGAGAGAAATCAGCCAAGCGTGAGGGATTTGATTATATTTCACCTTTTGTTTGTCAAGGACTTGAATAGGATCCCAGGACCCCGTTGAAATTCCATAGTGGAGCTGAGAACTCTGGTCCAACATGAAAGACTCATGAACAGTTCTTTTTCCACTAGACGTTAACAGAAAAGAAACCCACAAAAACTCTCACCATGTCATGTAATTTTTTTCAAAGTGAGTTAAGTGTAACCAGAGTTCTTCTTAAATACTTTTAGCACTTTATATTTACATTTAAATTTTTTGTGCATTAATGAAAACACATGTTCCTGAAATAAACTTAAACCCCTTTGTCGGGAATCTTTGAAACCCCAGACTCTTTGAAAGCGAGCTACTGAACAGTGAGCATTCCATTGAAGAGCTAGCATTTTATTTTCATTTTAGCATTACTCCCAAAATCCAAACTGAAAATGTTATCTGTTGCTTTTGGTCATGAAGGAAAATGCTCTATTGTTCAAAATTTGGGAGATATTTATAAAAAAAATCTTACAGGCTCCTTTCAATCCAATCAACAACCCTGAAATTCATAGATAGTGTTTACTCCGATAGTTAAGTCATGATTTTCCGAGTCAAAAAAGGTAATTTATAAGGTGGAAACTGCTGTTCAGAAACAAATGTTAAAGGTAAGACACTGTTTTTTCACACCGGGGGTTTTCCTCTAACTTCCTCTAACAGTCTTTTATGTGCAATATCCTGTGACCTAATCATAGCTTAAGAATCAACGCCTGACTTGATAAAGAAAGTCGATGAGCTGCTTCATTGTACCAACTGAGCCAGATTTAAGAGGTTTGTTTTTGTCAAGTCGAAACCAATTCGGTAATACTGAGTTTGCTCAGCCACATTCAAAGTACAGGCCCCTGGCACGGAGATCTTAAACCCATTGTTTTGGATGATTTTATGTGTGTGAAAGTGTTGGTCAGTGGATCGTCACTTTTATACCATGACCTTGATAATGGGGAATGGAATTCACCTAGTCTTTAATGCTTTGCAATTGTATAATTTGTGATTTAACCATCAACGGTGTTGTCTTAAAAGCTTTTAAACACACCTTAATATTGTTTTGTGGAACTTTCTACTTTGCATAGACTGGTATTGATTTGATTAGCTTTAGAGTTAGGCTTTTTTATGATCCCTTCCGACTCTACTTTCTTTGCCGGTGCTTTGATATGACTGTGGTAGTTTCTCCTGCAAAGCTGCCCCCTCGTTTTTCCATATTATGGTATATTGCAACGTTGAATAATGAAGCTCATTATAGGCCACTGGTACTGTAGTTTAGAGTCTGGAGACAGCGGGGTTTGGTGTGGGCTGTAAGAAAAGCTTGGGTGGTGTACTGACTGTATTAGCAATGTTACGTCAGAGGATCACCAATGGAAGGAATTATGCTCTCTTTGTAGTAAAGTATGGGGCTGTTATTGCACATGCTCTGACTTCAAACGATTCCAAGAGTTGTAAGTGTTAGCACTTTTTAATGGCCTTGTTGAATGGCTGTGATAGTTTTATGTGTTCCAGACAAAAAGAGCTTTTCAAGTCTTAAAATGCACTTTTTTGTACCTAGGAATTTATTGCTGAATAGGTTTTTTAATTCTGCTTGTTTTTTTTTTGTTTTTGTTTTTTTACCTGATCTATGGTAGAGATTGTGGACATTTAATGACATTGATCGGAACTCTATGGCTGTGAGATTGTGGAAAACTTTGGTATTGCTGGATCGAATGAAGCATGGATAGAGTTCACAGTACAAAACCCTGAATAGGGTTCATTAATTCATAGGGGATCATCCCAGTGCTGTTGACTCCACACCTCCTCATCAGCTTCAGCTGGCACTCCAAGCTCAATCTATTCACTGACATCTATATGGTTATCTCGCAATGCTGAATGCTGATAAGTTTGGTCTTTATCTTAGTTGTTATTCTGTCTCTCGCTGAAAACTAAAAATAAATGACCAGCTTTACTAAAAAATAGAATTTACAAATAAAATAAACCAGGCCATCTTGGTAACTTGATCCCTTGGTTTAAAGGTACCTTGTTCCACAAACTAGAAGTGGCTGCCATAAACACACCTTCTCCATTTGTCCTCATTTTTGTCCATGGGACTAAAGATGTTTTCACACCTGACTTTTTACTTTGATTAATTCAAACTAGGTTTGGTTCTTTTAGGTAGATGAGAAAGCAACGGCAGAACTGTACTGTTGAAGTGTACTAACAGTTCACCAAAAAGTGGTCTGATACCTTTATGAGGAGGTGGTCTCGGTACAAACTCTAGTGTGGCTTGTATGTGGTGAGAACATGAACAAACTCTGATCCGAACTAAACATAAAGGAAGACGACAAAAACATGCTTTTTGAATGAATAGAGCCATCGTACCTGCTTGTGTGTGGCATTATGCAATGCCGTTTGTCTGTTTCCATGGCAGCACTTCTCATGGCAGCTTGCGGTCAAACATTTGTAATCCTCGCATGCATGAAATTCGACACTCATGTATAGGATATCAAGACTTAAATATATAATATGGATCGCAATACAAAAAAAATATTCAGACTCATTCAAAGCAAACCTGGTGTTCATGATGCATTATGACATGGTTTTCTTATTTAATTTGCCTGTATTGTTTAGTAATTTTGACAATCATTGCTTGAATACATATTCTAAATAAGGATTAGTCATGGGGCATATTGCAGAAAACTGGCCACAGAGTCGACAGTGTCAGAGGTGCGAGAGCCATTTGATCACTGCTTGTAGCTTTAATTGCACGTGAAACTGAGAAAGCAGTATCAGAGCACTTTATTTTCCTAAAATGATCAGAAACTCATCCTAACAGGATGCAAACACAAAGAGATTGGTTGTTATTTTAGTTGCATTTAAACTAAAAGTGTTTTGCTTTTTGCTGAGATTGTAAACAATGCCCAAGTTGATTTTTTGTATCTCTTCTGAAAACCAGGTTTTATGTGAATTGAATGTACAAACAAAGCCAAACATTCAAGCCTCCAGTGTGCTCTGTGCTGAACTCCTGCTCTGAGACAAATATGTTGTTTGAACCTTTATATTTGGATTCCCAACACCAAGCTGTCTCAGTCTCCCAGGCCAATCCATGTAAGAATTCGATATTGTGATGGTAAACATCCTATTTGAAAGCAGAGGGACCCCAGCCTCAGGTCATACACATAACCACAATGTACGTGAATTGACTCTTCATGTTGGATTAGCCGATTAAATAATGCGCTCCTTTCCCTCAGATGCACAATTGTGACATTTAACGCTTTTGTATGAGTCTCAGAAAGGGCCACCACGGTCTATTCAGCATCCGCCAGGTCCTTTTGCTTGCAATGCTCTCAGCAATGATCTGAAAGTCATGCTTGGCAGCCCTGAAAACATACACTTTAAATGCCTCATGCGGAAGTATCGAGACATCTCTTGGTTGGTGAATGTGCTCCATTGTGGAACATAGACATCCAGAGAAGCTGATAGAAAAGTCATCAGTGTATTTAACCTGGTTCGGTTACAGCTGCCAAGATCTCCAGAGAGAAAGACAGAGAGATTTTTTTTGGCATGAAATCGAAACAGTGGCTGAAATGTACTGGGATCTAGAAACCACTTTTTTGTATATTTTCCACGGATGCTCTCAAGAATGGTATGAAGAGGATTAAATAAAATAAAATAAAAAAAAAACGCTTGAAAAGAATGAAGGAAAAAAATGAAAATATAGGAATATGGGCTCTGATAGTGACCAAACTAAAAATAGAGCTGGTGTCTTGATGAGGCAGCCCACTAACCTCTTAGGCGCCACACTCCCAACTCTGGCGGGCCCTGGGACCACAAAGCCATCTGCTTGCCAAGGCTCTTTTTCCTTTTCGTGGGGGTTTACTTTTACTATGGGATATCTGGCTTGCTTTAAACCCCAAATATAGCTCAACACTCTTGAAAGTAAAGGTGTTTTATTGGCATCTGTGGTTACATTCATATTTATTCATCTTTCAGCAGTTTTACTAATTATTCAAATGTTTTTTTTTTACAGTTAGGGAAAATTATTATTATTCACTAAAGAAAAATTAAATAAAAAAATAAATTCAAAAGTTTCCAGAAAATTGTCAAGCATAGGAATTTAGGGTTAGTACTTCCAAATGACCCATTGCTAAGCCCAGCACTGTTTAATTACTATTGCTGACTCATGGATACATCTAATAACAACATTGTTTAATTCAATTTAAAAATGTATTTAAATTTGAACAATGTGTATAACTGAACACAGTTACTTTACAGAATTAAAATTATTTTTAAAGTTGTATATACCATACACTCTTTTTAGTACATTTGATGTACATTTTTCCATTACAGCAGCAACCACACTGGCCATGCCTCTTTGGGTGTATAAGCATGTATCTTCTCTGTGTAGCTCCCCTTGTGAATTGGAATTGCTAGTGTGGGTTTTCCCTCCAGGGACTCCAGTTTTCCCACAAATCTACAACCTGCTCCCTAGGCTAAATAAATATTTTGAAACGTTTAAACTGGATTCAAATGATTGTCAAAAACCCTGTCATTATTAAACCCTCAAATTATGTTTGGTCTAAGCCAAAAAAACTTATAGCCATTCTTTTCCACAAAACATGTTCATACAAGAACTAATCTATATTAGGTTCATCCTTCTGTGAAGCTGCTATTAAGCACCTGCATTAAAAGTGCTATATAAAAAACATGTGACTTGACTAATAGTTAGCTGAGAGAACTTTTAGTTATTAATACTAATACAGATTATAATGTTAGCAAATGCTAATGCTATATTGCTTTATTTTGTTCAATTAAAAGATTGGTCAGTTTTGAACGAAAGCAGACATCCTTGTTGATCTTCTGAATGAATCTTTGGCAAACCACACAACTTCCGATACATCTCCATTTTGCTTTGGTTTGGTAAATAAAGTCTATTGTATTTCAGGAAAGCTTTGTTTTGGTATTGAAGAATGTGATATTATTTTAAATTGCTAGGTTAGTTTTTGCTCAGAATACAATTAAGATCTTTCACAGTGTCAGGTTAAAAACGTATGTTTCTAATATTAAATCAACTTGTGTAAAAGGTTGTGGATTCAGAGAGGAACAGAAAGTCTTCATAAAATGTGTTAGACTAGAGAAACTTCAATGTGAAACAGTCCAACAAGTCATTAAAGTCTTTTTGCTTTTGTCACTGACCCAGCAGGCTGCAAATGGATAAAGCAAGTCAGACTTAAGAGCATGACATTAAGAGCAAGGCAAAAAAGGGGTCTGGCTTAGCATCAGGTTCAGAACGGAGATGCCTGCTCCACCTGACATAAACCAGCAGGGATGCTTGATCCCTCATCTGGTGACTTCATCATCTTCAACATCAGGTCTTTATGTTCTTCACACAAGAAACAACAGAATGAAACCATCATTTGAACTTGATTCAAAAAGCTGCCAGACTAAGAAAAGAACCTTGGGTTTGATCAAAATCTTCATTCTCTAATGGGACGAGATGGGGAGCATTAGAAAAATTTTAAATGCAACTTTCAAATGCTATGGAACTGTGTGCCTCCTCACATAGAACATATTTAAACGAGAATATATTTGGAAACAGTTATAATTGTTATGATTTCGAAAAAGGGATTCGTCTGGATCTCGTCAGCACTATATTTAATTATATGCAGGTTCTAACGATTATTTGTACTTGTCTAAAGAGCGACAACAAGCTTTTACTACATTTGATAAACTCAGTCTAGTTTTCTAAAGTGTAAGAAATATTTAATTAATATAAATTTTTGCTTATGTTGTTGAGTATAGTTAGATGCACAAAAATATTAAGCATGTATCATGTATTAATGTAAATGTTTCAGCAAAATCATACCATTACTGTAAAAAGGTGATCCACCAGAGCTAGAATAGAACCCCCGTCTGCCCTTCAATGGTAGACAGAAGGCTTTGTTGGCTCTCTTGATAGGTGATTGCCTTAATTTATATTATTAATTTGGGCTCTGCAGTGCATGTTCATGTAATGTGCTTTCATTGCCGCGAGAGCCACAAGAATGAATGTTGGGAAAACGGTCGAGAGTATTTGTCTCTCTAAGCGTCTACCAGAGGTGTCATGTAACGAAGCACAAATACAGTGTTACCTTACTTAAGTAAAAATTTTAGGTATCTGTACTTTACTGGACTTTTTATTATTATCTGTACTTTTTACTTCTTACATTTTAAAAATAGACTCTTTGCTCCTGTTTAATTTTGCTCCGTGCCAACTAGGGGTGTAACGGTACGCTAAAATCGTATTCGGTTCGGTACAGTGTCTTGGAGAGTTCGGTTCGGTTCGTTCGGTTCGGTACAAAACAATAAGAACGTACATATTCTTTATTTTAAAAAGCTGCCAATACACAATAGAATTCTTGCATAAAATAAATAAAAGTGACACATTTGGGTGATATTTTAAATAAATTGCACTCTTTATGAAGAAAAGCACATTTTTTTAAATAAAAAATGAAATACTGCAACTAGTTAGGATAGATAGGATAGATTAACCTATCCACATTTTCTGAAGAGAGCACAGATCTGGTTGCAGTGACTACCTCCAGCAGTAAAAAATGTTAGATGTGTTGCCTGCCCGATCTCCGTGGAACAATGTCGGCATACAACTTTAAATTCATCCACTCGTCTATCCCCGTTAGAGGAAGCCAAAAGCCAAAGTGTTCTCAAACAGGAGACCGTAGTGAGGTGGGAGGGTTTTCAAGCGCTGGCTTCTCTTTCGCTGTGTCCATTTCTAACAGCTACTCGTGCAGCGCTACTGTGTTTCACTCAATAGCGTCCGTGCGGAAACTCACCTAGGAACATAGTTCCGCTGCGCTTAATATCACGCTAATAATACATTTATATAATTTAATAAAAATACCGAATACCGAAACGGTACGCAAATGTACCGAACCGAACAGGCCGTACCGAAACGGTTCAATACATCCCCGTGAACCGTTACACCCCTAGTGCCAACCGTAAAGAGTGAATTTGATTGTGGTTGGATGAGAAGTATAAACATATACCACTCAGACACCTTTTTGGTTGGTACGCGTTCCATGATCCACCTGCCCCACGTCAGGACGTTTGAATAAATTAGCATTTTTGATTGACAATGTTTTGATAAATTGAGGAGATGCCCTTGCATATCGAGGTAATCTGGAATTTTGATGTTATCTGTCGATAATTAACAGATTTGATAGAATTTCTTAGCTTATTGTTATATGCAATACTTGAAGGTTATTTGTGCAACGCTACAATTTTTAAGTTAGTTTTAATAGTTTTATTATTTCAGTGTTCAGTGTGAGATTGATGAGGTGAGGTAGTATCATCCTCTCACCTACATTAATTTTACTTTTATACTTTTAAAACCAGTACTTTTATACTTTCACATGAGTAAAAAAACTTTATATATATACTTCTACTCAAGTAATGAACTGATGTCTACGTTCCATTTATGCCGGTTGTTTTTCCTTCTGTATGGATTTTTGATTGATGCGAAGCGTTTTGGTTGTTTTAGACACTCCAGAAAGCACTTATTTCATTTTACTTTAGAACCCCTGGCTGATATTCTCTATTACAGTGTTGGTCTTGTTCTGGAATATCTGTCACCATCTTCAGTTCTCTGCCACTTCTCTTATTGACTTCTCCAACTTAAACACTGAGCTGTTTTCACTGTCTCTCTGTTTCCCCCTTAACGCCTTCATAAAAAAACCTCTTAATCCACGGGACAGCAGTCTGTTTCATTATTCAAAATTCTTGAATGAATATTTAGCGTGCTATTCCTGTCTGGAATATATACATTAACAGGCCACAGCTTGATGTGCTGGGTTTGTGGACTAGATGTGGCTTCACCAAAGTGAGAGTTGTGTTTGCCTAAATACTTCATTACTAAAGTGAACCCGCAGCTCTGACTCAAACATTTCGATATTTGAAAGTGAGTCTACCACCTCTTGACGGAAAGAGGTTGCTGATGACTCTATCTTCAGGCACAAGTTAAGTCCCTCTCATCTGGTAGCAATCTTTCCGTGAGCCTGTTTCATGCAGCCACAGCCCAATTCATCAGGAACTGTCATCTGCCTCTGGAATGGTGAAAAAGCGATGGGCTGGGGCAGGACATTGAGTGCAAACATGGGGGAAATAGATGATCTTTTAAAATGGAAAAACACCATTTCGTCTTTGCCATTTGCATGTAATTGCTTTAGGATGAAGCTGTTGCGGGTCTGGATTTGTGAATGCAGCGTGTTTATTTTCAGATGAACTCAACCTCTTTAATGTGATTTGGAACCTTTGGTCAGCAGTAAGCGTCTGCTCATTATTCTTAAGAAAACAATGGATTGTGAGGATAATGAGTCTAATTTAGCACTGCACCAAACATGGAGTCAGGCTTTTCTTGTTGGACAGACTGTCACCGTGTGCTGTTTACATTAGAACTTAATTGCACACGTAGGGTAGAACTAAATTGCTGCAGCTCCTGAAAAAACAGTGTGAATAGGTGCAAGACATGATGAATGGCTGACAGAACATCAAAGGTGGGATCTATATTATTTATGCACCCTTCTTTGCACGTTCCTCTTAAAGTTACACTGTGAAAAATAGTATTTTAAGTAGTTTTAAACTGACAATGTATATATGTTTATATGATTTTTTTTTTTAAACAGACAATTTTATATTTGAAATTCTGAAATTGTGTTTGTATGGTGAAAATGTTAACAATGCTTCTGTATTTCATATGCTTAATGATTAAATTATTTAAAATAATAATAATAATTTTGGTTAAAAAGGTGTGAAGGTGTGAGTGAGTGAGTGTGTGTGTTTCCTAATAATGGACTGGCAACCTGTCCAGGGTATTCCCCTGCCTCTCGCCTGATGTGTAGCAGCAAACCGGTGACCCTGAAACAGGTTAGAAGATGAATGAATGAATGAAAAAAAGAAACTTTTTTACTGTTCAATTGTGCAAGATTTTGTGTACAATATAAGATTTTACCAATGAAATACCAAAAAAATCTATTTTTAAAAACGGTAATATGTAACGTACAGTACTTCAGTTTTGACGTCATGGCTCAGTACAGATTGGGTGCAACAGAAATATACAACAAATTACATGTTCTTGCCATTTTTGACAGCTTTATGAATAGCCAAAATGTTTTAAAAAGTCAATTTTATAAATAAATAAACTAATGAACAGCCATTAGCATCAATACATTTCTTACCGAAACCTTGAATTCGATCACGTGATTACCAAAGGGAGCAGCGGAAATGGAATGATTATGGGCGAAGACTTTATTTTAGTTTTGCTTATGAGCCGCGTACATATCACATTTATTTATATCAAATTATTTACATCTACCTCTTAATATAAGTATAAAAGAATCCAATCGCAAGATGCTTGCAACTGTGAGTATACAGCAGTGATCCATAAGCAAAGAAATTATTAAAGTAAGTATTTTATATGTATTTATCATCACAATAAGTGTTAATGACCGTCAGCATCCAAAAGTTTAAAATATTTTGCTGCTGCATTTTTTAACTTGGCTTTTTGGGGAAAAATGCATTTAATGAAATTGTGTGCCAGGCACATTTTGGGGGGCACCACAGTACATTTATGCTTAGGCCACACATTTGGCCAGCAGCAGATCAATATCCATGTGTTCTAGCACTCATAGAACAATAAAAACATGCTGAAAGTTTCAGAACTCAGTATGTTTCATTGTTTAGAATTTTTTGTCTCTGGAAAGCATGATTTTGAAAAATCACATTACTATCAAAAGAACTGGGCAATATTTGATCAAATAGATTCAGTATTACATATAAACATTGTGTTTAGACTGGCTGCGGTTAGATCTTGTGCATGTTCTTCCTTTGTTTGGGGGATATTCCCTTCTGCTTTCCTTTTTGCTCCCACAGTTCAAAGCATCCATGTCCGGTGAATTAGTGACTCAAAATTGCACATGGGTTCATTGTGAGTGTGATGGGTATGTGAATGTGGACTTTTAAAAAAATCCATGTCTCCCTCTGCTTTAGTCAGTGTGATTCAGACTGAAACTTGGATATTTTAAAACACAAGATTCTAGTGAAAGAGTAGCAAGCTGGCTTTAAAATGAAACACAATAACTGACATCAAAGCATGGAAATCCCAGGAGAAGAGCCTTCTGTTTCTTTTATTCCGAATTTTCTTGATTCAAAACTAATGCTGCAAAGTTTAGATGCCCTTATGGGAATCTGGAAGCTGTAAGCCCATCATATCCGCTAGCCCCCGAAGTCCTAAAGTGCCAGGATCCAAAGTAATATTTCCAGACTTCGCATGAAGATCCAATCTCAGAACTTAATATCAGTCTGAGATGCTCTCAGAGAGATCTGATGTGAGGCATTTGAATGTTTCTCTTTAAGGGGAGCAGGGGAACTTAAGCGTAGTCCTGCCCCTGAGGTTTGTGGGATACTGGATGTCTGCTCTTGGTTGAGCGCTTGAGAGGAAATTAAAAGTCTCTTTGCAAATCCGGCCAAAATGAGTTGGACAAAGCGATCATGCAATGCCCTAAGAGTCAGCAGGCCAGAGATGGCCCTCTGCGATTCGTCAGAGACCAAGTAACAATCCTAGCTGAGGACCACTGAAACTAGAGATGGTGCACAGATTTCCCCTCTCTTATTAAGTATCTCCTGGGGAAAGCCGGATGGAGCCAAAGGTTAATGTCCTTCACAAAAGGCCTCAACATCAAGTGACAGACATCATGCGAGACGACACCAGTATTTGCCACTGAAGTTTTCCTCTGGTTCTTTATAGGTTTGTCCTATCAGGCGAACTTTTCTTTAATGTTCCAGACACAGTAATAGTTGACAACTGGAGAACATTTAAAGTTGTACAACATCCAGACATGTCTTTATCCACATATGTGTTGTTTTAGTCATAAGAAATAATGTAAATTCTTCCATTTAACAAAATAAACTTCCTTTAGAGTAAGGTCAGACTCTGCAGTGATTTTCACCTTTATTAAAAGCCAAGAAATCACACGTTTCATGTAACATGGAGCAGCTGCTTGCTAATGTAAATAGTACAGAGGATATTTTATAATTCAAGTTGAGGTGAAGCATTCAGAATCTGAGAAAACAAAATGCTTTATGGCCCACAGATATATAAAGGACTATGAGGTTTGTTGTCAGCAGTTTCTGTGTTTTTTTTTATGACAACTAAATTGTAAAATTGTTTTTTCAATTTTACGCAAGTATTTTAAACTGTTAGATTTGACTAGTTATCAACATCTCAACGCCAGTTTCTTACAAATCTTTGGAAAATTCTTCTCAGCAGTGTGCTCTCCGTCTAGGTTGAGAAAATATTGTTACAATGACGCTCCCTGCCTGAAGATGGCGTTTGCGGTACAACAGATGCACAGATCCAATATGGCAGTGCAAAACTCTTTTTGGTTGGCACCACTTGTTCGGCCAAATGTGTGATGTCCTGTAGGCCCCATGGTTTTCGATCGAGCTTGGACATTCGGATCTGTGTGTTTAAATATGAATGCAAATTTGAAATACCGTACACAGACTATTGTGTAATGTAATTAATATTGGTATAATTGTTCCCTTATTTCTCCCTTTTTGTCCTGTGTGCCGTGTTTTCCCCTCATGTTGTACTCTTCATTGGGTTCACTGTCATCCGCTTTCATCAGCCCTGAACAGATCCTTCGTGCTTTGTGAGAATATAACTCATCAATCATCATTGACTCACACTCTCTCTACTTACATATGGCTCCCTTTGTTTCCGTCTTGTCTAATCTAGTCCTGTAGTGAGGGTCAAGTGTGCCAGTGCCCTTGGCCACTCTTTTCTCTCTCTTGGACTCTGGTGGTTTTGCAGTTTGGCCGGTCCTGTTTTTGTTACTAGTCCTTTTTTCAGGCTTCAGGCCAGTAGTCTTTGCTGGTAGGTTTTGTTGCTGTTTTCCCCTTTTTGGGTGCATTTTTCTTGGTGGATCTTGCAGCTGGTCCTATTTTGTTTGCATTGCTAATACTTTATTGCATTATTTCTGTACAACTACTAATTTTTGTGGTTCAAATTACTTTTGCTAACCTGTTTATGGCCATGGGGTGTTAAGTGGAATATTTAGTCGTCCTATAAGATTGGCAGTTCTTGGGGAAGTCTCTTTACCAGCCTTGTATAGATGTGTGTGACAGGTGGGATGTGATTGGTGGTGTGCAGGAGTGAAATGGCAGCCATGTTCTGTCAGACTGCCCATGTGCAGCTGAGGGCTACCAAAGCGTGTGACTGTGGAGGGAATGAATAATGCTCTGAAAAGGCTGTATAGTAATTGAAGGAGTTAGTTAGTTAGTTAGTTAGTTAGTTAGTTAGTTAGTTAGTTAGTTAAATGTCAAAATTACTTGCCCACTATTTTGTAGTTGACCTCTGGACATTCTTTGGAAAGAAGGGCCAAATAGCCTGTTGACTTAGCCTTTAGCCTTCATTTAAAAAAGAATTGGGACACCTCTTCACCTCACATGAACGCAAAAAAGAGAAAGAGTGTTAAGGGCTGTAACTGGAACTCAGTCTTAAGGCCTGTTTGTAATATCTTAGATGAAATCTGCGCCCAAATATAAGGTGTTAGGAAGTTTCCATTTAACACTTATCCACTTGTATTGGAACAATTGAATAGAAATGTGTTTAAATGGGACTGTGTTTACAAATGACTATAAAGTGATTTTTTTTTTAAATAAAAGAAAAAGTATGTAACAAAAGAAACACCTTTAACATCTCAACAACAGACATAACTTGTCTAATTTAAGAGGGTTGACCCCTTTTGGGTCCAGGGAAAGGCTAGCATAACTCACTGGATACGCAGTCTAGTCTTTTGGAGGGTGCTTCAGAGGACAGCTGGCCTGACTTGTCCTCCGCAAGCATCTTTCCCTCATCTCTGATTTTTAATAAGTGTCACATCGCAGAGCCTAGCCAGCTTTTTCGTTGTGTCTGGTTGTCTGGGCTCTGCTTGATGCTTGCTATTACTTATCGTAGATCATGTGCCACACCCAAACAAAGGCACACATGTTAAAGCCGAGTGTGTGTGATTTGACCACACACAGTGGAATATTTGGTCAAGACAAACACACCCTTCAATCACACCTTTGGTTGGCTGCCAACAAATGAACATGCTAGCAAGAGCGCTAACATATCCGTCAACAGCTGGTGTCACTAGATTGAAAATTGTTTGAATTTTGTACCTAACAAAAAGATTGTTGTTAGGGTTTCAGACACCCAGGTCACTGGGTCTTGAGAACTGTACTGCACCCCTGGTCTTGGTCTTCATTCATCTGTGGTGTCATTCACCTCCCAACCCCCACATCCTGAATCACACTTCTTAAGCTTGTTTATGAAATGCTAGAGAGCACGACTCCCAAAGGATTGAAACAGAGAAGAAGGATGTCTGCTGCCCACTGCTACCCCTCCCCTCACAGCATCCCACAGGTTCAAATTCTGGTCTGGCGGTGGATGAACGAGGATTTAAACAGCGAATGTCAGAGTGAGTTTGTCCAGTTGCCAGTTGTGGTCTGACTAGACCGGGGAACAATATTTTTTTAAGATTGTGCGACAGGTTAAGTTTGCCTGCTGGCTTCTTCACATTCCTAATAACCGTGTCCAAAACCAGTGGTAGGCTCCCTGGATGGCTCTGAATCTGTTGGTTTTAAATCTTTATTCATATCATTTCATAGATGTATCCTCATAACATTATTTAAGTGCTTCCCCTTACCCAGACTGAACTTTAATATAAATATTCAAGCAATCAAAAAACTTGGATGTTTTTGTGAGGAACAATTATGGTCGATCACGCTACTGGTGTGTGAGTATTCTGCTTTCTCTCTCCCTGTTTACAAATTATCCAGTATCTTCAGGATATACCAGTCTGATAAAGTACATGCGTAGGAGGTGTTTCAGGGCAGTCACTGCAATAACTTCCATTATCTCTGTCTTGTATTTTCTTTTTCTTTCAATTTCAGATGGTTTCATACATTTTCATTCATTTGCCATGGCTTCACTTTATCCCAATTTGTCACATTATTTTTTATTTAAGTTACTCTAAAAGCAGTTAAAAATGCTTTAAAAGCTTATGTATAATGGCCAAATTGGAGTGTTATCCAAATACTTCCCCAGAGCCACCAAAACACAAGTAACATAGCTATCCCCTAGCAACCTTTCAGACGTCAAAAGTAAAGCAACTTTCAGACACTCGACCATTTGTTGAGCTACTTGAGTAGGAATTGTTCAGCTACTACCTAAATCCGTTTCCAATCCTCAAAAAAAACGTCATATGAGAATGAAGCTTTTTATCACTATTTTCAGCAAAAAAGGGAGACCTAACAACTGCACATAATATACAATAATTTTGAACACAGATGTCAGGGGAATAATAAATAGGAGCATCAATTTCCTGTGAATGTTAAAAACAATATTTCTTAAATAAAAGTCTGAGCCAATGTCTCAGCTCATTGGTTTGGCCTTGTTTGCTCTAAAATGAAATTCTTTTAGCTCCACATGTTGAGTGCCAAATGTCATTATTTCTTTGATTTGATAATAAATTGTGCATTGTGCGTTCCCAAATCAAAGCTCATTGTGGGGTCTTGGATATGAAGCATCTTGCCTGAACACCAATTCTACAGTCAGTGAATGGTATCAAGTAATTGTAGTTAGTTTTGTTCATACCTGCCAATCATTCTGTTTGGTGCAGCAGCTTGCATTGCATGATCGTGTCCATATTTTCACAGGAAGTTCCACATACAAGTTTCCACACACAGGTTTCACAGGATCCCTGAATTGTAACATCAGGATTAACTGTATAGTAATTTCTGGCCAATTTTTTCATTGCTAGTGCTGCTTTTCCAAAAGAATATTCATGTATATATTTGCTTCTACATATTCAAGCTTCCTGAGGGTTGTGGATTTAGAATATAAAGCTTGCCCAAAAATGTCATTTGGATAGATAATAGTATGAAAAAAGACATGTATTGGTTTAGGGAAGTTAGGGAACAGTTATTATTTATTGTATGTACATAATTCCAAAACTTGCATAAAATAGTACATCTAAAAAATAAAAATCCACAGTAAAAAAACATAAACTCTACTGTTTTTGTAAGCAGCAATTCTTTTTGTAATAGTATTATAATTCCATGAAATGTAGGGGTGTTACACTCTAGTAACACTCTCTTTATTGTATTCGAGCATTTAAAATCATCCGTCCACTAGGGGGCAGCACTAAGGTTTGCATTAACTCATCTCTTTTAATCTAAACGAGTTAAGAGAGCTTGTTTAAGAATGTTTCTCATTTGAAATTTGATTAAAGGATAATTTCCCCCTGGTAAATAAAACAAAAAGACAAGGTAAAGAATTAGCAGAAGTGACTAGAAACACCATGACTCCAAGAAGCAAATGCACTTCAGCTCCTCGATACCACTAATGAAATGTGTACCTTTTTTTTGTCTCTGCCCTCCATGTCATGATCAATCCAGTTAAAATGAACGTAGTTGCCTCAGCTTTTATGTCATGGTTTATTAACACTATGTGTAGGCGTCTAAGTTAATTGATTGTAAATGCAAAGCTACACAACAGGATTAGTGCCATGGTCATATGGTTGCCAGGTACACATATTATTGTTACAATATTTATCTAATATAGTCTGTTAGCTCATGTGTAAATAATTGACCACCAAACAAAACAGAATATTGAGACTTTTATTGACGTTCTTGGTTTCTAGCTGTAGACATTAAAGAGCTATTTTTTATTACAAGAATCACATTTTGTTGCCACCATTCCCAGTGCTCACATTTTCGGTCCCATTTCTTCTCTCGATTTGAGCACAGCATTGTTGTCTGTGTGTGATTCCTGGGCTGCCAGCCCACCGAGCTAATTCAGACAGGCCCCTGTAACCGTGAGAACACTTTTGGCGGGCTATTGGATTAGCTTTCGAGCACTATGTGGGCTAATTGATGAAAATGACCTCAGTGCGGAGAGCAGAGCCATTGTCTCCACTGTCACAAAGTCTCTACCATCAACAGAGAGACTAACAGGATTTCTGCACACACGCCATCCATCCCTAATTTGTTGGCCCGGGAAACTGTCAATGCGAGCTGGAAGCAGGCTCGGAAGCAGGGTTTGCTCTTGTTCTAATGTGGTAGATTAATCAGCCACTGCCAACCGAAAAAAAAAGCTAAGTGTTAATGTAATGAAAGAAAGTTGACTTATGTGACTGGAAACAATCGGGGCATCTGAGTTGGACTGGTGCTGTTCTTTATATATGGTTTCTTTGAGTCTTTGTTAGAGTGGGGTCTTGATTTAACATCCTGAAAGGTTTCTGATCAAGTCAATTGTTCAGAAGTGTACAATGGAAAGTCAGATCTTGCATTATTAATTAAAAGAGCAGATCTGCTCAGAAGACACATCGATGTATTTACAATGTAAATGAAGTTTTTCAGATGCTCTTGCTCTTCCAAATGCTTTCTCTTCCACTCAATGTGACTTCAGACACTTTCTAGTGCTTCACATGTGAGAAGGGAGCCTCAAAGAGTTCTTCTGACCTAGGAATAATGCTTGCTTGGTTTCCCGAGTGTTGCATTCATCTTGGAGGAATGCAGTAACCATAGATTACCTGACAATTAAGCCCACTCATATCAACACAAACTCCTGCTTGAAGAAAACTGTATGGGATCAGTTTGGGCGTTGCTTCTAAACAATGTTGGGATGGGAATAGATCCGAACGTGTGCTGTTCGATGAAAACAGAGAAGGGTTTTACATTAGTGTTGTTTGTTATGTTTAGGTGCTAATGTTATTTTGTGAAGACATTACGGTTAGTTGGCAACAAAGTATATTTTTTATTTTTATTTTACCCCCTACTGATTCAAGAAAAAATCCCACAAACATAAATGTTGACAAGTCTATAAATTGAATGCTTAGCTATTTCCATAGGGAGAGATATACAAAAAAAAGAAATGAATACAGAGATTTGTAGCAATATGAGTTAAATTAGTAAACAACTCCCTCACAGTATTCGTTTTAGTGGCATAACTGTTTTTGGTTATCACATAGCTCAGAGGTTTCTTGTAGCTGGTACCAAATTTGCACATATTCTGGAGGTATTTGTTTTTTTGCATCTTTTTCATTATTTAAGATGAGGAGTTAAGAGTTAAGGTTTTGAGACTGACCACGCCACTCCAAGATTTCAATTGGCTACTTATTGAGAAACTTCTACATTTTCTCACCTATACTGTAAGCCCGGACATTTAATGCACTTAAACCACTTAAGGCCAGCATACTTCAAAATTTAGTTTTGGGTATTTACTTAAATTAGCTCTATTTATTTATATTCACAAACATGTACAAACATTTATATTTATACTCCAGATACACATGCATGTCTAGATGTGTAACCATCTACAGCTGCACCACACTGTATGGTTCTACTGTCGATGTGGCTTTCATTTCCTGGGTCCTAATTTCGTACCATTATATGAAAATATGCTGGTATGACAATAAAGAATTCTTGAATCCTTGAATAACTTTAGTGTATTCTACTAATCGGACACAAATGTGTCTAAAAGTTAACTTAAGTTCAGTGTAGTCAAACAAGACTTTGTTCTGGCTCCGCCCCTTTACAATATTAGTCATGTTAACTTTTTTGTGGACACTGGATCTAAAAATATAAGTAGAGAACAGCTTGTTTTTAAGTCGCTATAACTTAAAAATACAATTATATCTAAGGGACCAATTAAAGTTAACTCTACTTAAAATGATGATTACACTTCATTCACTCTTTAAGTTTATAGTACTTAAAAAGAAAATAACACCACACCCAGTTTTAGGTTAAGTACATTTAAACAGGCAAGTATACATTACTCAATAATTTTGAGGCAACTAGTTTCCTCAAAGTTTTTGAGTTTACAATGTGTGTGTGTTTGGGGTCATTGTCATACTGAATACCCATTTACAGACAGACAGGATTTGATGGTTCCAGTCCCTTTTGATGATATGAAGTTGTCATGAGCTCTTTTTCCTGAAAAAAAACAAACAGAAACTCAAATGTTTCCACAGCTACTGCCATGTTTGAAATTGGTGTCTGTTGTTGCTTTTCAAAAATCTAAATTTTATACAGCTTATAACTTTGTTTTCTGGACCAATATTAACACCACCCCTTGGTTTGATATAAAAAAAAGAACTAAATTGATAAAACACTTAAAAAAAGATCTCTCGTTGTTAACTTATTTATCCAGTAAACATTGATTTAGTCAAAACAAATGATAAAGAAAGCAACAACCCTCTTTTTTTGTAAGTGTATCCCAAGGAGTATTCATTTAACATTTAATATTAAGATTATAAGATTAATTGTTTGACCAAATTTATGCAGGCATCCATGTGGTGATTTATGGGGTAAGTCACTTCATAAATGTGTCCATCAAGTCGATATCTATTCACTCAGAGGAATCCTTGGAATCCACGTTCTTTATTGAACTAATTAGAAAAAAAGCTGCTTTGTGTGTGTTCATCTTCATGGTTCATCGGTTTGGCCAGATCTGCTAGTGTTCCTCTGCATGACGACACATCACCCTGGCGACCGTTGAAGGATTACCCTATCAACACAATGTTGGTGTCACCAAAACTGCTGGTGTTCACATTTTCACCTTTTACTGTCTCTCTCTCTACCCCCTGAGGTTTTGTCACATTATATTCTCAGGTTTTTTTGTGGCAAATCTTGTGGCGTCCTTTTCCTTTTGGGCTTTAGTAAGAGTTTGAAAATGGGGGAAAATGAAGCAGATTGGATTAAATTTCACCTGCCTCCTTTTTCTGGTTGATGAAACGCAGTACTGAGTGCCCACAAACCAACACAAGGCTTCATTACATTCAAAGAGTTCCCAAGTGTCCCATAGTCACAAAAGAATCTTCTGCAGACATGAAGTAGAAGAGCAGACTTTTGTTTCACTACTTGAATAAACTTTCTTATTTTTGACTTAAACATGGTTGGATTTGGGCTCTGTTTATCGTCCATTCAGATGTGTCTCTTGTGACAACTTGAGATTGGTTACTACTGCTTAAGTCCCTTTCTTTTTAATTCTTTTTACCTAAGTATGTATTAACCCTTAAAATTCTGGGGTCTTTTTGAGCATTTTTTACTACTTGACGATTTTACATTTCCTTTTTTGTGGCAATGCTTGACATCATTTTTTAGGACAACCCCAGCTTTCCTTTTTACAAATATAAAAAAAAAAACTCAGTAAAATGTAAAAAATAACACTTTTTATGTTTTAGAACAAAAATAAAAAAGTTTTGAGACAAAATGAAAATGAATCCCCCCCGAAAGCAAAGACAAGGTCAAAACAATGTGAATATTGTAACAAAAACAACAGACAAACCTCTTCTAAACCTTATACACTGTTCCAAGCACTTTTTGTAAAGAAAGAGAAAGATAGAAAGAGAGGGAGAGAAAGACAAAGAGAGAACAAAGAGAAAGCAGAAGCAGAGATGGAGCAAGATGGAAAAAAAAGAGATGGAGCAAGATGAAAAAAGAGAGCACAAAAAATGATATAGAGAGCACAAAACAGAAGGAAAAGCATGAGAGAGAATAAAAGCTACATAATTAAACATTCAACTATTTTCCTGAAAATTCAAATGATAAAAGAAAATAAAAGAGCTGCAAAATATTTTATAATTCTACTGATTTTGTTGTTGTGATAGTATTGTATTGGTTACATTGCTAGATCTCATTTGTCTGGGATTGTTTCTTTATAGACAATTTGAATGGACGTATAGGTGTCAAGCACTACAGAAAAAATAAATATAAAAAAAAACATAATTAGGTAGTTAAGGCAGGTTGAAGAAAAGTAGTGCAGTAAAAGTACAGATACAGAACTAGAAATGTAGTCAAGTGAAAGTATACATTTTTAAATATACTCACTAAATAACAATTAAGAAAACCTACTCAATTACAGTAATTTGAGCATTTGTAATTAGTTACTTTACACCACCTAATAGAGGCCTAGCACTGGTAGTCCCATAACATGTGGATCAGGGACCCTGGGTTCAAATTACCAAACCCTTCCCCCTCTCTTCATGGCTTGCTTTCCAGTCAAATTTCAAAAAAGCAAATAAAAGAAATATATTAAATAATAAAAAGGTGGACTCATCTTGAGATCTTCTCTGAGTCCCTTTTTTTAAGTTATGCAAACCCATTTCTTAAAGTTTCAGGACAGCATTCAACTTTTACAAATAAAATGGCACGTCTCATTCACTGAAGTTGAGTAAAGTCAAAATTTCTTTGCAGCTATTTGCCTTTAAAATGTGTATTTGGGTGTTTCAATTGGTTATTCTATGGTTAATATCCCATTTTCAATACAGTTTTATTCCAAATTTTCTAGTAGGAAAATCTAATTGAATAAGGGAATTTGTGTAACTGAGTTGTTACTCGATAACCAGAGGAAAATAATAAATGATAAATAGAGTGTAACCATTCAATGGCCGAATATCGTACTATTTACACTGCAAGACCATCTGGGAGTCAAGACTACCTTAGGAATAGCACAGATTACAGTGTGTGTTTATTTCTATGTGTAATTCGGAAAGAGTGCTGAAATGGACCCTTTTGAAGTTACTCTTTACTTGTGGTTAAAGCTATAATAGCCTTTAGGATCAAATGCTGATTTGGTTGTTGCAGAGCACCTTGCATTCATTTGGAAGGAACTTTAAGCAATCCTTCAGTTCGTAAAAACAAACATAATAACGTGTTGACAGAAATCCACTACAAAGCAAGCTATTGTGGTAGTAGTACTTGGCTCTTTCAGCTCAACAGATTGTTATGTTGGTTGGTGGAACCTATACAGAGTTTAACTTGAGTTTTTACAGAGAATCAATCTAAAGAATAAGTTTTAGCTTTGATTCAAAATGTTCCATAAAAGGAGTGTTGTTCTGTTATTCAAGCACCAAGTAAATGCATGTTTTTTAAGATAAACAATTTTAAATATGTAAAGGTGTGGAAACTATTGGAAATTTTCTCAAGAACAGGCACAAAATCACTTTTTTGCCTGGCACCGTGCCACAAGTTCATCATGCTGTGCTAAAACGGTTCACAATTAGTAGATAACTCTGCCGTGTTTGTGTGTGAGCCTGACATACAGAGATATGAAGGAAAATGTGTACACTGTGCAGTGTATCAGCATGCAGAGCTCCAAGTAATGCATGAGAAGATATCGAGTGTTCTCAAGGCTGTTTCCCAGCGTGTGGAAAAAGACAGAGGAGTTTCTGTTCTCTCAGTCAGTGTGTACATTTACTTCAGAGCTAGCTTCAAAGAACATAGTTTGAACCTTTAGTTCATATGCAAATTAACTGACGGTTGGAACAAGTTATTCCCGAATCTCCATTATTCTTTCCAATTGTAGTTTTCACCTTGCATTCGACAGGGTTGAATAAGGTCGGTGTTGCATACTCTGACTTTCATTGCCTGCCAGCGTAATCCATTCTATATGTAACATCTGGAGAATCAATGAAGCTGGGGACATCTGGAGCCCCTCTTCCTGTGCATGAACAAGGAAACAGAAGTTCAAAGTCTGGTCAGTCAGCTGTAATTATATAACATAAACCGGTCGTCACAGTGTAGTGATACCTGGTGTAGGTTCAGTTTCATCACTGAAGGTTGATAGCTGTGGTTTCACACATGCTTACACTCGGTTTGACCCGTGCTTAAATTAAAAGTAGTTGTTCATCCCATTTTTCTCAGTCACATGTGGTTTTAGTCTTGTCAGTAAAAGCGTCGTTTTATGTTTCCCATCGGATGCGTAATAGAAAATGGCTGAAGCTGCAATTCATCGATTGGCCACTTGAGGCTGAAGTGAGCTTTGACACATTTTTTTTTGTTATGTATCGGGAGTTGCTGTGCTTACAGAAAACCTTTTGATAGTCAAGCAACAAACAGTCTACACAAGCAAAAATGTCTACTGCAAATCAAAAATGACTGCAAATCTAAAACACATTTTTTAATTTTTAATAAATTTAAGTTTGTGTTTTTGAATTGCAAAAGTGTTGTGTCAGATGATTTGTGTAGTATTTTTGATTTGCAGTAATGTTGTGGACTAAAGGGCCCATTAGTGGACAACACAAAAAAATATGGAACTGGGGGCGCTAGTGAGCATGTTTACATGCTAGAACTTTTGGCCAATGAAGATCACATCCTCTGGCTCTCCACTCTCATGAACAGAATGATCAACAGAAATCAACAATGCATGAGCACTGCTATTGCAAATAGAAATAAAAACAACTGCAAATCAAAACACTACTGTAACACATTGTAATGGCATTTAAACATATATAGATAAAAAAAAATATCTAAACACAATATACATTCATAAACCCTATCCAAATCCTCAAGGAAAGCTTAGTTCAAGGACAGGATGACCGGTAAAAGAATGCAAGAAACTTGGATAACTCCCACAGCTGTGTCAGAGCCAATAGAAACTTGAGCCAATATCTCAAACCCTTTTTTAGTGTGATAAGTATCATAAATATGGAAAGCGGAACTGTGTCCCGCACCCCCAACCCACACAAGAGTATAAAAATGCTGGAAAAATGGTCAATAAATAGTAGCATGATTGAAGCGTGAACTTTGTGTTTGCTTTTATTCTTTGCAAATAATAATACACTGTAGACTCTTATTTTGAAAACCTATTATCGGTGAGTTAATGAAGAAGTGGTTTACCAATTTATCTATAAATAATTGTCTGAGTCTATCGAAACAGTTTTAAAACTACTCAAATTTAGTGGTAATCACGTTAAAAGGTGTCTTGCTGGGAGTATTTCTAGATACTGCCCCCATGTGTAATCAAATTTGGTTCCCAGTCTTTTGAACCACAAAATGTAATTAAGATGTGTGTAACTGGTTGAAGGATCTTTACTTTTTACCTTTTTGGGTTGCAAAGGACACCATTGAAGTCTTGTCATGGATGCTTGCGTACCCCAGATGAATCTTAGATATTTAGTTACCTAAAAGGTGAATTCATCTTCATGATAATGTCCCTTAAAACTGCACCGGGATTCAGTTACCTCCCTCTTCACCTCCCAAATCTGTGGGAGTACAGACAAACAGTGTCTCAGGTACACCAGGGACCAAATTTCCATTCTTGCTGACCTTATTTTACATGTGAATTATATACAGTGCAAGACTCCCTGAACCCTGAGTGAACCTTCTCTTGGATCCACACGTTTGTGGAGCTGGCCCAAACTTTTATGAAATGCGTGTGTGTATAGGGCTTGATAAAAATGTGGCATTGATCTTTGTTTTGTTCTGTTCGTCACTGATTAAAGTTAAGAGAACATCAGTCGCATTCTTAGATGAAAGGTGCTTAGAGTTATGTTGTCTTCTCAGTGGAAGTTGTTTAGAGACTATACTCAATAATTTTGGTCAAACTGGAATTACTCTGGTTTGGTTTGTAACTCATTTCATACAGGTTGACAATTGTGCTGAAGCTGACAGAAATTATTCACATGTTGTTACTATGTGCTATTAATATAAATCATATAATGATTGATGTTAGCTTGACGGTCCCTATAAATTATGGGTTGTTTATGTAACACAATAATATTCATAGCCGTAGCTGTTTTTGTTTGTCCAAAAAGTCCTTAGAAAATCCTCTTAATGGTTTTCTTTGACCTTTGTACTTTACCATACTGTTTATGATTCCAAATCCTTCGCACATACAAATTTTGATCTTAAACAACACTTTTCAAAACAACAAAAGCATGTGAATTGTATACAAGACTGATTATAGTAGCTACTGTAAGACCATAGGTTAAGGAAAGAAGTATTTGACCCCTGGCCGATGGATGTATTGCGAGGTCAATAAGTATTTGGTCATAATGAGATTTTGCAAGTTCTCCTACTTAGAAATCCCAGGTGCATTTCTACTGTGAGAGGCGGAATCTAAAAAAAAATTCATGACATGATGTGTCAAATAAGTACAGGTCCTTCACAAAAAAATTGCATATTGTGATAAAGTTAATTATGTTCTGTAATATACTGATAAACATTAGACTTTCATATATATTTTAGATTCAATGAACACAACTGAAGCAGTTCAAGATTTTTATTGTTTCAATATTGATGATTTTGGCATACAGCTCATGAAAACCCAAAATCTAAAAAAATTAGCATATCATGAAAAGGTTCTAGAAAGGAGCTCTTAACCTAATCATCTGAATCAACTAATTTACTCTAAACACCTGCAAAAGTGGCTTCTGAGGCTTTTAAAAACTCCCAGCCTGGTTCATTACTCAAAACCGCAATCATGGGTCAGACTGCTGACCTGACTGCTGTCCAGAAGGCCATTACTGACACCCTAAAGCAAGAGAATAAGACACAGAAACAATGTCTGAGCGAATCGGCTGTTCCCAGAGTGCTATATCAAGGCACCGCAGTGGGAAATCTGTGGGAAGAAAAAAGTGTTGCAAAAAACGCTGCACAACGAGAAAAGGTGACCAGACCCTAAGGAAGATTGTGGAGAAGGACTGATTCCAGACATTTGGGGACCTGCAGAAGCAGTGGACTGAGTAGAAACTAAAGTCACCGTGTGTATGCGTTTGCAGGAACAGGGCTACAGGTGCCGCATTCACCAGGTCAAGCCATTTTTGAACCAGAAACAGCGGCAGAAGGGCCTCACCTAGGCTACAGAGAAGCAGCACTGGAACTGTATTTGGTAACTTGAGTCAAAACAATTTAATTTTAATGTTTGGTTCCTGTTGTTCTTCACTAGGTTCACACACACTTGCAGGAGGTTAGATCAGTCAAGTTTCAGGGATGTCGGAGAGTAACACAGGAGTTTCAGATCCTCTCGAGTTCGATCAGGTTCAATGGTGTACGTTGGTGAATAGCCATTCTTAGGTCTTCCCAGAGATGCTCAATTATGTAAAAATCTGTGCTATGGCTGTGTCATTCAAGACATAATTCAAGTCACATAGTTGTTGTAAAGCCTCTCTTTCATTATTTAGATGTGTGCTTAGGGTCTTTGTCTTGGTAAAATGTTGGCCCAATCTAAGGTGCTCCACAGAAGGTTTCCATCCAGGGGAACCCTGTACTTGGTTGCATTAATTCTAATTACAACCAGTCTTCCTGAAAAACCCCCATAGCAGGATCATGCCACAACCATGGTTCACATTTGGTTGAGATTGTATTGGGCAGATTATGAGGTTGTGACTGGTTTTCACCACTTAAAATTAAAGCCAAAAAGTTCTCATGAGACCAGAGAATCTTATTTTTCACCATTGTTGAGTCTTTCAGGTGTTTTTTTAACAAACTCAATGTGGGCTTTCATGTGTCTTGGCACTGAGAAGCCTTAAAGCCCCTACTGTTGGACGTTTGCAGTGATGGTTGACTTTCTTCAACTTTCTCTCATCTTCCGACTGCATCTCTGGATCTCAGACACAGTGATCTTTTTTTGTAACCATGGGCAAATCTGTGCTGTTCCAAAATTCTCTTTTTGAGATTTCCAGGCAGTTCCTTTAACCTCATGATTCTCATTTGCTCTGTTGCTCTGTAAGGTCTTATATAGGCAGTTGTGTCACTTTCCTAATCAAGTGGAATCAGTACAAGCAAACACATCTGGATTCAAATGAAGGCGTAGAAACCATCTCAAGGATAATCAGAAGAAATGGACTGCTAAACATCTGAATGCCACAGCAAAGGACACTTAGGACCATGTGATATTTCATTTCTTTCTTTTATTTTACATAAAGATTTGTAATGTCTAAACATGCATACAGTGTATGATGAAGCAGAGTAAACAGTGGATTTACATGGATTCTACATGTCAACAAAGCCATAATCTATGAAAAAGTTTACATCTCTGGATTTAAATGGAAGGAAAATTCTGTAACATGCTGAAAGCTTCTGAAACCACAAAGAACTGTTAACATGGAAAGTGAAGAGGACTGAACTGTTTCCCATGAGAAGTGTGGTCAACTCTGTAGCTGTGGATGCTAGCGCATCCAAGTAGCATCCTTTTTGGCCATTGCATCCTGACACAAAAGAGCAATTTGAGAAATCCACAGTTTTATGTGGCCTGCAGTGTTAAGTGTGTAGTCTAACGTGAGATATAGGCCTGTCAGAAATAGTCTTCGTAAGCAGCAATAAATCAGATTGCTCTTTTCCATGAAAAGGCAGAATGAACAGAAATAACTTGATTTGCCTACCATAGTGGTTTCTATTCATGTTTTTTCTGCATTCCTGGGATAGTCCTCTTTGTGGATGTGTTCAAGAATGGAGAAGTGCTGCGTCAGGGATGTTTTTGTGATTGATGATGAAACAAGATTGTATGCGACATTCCATCCAGACCAGGATATCTCTCTCTCTCTCTCTCTCTCTCTCTCTCTCTCTCTCTCTCTATATATATATATATATATGCAACGGTTCACGGTATGTATTGAACCGTTTCGGTACGGCCTGTTCGGTTCGGGACACTTGCGTACCGTTTCGGTATTCGGTATTTGTATTAAACAATATAAATGTATTATTAGCGCGATATTAAGCGCAGCGGAACCATGTTCCTAGGCGAGTTTCCGCACGGACGCTATTGAGGGACGCGCAGCTGTACTGTGCGACACTCAATAGCGTCCGTGCGGAAAATCGCCTTTGGCTTCCCTGTTAAAATACATAACGGAGATAGACGAGTGGATAAATTTAAAGTTGTATGCCGACATTGTTCCACGGAGATCGGCAGGCAACACATCTAACATTTTCTACTGCTGGAGATATTGTCACTGCAACCAGATCTGTGCTCTTCTCAGAAAATGTGGATAGGTTAATCTTTTTAGCCTAAAACTTGAATAGTTAGTTTTGTTTATATACAAGCTGAAGCTGTTGCTAGTGTTAAAAGTTTTCAGGTCCTAACTAGTTGCAGTATTTCATTTTTTTATTTAATAAAATGTGTTTTTCTTTATAAAGAGTGCAATTTATTTAAAATATCACCCAAATGTGTCAATTTTATTTATTTTATGCAAGAATTCTATTGTGTATTGGCAGCTTTTCAAAATAAAGATTATGTAAGTTTT
>SRMA01026879.1:303140-508868 GCA_007224835.1 Danionella cerebrum | reverse complement strand
ATATATATAAAGTCAAGCAGTAATTTCTATCTAAAAATGCATATTGCATAGTCTCAACCATGGGAATTAAAATATGGTTTTATTGGTGCATAGATTATCTAAAATAATTACTCAAGTAAAAGTAACAAATAAATTTTACATTTAATATTTTTACAAATGAGACGGTGCAGGGAAAAAGATTAAACTTGAAACTTAAGCAAAATAAGTGAAAACATCAGTAATTCTAAGGTTACAATAAGATCAAAATAAATAGCGATGATTAAAATTAGGCGTTTTTTTTCGTTTATTTTAGGTGGAGAGACAGCATTAACAAACTGCTCTTTTAACAACTTCCATAACTTTTTTACGTAGCTGCTGAGAAATTTTGACAAATGTAACTAGATTTTTTTGTTAAAGTACATATCTTTACACTTACTTGAAAAGTACAAAAATTCAAACAAAACAGAACATCGGGACCAGGACCTGTTTACTTGGCTCACAGGGACCTTCCCTGTCAATCAAAATCTGTAAAGAAAGTGTCTATAAAATCAAAATTTTTCCATTTTGCTTTTGTTTTATTTCTATTTGAAGTGATGCTTGGTTGTCAATTTCTGATGGACTGCACAGTAAAGCAGTGCCAATCCAACATTTAAAGTGTTAATTTTAACACCGCACAGATCAAGTACGGTCCCAATCTACCGGGAGTAAAAAGTACACCGGTTGAAGTGTTGAATTTAGGCACTAAACACTTTGAGCATATTTTGTTAAACTTTTTCTCCTCAAGGTAGAAGTTGTTGTGGGCAGAGTCATGATTTTGGCACACTTTTAACATGGGTAATCTAGGAGTTGACATCTTTTATCAGCCAGTCCAAAGAACCCATGTTTAATGCAACCAGATGGCAGCTCTGACATT
This sequence comes from Danionella cerebrum, assembly GCA_007224835.1. Lineage (NCBI taxonomy): Eukaryota > Metazoa > Chordata > Actinopteri > Cypriniformes > Danionidae > Danionella > Danionella cerebrum. The sequence goes on along the minus strand of SRMA01026879.1, from coordinate 507,976 downwards.
TGAGCTCCTCTTTGTCTTTATATGATGATGATGTGGCGCATTTATCCCTTTACAGTGTACCGGGAATAAGACATAATCCGTTTGGGCTGTCACTGGTTGAACCCCTCTCCTTTCCAGTCTAGCAAAACACTTCATGTTGTATTCCCCCTCTGAAAGAACACTGGCTATTATGGAAGGCGTGAAAGTTTGATCCATCAGAGGAGCTTATATTTCACTGGTGAGGCAAAGTCCAGTAGATCCCATGATTCAACATTAATCCATCTTTTCTTCTATTCCCTCTCTCTCTTTCTAATGCTCAAAAGCACAATACACTGCTTCATTTAGTTCAGCTTTTCCACTTAACACTTTCCTGGTCCTGAGTGCTCCCTCACTCCTGCAACACTCTTTAGCCTCAATACAGCTTTTCTTGTAAATCAGGATTTTAATTCCTCTTTATTCTTTAGAAACTTTTCTCCTGATCTATGAGTAATTGCACATTGTTAACATACTTATAGCAAAGAAGGTCCTTCATGAAGCTGATGACTTTATTCCACATGCTCGAAAGCCATCAGTGCTCTTCGGGTGAAAGGGGGTACACCCTCAACAAGAGTAGTCCATCCATCACAGATCCCAAAATATCAGCAAGATTATTTATTTATATATGTAAATATATCACACAGCCAAATAATCAGATGAGAGGACATTTCTTGGACCTAGCCAGAGCCCAGGCTTGAATCCTAATGAAAATCGCTGTCTTAAAAGTAGTAGAATGGGAACAAGGACATAATGGAGATATTCCTGATGTTATAATGTACAACCATCATTCCAACATCTAGTTTGTTGCCAGGTTAAGGAATAGGGCAGAAAGTTGCCCATGAGAAAACCAAACCGGCATCTGGCCACCAATATTGTTTGCATCCATAATTTTGTGCATTTTTTTTCTATTTTGCCTATCGTTTGTATGACGAGGTAGTTACTATTGTTCAATTTAGTACAAAATTCCTTAGACGTCTGGGGCCTTTTTGAGCATTTTATTACTTTACTAAACATTTTATTTGTTCTAATAAATTACCTTTAAAACCATTGTTTTAGTGCAACTAAAGTTTACACTAAAGTTAAACTAAACCAAAGTTTTTTTTTTTACTTTTTTTCAATATATTACCCAATACTTCCACAATAATCCTGAAATATTTCAAAAATACAATTCAGAGTGTTAAATGTAATAATTTTACTGCAAAAATTTTGAAAGTTCTCAAGCATCATATTAAGCCATCTTTCTACATTAAATATTAGTTTTTACTAGCTTTGTTTATATGTATCATACTTATGCCATTTAAAGTGTTTACATGAACATTACTTTCAAACTAATGTCAAGGAAATCCTAAATAAGTTCATTTTCAAACCATGTTTTTGTGTTTTTATTATGTAATCTTTGCTCACGTCGCGGCTCACAAGAGTTAAGACGTCACCATTTTCTTTTATAAATAACCAGCTTGCTTTTGAAGATGCTAAACCTAACCAAAATTGTGGTTGGTACCAAAAAAGATCATCTCTTGTTATTAAAGACAGATCAGGACCTCCCAGTTTCACTCATCTGCCATGTTTTTCTCATAGGTGGTTAGTGACCATGATGATTATTACATCCAACATTGCAATTAAATGTGCCGTGATGCTTGCACTGTGTTCATTCTTAGGTCTTTTTGGAAAAACCTGTGCCATAAATTTGTAATTACTACCAAATTATTAAAGTGAATGTCAGATTAATGTAAGGTCTCTAATTCAGGGCAGTGTTCTTGTGTTTTAATGTGGGTATCTGTCTGTAACCGGTGGTTTCTTTTTCTCCATCAGCAGAAAAAGCAAAACATTTCCCAGCAGTGGGTTCTTTCAGGACTGTCGTTTCTTTAATGCCTACTGGAAGTTTAACCTTAAAACCTTTCTAGAATTGCACCGGCTTTGTGAAATTAGGGTTAAAGAAGCATAATTTATTCTGAGAGGCCTGAGTTGGAAAATGACTACAGAAGCTACCCCTACAAAGCCAAAGTAAAACACGGCTGCCTTTCATGTTACAGGTGCTTTACAAATCTAGTCTGTTTACTTCTGCTGATATGAAAACCATATGTGACTTCGCATGGATGCCCATATAGAGGTGTATTACAGGCCGCATAAATCCTCCTCTCTTTAGGCCACATTCTCTGCGATGCTCATTCATGCTTGAGCTTAAAGTCTTAAACTGCAATTCAAAATATTGCGTAAGTTGAGGATAGAAGGATGGACCTCGGGATAAAAGGGAAAATAGGAAACGGAAAGGATGATCTTGTAGGAATCTGGGTTTAGCTGTACCAGATGACTCTCAAAGTTAAAAAACAGAACACTAACTTTATTAGCAGCATTAGGTGGATATTATGGGTTATGTCCATGAAAGATACTGCAGTGTTCATAAAATTTAAAGCATGGGATTGTGGATAATTTAAATTAGATGGAACAGAATAATTGTACTGTAGGTGAATCGAAAAGCTTGTGTTTTTACCGTCAAATGTTAATGCTTACACAACTAGATTTCTATCTTTGCCAAGTAGAGTTTTTGGTTAGACTCAGTGAGTGGCAATATGGGTGATATTAACCATCCCCCACGTCTTTATGATCGTCCTTAGCTGGGATATGTATATCCCAATTGGCTGCTATACTGTGGCATATAACGTTCCCTTTGTCACTATAAATTCTATAAACCAAACCCAGTGTCTTTATCATTAACCAAAGTTGAGTTAGAGGTCAGAAAATGTGGTTGCTAGGGAAACAGTTTAGTTGCTAGAGAGTTGTTAGTATAGCAATTAAGTTGTTATTATGATTGACATAAACAGACACTCAGTTCTAGGGGTGTAACGGTACGCTAAAATCGTATTCGGTTTGGTACAGTGTCTTGGAGAGCTCGGTTCGGTTAATTTTCGATACAAACCAATAAGAACTTACAAAATCTTTATTTTGAAAAGCTGCCAATGCACAATAGAATTCTTGCATACAATATATAAAAGTGACACATTTGGGTGATATTTTAAATAAATTTTAAGTTTTTGGCTAAATAGATTAACCTATCCACATTTTCTGAGGAGAGCACAGATCGTGGTTGCAGTGACAATATCTCCAGCAGAAGAAAATGTTAGATGTGTTGCCTGCCACATACCCGATCTCCGTGGAACAATGTCGGCATACATCTTTAAATTTATCCACTCGTCTATCCCCGTTATGTATTTTAACAGAGAAGCCAAAGTGTTCCCAAACAGGAGACCGCAGTGAGGTGGGAGGGTCTTCAAGCTCTGGCTTCTCTTTCGCTGTTGCCATTTCTAACAGCTACCCGTCCAGCTCTACTGTGTGTCACTCAATAGCGCCCGTGCGGAAACTCGCATAGGAACATTGTTCCGCTGCGCTTAATATCGCGCTAATAATAAATTTATATTATTTAATTTACAAAATATACCAAAACGGTACGCAAGTGTACCAAACCGAACAGGCCGCACCGATACGGTTCAATACATCCCAGTGAACCGTTACACCCCTACTCATTTCTTTATGTTTTTTCTTGAAGCTATTCTAATGCCTTTAACTCTTTCTAAGATTTGTAGTTTAAATAGCTTTGCTCTTGCACACACTGATCCAAGTGTTGTTGACTTTTTAAGTTTGAGTTACAGGTTTACAAAGTTAAAACTCATGTTCAGTCAATGGAAAATTTCCCAGAATTCTCAACAATTTTCCAGAACTCCTTTAGTGGTAAAAGTCTGAAAAGTTATAGCAAAGTTATTGGATGTCTTGGCGAAGATTGGTGGCTTTAGCTCAAACGGTCTTTGACAGGCCAACATAATTATGAGACCATGTAAACATAAAACATTTGTCAAACCTATCTCACTACAGTGTGAATCAACAAAAGATTTAGGGTCTACTGAGGAAAAGCCTGAGAAAAAGAACAGACTTAACCAAATCCTGCCACCCCTAGATTTCAACTCGGCTCTAGAGATACTTTAGAGATAGCCAGGGGTCCACTGTCATTTGATCTCAGCAAGCTGAGATTAGCAGACCCCTTAAATAATGGCACTAGACAAAAAAAAAAAAAAAAAAAACTAGACAAAATTCATGAGTGCTTTAATTGACATATGCATTTCATGGACTTGAATATGACATATGCATTTCATAATTGTATGGTTAGTTGTAGTATCTGTCAATATTAAATTTTCATCAGAAAAGTCTGATAAAAGGATCCCAAACACAAATAAAGGATGCAGTTCGACTTTAACAGGTGGACATTTGGTCAGAGCTGAGCCAATGCCTGTTTTTTTCTGTTGCAGACTTCTTGTACACATAGAGTTAGTTAGACTACACTAGCCAAACCTAATATCACCACTATAGGATTCTATATTTTTTAAAAATGATAATTAAATTGCATTAATTTTTTTAAATTAATTTTAAAGGAACACTGTAATTTTTTTAGTATAGGTTTGCTCTCTATAATAAGTTAAGAAGTTGCCATCCAGGTCTAGTGATTGTCTTATTATGTTTTAAAAGATTTTTAGCATGAATCTTATTTCCTTTATTACACTTCTGAAATACCACTGTTTGTCTTCTATTCGATAAAAGAAATTTATGAAAATTTAGGATGCCCAAACTTTTGCATACCACTGCATTTAGAGAATTCTGGTTCAAATAAAAAAATATCCACTGAAGCATCTTTCATATTTGTCTGCGTGGTTTCAAGGAACACTCCTTCTGCAAGCAGTTGGTCACATCAGCTATGTTGGTTTTAGTATTGAAACTACAGAAGTTTTTAAAATATACAGAAATATAGTTTATTTAAACTAACAGAAATTTCAAACATACAAATCCTTTGATCATTCAGTGATCTATGCTAAGCTCTGATTAAACTACTTTCACCAATAATAATTACTCAATAGATTCCAACAATTTAAACTGTTGGAGGAGTTGGGAAATGAGCCAATTTAAAAAAAATTGTGTTTCTTAAAAATAAAAAAAAAAAAATAAAAAAAAAGCAAACCGTTTGTACAGCGTTTCTCTTTTTAGCATCTCAGCACAATTAAACAGAAGCGTAGAAGCCAATGAATCAAGTTACAGGTCAAATCTCTGGAGATCTAAGAGCCGGCTGTCAGCAAGTTGTGCATGCGTGCATGTGTCTGTGCATGGGTGCACGCATGGGTGTGTGTGTGTGCGTGTGTGTGTGTGTGTGCGTTTCCTGGTGTGAAAGTGAGTTTCAATAAGGAGATCTTCCAGTTAATTCTTTTAAATGCTCTTTATTTGTGTTATTGGCCAAAATGCCTACTGTATGTACATACTCATAAATATGAGGAAAATATGTTTTCTTGCAGTTTTCCATGAAATGTTTATTTCAATTGATTTTATTTGAGGTTCAGGGCAAAGTTTTATTTGTTAATGCTTACAGTTGGTTTGATTAATTGCTGCTTCCTACAAGCTGAAAAAACCCACCAATACCAAAGGTAATGTGAAATGCACAAAACTGCTATTTAAAGCCGCAAGGATTAAGGAACTTTTAAATAACTTTAAATGATTTAAGTAATCTTGAGCTACTGCTGGTCCCAGATGTTGTCTACTGCACCCTCGGCTAGTTGTTAGCAGTGACTATTCTAATATAACTGTTACATTCGTTTTGCACCCAACAACAGCACAACTCTGTCACTTAAGGTGCTTTTCCACTGCACAACACGGTACATGTTAGTTCAGTTCAGTTCCTAAGTCCAAACAGTCTAAGAAGCAAACACAACAGTTCTTTGGTGGGTTCGGAATCCATTGTTGTTTTTCGGATATTTCCTGATCTTATGTCTCACTCGTTTTTGTGTCATGGAATAGGTGGCGCGAAAATACTCTGGCTATCTCAACACACCTGCTCACAATACATACTAAAGCCTATTGCAGATTTTATAGATTTGTTTTCCATTTGAAAAGTTGGTAGAAAACCTAGAAGCTGTAAAATACTTTTCTGCCATAATGTTTTAACTGCTTCTAAACAGTTGAAAACGGTGTAGTACATGCAACATGTGATTCAAGATATTAAACATTTAAGTTTATTATTCTAAGAGAATATAAATAGCAGAATTAAATGTTCTTTTTTTAATAATCTGATCCAGACATCTCCATTACTATGATCTCTGTGCAAGAAGGGTAACAGATTCACTTGTGCTACACGCTTGGGTCACCCGTAAAAGATGCAATGGATAGTCTTGGGGTGAAAGTTCACTGATGGGGTGGGGGGTGGCTGGGGGCAGGTGGTGTTTTTAGCTGACCCTTGACCTCAGACCTCACATGGCAGTGCCTGATCAGATTAAGCTTAATTTACCTACCTCTGCATTTGCTGAGGGAAGAAATCAATATAGCACCAGTTGCCATAACAACATGACATCATACCTCAGCTTGGCCTTAGAACAAAGAATTCTTTCTCTAAATCAAAAAAGTAATCAATAAACAACTGCTTTGATTTAGAAAATTCTAATTTCAAATTTCATAAGTGATAGATGTTTTTTGAAAAAATGTCAAATATTTTTGACTTTTTTTTAAATGTTTTTTTGACTTCTATGCAATTCATTAACACTTCAGCATGGCTAGCAGGCTAAAGTGTTTCCTAATTAACATTCATAAACCAATCTGATAAGCTCTACACTATTGCCATGTGCTCCTGGTTACACGTACAAAGTGTAATGGATTGAGTTGTGCATCGCTCTGTCTATACAATCTGTGTGATATCACAATCCCCCCACTTATGTCTGACACATTTTCCAGCTGTGTGCGATCAGATAAAGTGTTATATCATCAAATCGGTGATAAATTGCGGGGACGCCCTGCTGTGCCTCAGTTTGTGTATCATTGGGAACGTGTTATCGCTCCTCATCTCATTAAACAACCGAACAAATGAGGCAGAGCATGCAACAGACTAAAGATGAAGGTTTGTCACATCAATCTCTGGAGGCAGCGGGAAAGTGTTGAGTGTGTAAAGCTGCAGCAGAAAATAATGGTTTATAGTGGAAAAATGTTTATTTTTTTGCCAAAACATATTAGTATCATGGAATTCTTCTAGTTGAGACAGATGTGTTGGGTAGATAGAAGTATTTGGAATTTAAACATTAAAAGATGGCAGGAAAGGGTTCAGGTGATTGTGATTTGAGTATGGAGTTGCATTGTAGCCTCTGACAAAAGGGCTGAAAATATACTCATCTGAAATAAATTGCCCCTACAAAGCCGTATACATCAACCAAATGTTTTTGCATGGTCAGCAAATGCATCACTCTTGGTAGTTTTTATCATTTTAAACATATAAACATAATCTAGGGTGGCACGGTGGCGCAGTTGGTAGCACTGTTGCCTTCCAGTTAGAAGATTGGTGGGTCAAGGCTCGCCGGTATACAAATATACAAAGTATACAAAAATAGAGTTCCAACATCATGTGGCTTCTCCATGTCGTCCGTGCCACCAGATGGCAGTGGAGAGTTTCTTGGTTCTAGTGTCTACCGTAATTTGGCTGAAATGTAACACCTGTTTTCTGCCTGAAAAAGACTTTATGTGTATATTTTTTCAAAATTCTTGTTTCAAAAGTGAACTGCATTATCAAAACGTGTATAATCAAAATGTTGAATTTGTTTATGCACCTGTAACCCATGTTTAACCCTACTCATGACTGTATTTTAAATATGTTTAATTAAAAAGAGACACACTCTCTCTCTCTCTCTCTCTCTCTCTCTCTCTATATATATATATATATATATATATATATATCCCCCTTTTATTTGTTTGTTTTTTTTTTTGAATACTGCAAGCTTTCAGACAATTTTGATACAAACCTGTGAACTCATGTTCTTAACCTCCTTTGGAACTGGACCAAAAGTTACAAGTATTATTAGTCTGATATCTAAACTATCAATACCAGAAATCCAGGGTTTGATCACAGAGTTGGCCGGTATAATTATGCAAACTCTGAACATTTTCATCTGAAACGCTACTGGTCTAATGAGATTCAATGACCTATGCTAAGCTAGGCTAATAGTGCTATTTTAACTCTGTTACATCTGTAAAACACTATTCACATGTCACAAAAAGGGTTCCTTTAACAAGATTGACTCAATCAAAGTTTTTATCACTTCAGGTTAAATTTAAATTGGTTTGTTGATGCTTAGAGCATAATTGTATCAAATTAGATGTACATTTTTCAACATTCACACACATTCGCAGCTGTTCTTTCTCTCTACACTCAAAAGCGCATTAGTCACCTCATCTATCATATTCCACACCACCCAGATTCGTGTCACACCTTATATAATAGTTTCCAAGCTTTTCAGATCTGCGAATCTCTGCTGCATGTTTTCTATTAAAGCTTGTCTACCTACTATAATCTGTCCAGGCCGAGCAGAATCAGTTTTCGCTTCTCTGTCATTTTTCACAGAGCTCCATTTTTCTTCAAGCATCTACATGTAAGTGAATTGTCTGTGTACTTGCACGAACAAGTGTCAGAAAATGTGAAAAGATGGATCTGTCGTCTTTTTGACCATACCATGTTTCAGGAATGAAGGAGGAATGGGGCCATATCACCATGTTATAAACAGTTGCCTGAGGTCTGTGGGAAGGAGGGTTCTAGTGCGGCTCATGGAATGTCTAGATCATATGCTAGTCAGTGGCACGGTCCCATGTTTGTTGATAGAGAGCTGATATGAACTGTGTGAGCCAAATTGTTGTTTTTAAAAAGAGCCACACCACACACTGACTCCCTCTAAACTGATTCACACTGACGCAAGATTTTAGCTTGTGTAGGGGTTCTCCTACTCTGTAATTATGCAGATATTGCTTTTAGCTTGAAATGTATATAGAAAGTGATGGATAACCCGCGTTATAGACATTTTCAGAGAGTAATTACTATTTAATGAAAGAGAAGAGATAGCAGACAGCACATGACTCTTCAAAGCCAAAGCAGAGGTTATTTTTGTGGGCCTAGATATAGTGAGGCGAGTGATTAATGGGTGTTATTTAATATGATCGTTTCATGGTTTTAAAAAAATATGCTGCTTCCCACATCTGCAAGAGCATATTAATAGCATATTAGTAACTATCCCTAAAAATCATATTTAAAATGAAAATTAAATTGAAACTGTTTAAGGTATTGCAAATGCAGGGTGTATAATGTTCACTATATCTCCACAATTATCCAGTCCCATCCATATGTTTAAAATTGAATTGTCCCTGGGAAAGAATGGGGCTTTCTCAGGAATCCAGTGATACCCAACATGGTTCTGTGATAGAATGTCACTTTTGAAACAAGTCACATACTCATCTGAGTGCATTTTGGTGTAGGGGGCTTATGGTGCAAGGTTGTTTTTTAGGACTCTTAGTTCCAGTGAAAGGAACTCTGAATGTTTTTTTCTATGCTCTTAAATATGTGGGAACAGTATGGGGATGGCCTTTTTATGCTGAATAAATACTTTACACACTGCAAGGTCCAGAAACACCTGAGAGAGGTGAAGATGTTTTTGTGGAAAATATTGGGCCAATAACTTTTTAAACCTTATGGATTAAGAGTGTGAGTCCACAACATATGCATTTAAAGGAAAAGGAGTGATACGCTTTTGGCAACATTATGTATATTTTTATACACAAAAGTACCTTGTTTTTTGGTAATCGTAGTCATTTTAACATTTTTATTATTGTTAATATCATATTTTGAATCCATTCTTGTCAATCAATATTAAACAGCATTTACAAGACAATCCAAGTATTTCTTGTAACTTGGTGAAAATGGTTGATATAGATGTGGTCTACTGTATGTCACAAGATTCTTTGCCGGACGATTGGTCAGCAAAGCCCAGTTAAACTCATTGTCCTACAAAAATACATTACATTTCAATAGCCATTAATTCCCAAATTGGAAACTGTGGATACTAAATAATTGCTAAAGTCATTTTATATATAAAAACATGTTGATTGAACTCCAACCCTTGTTTAAGAGTTGATTATTGTCTTTTGTAATTGTTGTTATTATATATAAAAATGAATATAAAAATAAAATGAATCTTTTCATTGAAAAGTATTCAATTTTATTCTAAAGAAAGAAATAATGGAAAAAAAACAACAACAAATGAGCTTTCAAGGTAAAATTCAGTTCAAGTAAAAGTTTCCATTCTCATAGTGTGCCGCTGAGCTGAAGTCATTGTGCCAGCCTGGGATGCGCTTGAGGCGAGCAAGCTCTTTTCTCTCCAGCAGAGGCTGTGATTAAAGTCTGCTGGAATTAAAGAGTGTGTTTGTGAAGCGGTCTCCAGGTCCCAGTGCAGCAGTAAAGCACCTTCCCATTGTAAGACTCATGTGGACCATGAAGAGCCCAAAGCTATAGAAAGTAAGCCAGCACTTGCTGCACCACACTTTTCACAGTGTCATCTTTAATCGTGTTTGCTAAAGAAATATGTGACATTTTAATTAGGATTATGTTCCTGTGCAAGCTGTTTTGGTGTGTTGCCACGTAGTTTCTGAGAGATTCCTAGAAATGAATAACATTTATAGCCATGTGTTTGTTCAACTTCAAAAGAAATAAGAGCAATTCAGTTTCTAATGTGTTTGATGATGCCATAAGCTTAAAAACAGAATATTTAACTAGTTCAATAAGTTTAAATGTGCTGCTTTTATATTAATTGAGGCACACACCAGAGGCATGGGCTTTATTGTAGTGGGCATTGATTTAGTTTGTTTTATGGTATAAAAGTAGATCTACAAATTCGAAACAAACACAAACAAATCAAAGACATCTGGATGTCACAGCTCTTCAGCATTTCTGCTTCCTTTAAAAGGTCCTTCTGATTGATGTAGCTCTAAAACAGATGCACAGTATGTTTGGTGATTTTTTTAATGACTATCACAACAAACTTTGGTTCATATCAGTTTATTGGAATCTGTTCATTTATTATAATCAAAAGCAGTTGAGGAATTCAGTTAGTGTCACTTGTGAGACTCAAGCTTTGCCTTAATGCCGGTTTTTTTTTTTTTTTTGTTTTATAATGTAAAGTTGAACATGCAAGTTTATGCATGTCACGTATGGTTATGAATGTCAGCAATTGTGCAAAAACAAGTGTTTTTGATGTAAATATTGAGGTTGGAAGACGTCCGAAAGCTGTTGGTTTCAAAAACAACACAGCTCTAAGCTTTTCATCTTCAACCTTTACAATGGCGCTGAACAGCGGTAGCAACAGGTACTTCGAGCCGGACAAAGGTGCTGATTTTTTGCCTGCAGATCACAGGAACTGCTCAACAATGACCAGGAGGACCAGTGTAGAGGGATTCTTTTTCAACTGAGTGTTTGTCAACACTAAAATTCCTAAAGTGCCAAAGTCTGTCATCAAAGTTGTTTAATTAACTGTCATGACTGACTGCGTTCCCAAAGAGCAGTCTCCCGCCTCCAAAATCACAGACAACATGACTGCGCATATTGCTTTTTGTGATGATTGTATTCTCTTGGATGATAATGGTGCTTAATTCCCAAATATTTATGTTTTTCCCATAAATTTTATTTACATTTTTGGATGGAAACATGGCTAATGTTTAGGGTTGCAACAACGAGCCTGATTCTTAACTTAGATCAGCTAAACAATATACTGTATTTGATATAATGCACTCTTAGTCAAACAAGACTTTCTAATGTTCCGTAAGAAAGAGTAACACTTTCTTTGTCAGTTCTGAAAGATAAGAGTGAGAAACCAATTCTAAAATTCTTCAATTTGCCAGTATCCAATCACAGATGAATCGCTCCTATACCTGGCTTGGACTGCTGTCCTTTTTCAGTCCAGAATATTAGCTTTCATCCAAAGGGTATGAGATAAACAAAAAGCAAATTAGGTACAATAAATCCAAACAAAGCATAGCAGGTCAAACAATACAACACAAAACACTACCCCTACAGACCCTGTCTAAAATATAACTGCTGTAGATAAATGCGTTACTATTACGGTCAACATTTTTTCATGTAGCTTACTGAAAAACACTGACCATGCTATAATTGACACATGAAAGCTCTGCTCTCTGCATTTTGTAGGAAATCCACATACCATGGGGAAAAACCCTGCTGTTTTTTGCAGCTAGCCTTTCAGCGGCCTGTCTGATACAGGTCACATTGGGGTGCCAGGCAACAGGACTGTGGATGGAATACACAGCCTTGTTGGGTTGTGTTTGCGTGTACTGCCCTGTGACCAGCAGAGCCCTGCCATAAGCCACATCAGTACTTCTAGATCCCATAGCAAGCCTGGTTCACGTTCCTTTGTGTTGACTTGCATTTAGCAGGCCACAATTTCTTTAAATCCATTTAAGATTAACAAGCTATTTCAGTACAGAAAATGTACAAAAAATGAAAGCCATATGTTTAGTGTGTGCCCTTTCTGTATGAGAGTGCCCTCTAGTGTTGAGTATGAATGAAACTGTTGCAAGGGTGAGAATTTTGGTTTAACATTTTTTTTTCTTGTAATGGACTTTATAAAACCCTTAGTTAGTTGCTGCAGAAGTAATTACCTTCTAATATTCTCACATGATTTAGCCATTTCCTGTTCTGTCTCATAAACAATAACACAGGCTTTCATGCTTGTGTGAAAGGGGAAAGGAGTCGTGTCCCTTATGTGGCAACTCACAAATCTCTGAGGCTGCTGAATTGACTGTGATTGGGTCTCCAGGATAGGGCTGCTTCTGTGAGACATGAGGCGTGATGGGGTCAGTGCAAAGGTCCCTCTCCTTACATTTCCAGAGGTGCTTTTGGCATGTTTATTGTTCCTGTTAAAATGTCCACTGCAAATGCTTGGCTTTAAATTGTCAAGGGATACATTTGTCAGCGGTGGCACGAGTCTTACTTTCCTTTACTTCCTGCTCACTTTGAGCTTCACTAGACCTTACAGAAGTAACTGGTAGACACAGGCCATGCATAAAAGCACATTAAATTAGAGGACAACCTGACTAAAATATCAAGGAATAACACTTCATAGATTTTAATTACTATTGTTATACTATTGTTATTTATTCTGGCGTAACAACCGATGAACCGATGGAATATAGTTTTGTTTATCAATATTTCTAATAGGCATGCACTAACATTATTCTGTGATCTTAAGGAAACAAATATAGGAAATATATCACTTTCTATATTAAAATCTGTTCAAAACTCAACTATTTCTGCCAAGGAACCCTCTCAAAAACACCCGTAATGTCAAAAATTGTGGTGGAAACATTTGGCTGTGTTGGTTTTTATTCCAAGAGTACAGGCAGGGCGAGTATTCCACCATGACAATGACCCATAACACATGGCCAAGGCAGCCAGTAATCATAGCTCTGAATTGAAATTTTTTGTGAGCTATTGTTTTGTGGTGCCAACAAGTTTTAATGAACAGTTTAGAGCTATCACGTACCTTTTATCATCTTCCCTTTTAGTTTTTGACATGAGAACTTGTTCTACTCTAATAGAAGGAGCGTGTGTTTTCCCATCTTTCTCCAAAAGCATATCAAGTTATTGTTGCCCTAAGTCCATTTTACAACCATTAATTCCTTTGTCTCTGCTCCTCCCCACCGATATCCTCAATCTATCACTTTTCTCCATACAAGGTTTAATGCTTTAATTACCTCCAGCTGCGAGGGCCAGATGAAAGACAAACACTCACAGTTATAGAGAGAGATGAGAGAAAAAGAATCCCTCTGCACTGGTCCTCCTGGTGTCATTAGTCCTCGTTGTTCTGCAGTTTCCATCCTGTGATCTGAAGCCAAAAAATCAGCACCTTAGTCCGGCTCGAAGTACCTGCTGCTACCGCTGTTCACCGCTATTGTAAAGGTTGAAGATGAAAAGCTCTGAGCTGTGTTGTTTTTGAAACCAACAACTTTCGGAAGTCTTCCAACCTCAATATTTACATCCAACACGCTTGCTTTTGGACCATACCTGACATGAATAGTGGTATTGGCTTATATAAACCCTCTAAACTTTTATATAAACCCTAAAAGTGACCTGTCTGTCATGACATTATACTCTTTGTCTCTTTCTGGATGGTGAAGCAGCTCGTACCAATCATCTCAAGCTTCACCACATGAAGAAATAATTAAGGTTTTCAGTGATCCTGACATCAATACGATGTTTTACAGGCATGCCATTATTCTGCAGATCCCTTTTAATGGACATCTGGAGAGTGCTGCCTACTTCACAGATCTCAGAGGCTTTCAGATGATGTCATGCTGATAAACTACTCAAAGTAAATATGTACAAGTGATATATGCTGGTATGAGTCCGCCATATTGTGCTCATTGACTGCTTGTTCTGTGGTGTTGCAAAAGATGCAGGTCATGGTGACCTCTGGCAATACTGCCAGGCACTTATACGTGTGTTAGTGTGAAGAGAATGCATCTGGTATGTTTCACAACATGTCTGTGTTTTGTTATTTGCTGTTCGAATTTAGCATTTTTTGGTCTGTGTTTTGTGGAGGGGAGGAGGCCATTAGTCTGATGGGTTTTATAAAGCTGTTGCTGGTTTCGATATCAGAGTTTTGTGTTACTGGGTAGTAATCCCATAGGATAAATGAACATTCAAAAAAAGTATTATTATTGTTTTTGTCCATTCAGTCATTGATATCACCCAATGTAGGTTTTGTGTTTAGATTTTTATGTTTATCTGTGTTCTTTATTTACATATTCTTTATTTGTATCTGTATTTTTTCGTTTATCTGCCGTTGGTTGCACTCCCTTCTGTTTGAAGTGGTACAGCTTTTTGTCAGCTAGGATTAGCCAGGATTGGATGATTTCAAGCAACATAGGTATTTCCAGCTGTTTATGGTGGAATCATTATCTTGATGAGATTATTTATAGAACTATTTATTTCCCTTTCCAACACAAGTGGCTCTCCTATTTCTCCTTACAACAACTTCATTCCATTCTATTTCACTTGCGATTGGTGGCCATTACAATCCCCATAATTACCGAACTACAATACCCGGACAGTCCCAAACCAGCAGTTGACGCACAAACTTCTGGCTAACCTATCCTTTATATAAGCAGTGTGTGCCTAAACAGGAACACAAATAACTCTGCTGAAAAGAGATAATTCACAACAGTGTGTGTTTTTGCGAGTGGATTACTGCTTCGGTGTGGGAGGAGCAGGGCGATGGATAATAATGCCAGGTCAGCATCGACAATGGTATCGTTCATCAACTCAGCTGGCTGTATCTCTTGCTACTTCTTTTCTGTTCTGTTCTCACCTGACCTTGTCTGTTTCCGGGGGATCTGCTAATCAGATAAACTGCTGACTTTGACCTGTGCTCTTTTCAGTTCTGGTTGCTGGAGGGGAGTGTTCTTCCACCATGCCCCTTTTGCAGGAGGCCATGCAGTGCTCGTATCTCTCTTTGTGTTGCAACAGCAGAATTTACGTTTTTCTTAAAGACATTTAGTTGTGGACCTTAGACTACATTCTCACTTCAGCCCAATCTGTTTTTTTTTCCTGGTTTGTTTATGACACTCTTAATTCCGCTCAAATCCAATTTCTTTCAAATGTGACCCAGGTCCCTTTCATATGTGATCCTATATCGGATATGTATGTGCAACCGGAGCCGCATATTTTCAAAAAAGGCCAGATTTATGTTAAACATTACTTGTATTTGAGCATTTAGATATGCACTGTGAACATAGCCATAGTTTCATCTTATCTGACTGGTGGCCATTTTTGTTCCCACTTTTATATCCCACTTTTATATACCATACGTGGGTGTTACGTTTAATAAAGTTTCTATTCATTTCAGTCGTTTCCGGGTTCAGTTCTTCTGAATCACTAATTACAACTTAAACTCTTGTGATTTCTCACCAATTGAAGAATCTTTGGTACTATCCTTGTCAATAGAGTTTGTTTATACTGTTCCCCAAACCAATGCTAGAAGGAGCTATATATCTGCTTTGGAAGTTCTGTTGGTGGTTATAAAGTGAACTGGACAGGAGTCCAGCAAGAATGTGTTATTGAATATTAATTATAACCAAGTAAGGAGACTCTGAAAGCAAGGTTTAAGCTTTTTTTTAGCTTGAACATCAGAGATGCTATCAGCGAAACACATGCTGCATTGAGAAAAGAGAGAGACAAAAGAAGGTGGGGGAGGTGCAGGAGGTGAAGGGCTCTATAGTTCTCTCAGGATCTGGAGACTTAAAGAGCAGAAGCTTGTTTAATCGCTTGTATTTCCTGTTTTTGATGTATTTCCTGTTCTATCTCAGAAATCAATCAGAAAAGGATTCTTAATTCTAAATTGGATTGTGAATATTGTTTCTCTATTACAAATGCCAGCATGAGTTTTATAGTAGTTAGCTTATAGCTAAGTAAAAGCTAATAATAGCAACTAATGTAGAATGATTTTTGAAACCACAGAGTCTGCACAACTGTGGGATGTTCTAAAGATGAATTGATTGCAATGTGTGAGGGCTCATGCTCCTCAGAGAATATGAGAATGCTTGGGTTTAAAGCCCAGAAAGACACTGGAAAGGATGATTCACTGAAAAAACTGACCAAGAGCCATTGTTTTCCTCTCCGTGTCCAATGTGTTCAAACTGGTTTTCATGGAATGATCATTTGATTACATTTGCCTTTTGCACCATTGGTCTTTCCTGGAGTTTAGTGGCATGGTTTTAAGTGATCCGATCACTTGGAGGTTATTCCTGCTTTATTCATAAATGTGTTTTGTGCCGTGTCCAGTATTCAGTCTTTTAAACAACCAGCCACTGTTTACACACAGTGATATATTTGTATTTCTAGTCCCGGTCTTAAACAGGCAAGACTCGTTGCATGCCAGTCTTCTCAGATCTGTGGATGTAGTGATCAGAAGGGATGTGCGGCTTTCACTCAGCCGCCGGTCAAGAGGGCCAGAGAGTAGTAGGAGGTATCCTGTTTCCCCTCAACTCTCTGAAGTGATGCCAAGAAGAGAAAGAGTGAGAGCGGTCGTTCAATAAACAGCTGTAGTAACTCATCGCATGTCTTCCATTTGATTTAAATCCATGTCTTTCGGTCACCTTTCACCGCTGTCTGTCAGACACGACCATCACTTTACACTTCCATGCATTAATATTTTCAGCCAATGCACGCTTTAGTGTTTATCTGCCAAAGCATGTGTTTTGGAGTATCAGTGTATCATTAATCAGTGTTTTGATTTAGTCTCAAGGCATGTGATGTGAATATGTACAAAAAAATGCTGTATGTTGATGGCATGCTTGGCTTTCCCTGTGAGTGAGTATCTTTTCGAGAAAATAAATAAATGTTTTCTGTTTGATCTCTTATCTTGTCCATTATGGGATCAATGAAATCAGATATAACAAAGGGATAAAAGCCATATTGTGGTATTTAAGAAGAGACATATATTTACACAAACACCAGCTGTTTCTTCAGCTTAAAACTCTGTAATCATGTCTTTTATCTAAAAAGTGTTTGTTAGCTTTACAATATTGATGTAAGTTAGCTACTGTGTAATGAATGATTCTTATGTTCGACAGTGTCAGATGAAGTTGCAGCCTATATGAGGATATATATGAATATTTGAACTCTATGTGCAGTATATGTGCATATATATGATATAAATGCATATACATTTATGTGCTTACATGTACCTATATAGGTATATATGTGCATGTATATATTGTAACGAGAAAGACAGGGAGACACTGCTACTGTTCAAGGCTGCGCAGGACACTTTTATAGAATAATGGCACAATTAAAATAAATTAAAAGTTACTCATTGTGGGGATGGAGGTGATGTCGAGTAAACCAGGAATGCGCGGGCTCCCAGGAAGTGTACTGTGAGTACTCCGGGGTGTCCTCACCCTGTTCAGTCCAGTGACTCATGGCCCAGAGGTATGGGATCTCCTGTGGCTAGTCTCCCCGGGCTTCGAGTTAGAGCTCATCTCCATAGGTTGACACCTTTAGGGTCATAGATGGCCGGAGCTCTCCAGAAGCCTACTCTCTTGAAGCGGGCGGCCAACCAAGCCCTGTGACTTAGCTGGTAGTGTTGACTTAATATGTAACCCGGTCACAGTTTTCATTGTTTATCGCTTACACCTGGACTCAATTAGTTTAATCACAAGCACCTGCACACTCCCTCATTTTCATCACTCCCATTGTAATTAAGTCGTTTAGTACTTTTAATGTTGCAAAAGCACGATGCAAAATCATGAGATTGTGTTTTAATAAAGTAATAAATTTTAATAGGAATAATGGAAAATGTCCATATTTTCACAAGAATAGTTTACCTGTTTTTTTCCTTGTTTTTAATAGTTACTCCTCTCTCACGCGACTCAAATATTCAATACAAAGTGTACAATCCAGCTTTTTAATATCTATGTTTATTTTTTGTATTGCAAAGCAAGTTTTTAAATCCTTAAATGTACCATCCCATTCCTATTTACTTTATTCCATTTAGTTTGTTTTTATAATACTATGTATTTTTATTTAATTTTGACATGGGCTCTTTTGTTCTTTGGCTTTGATTAAATAGCACAATGTATGCAAATTAGGAGATCTAGCAGTTTGGGGGGCTTACTAAGTAATATCCTTACTAATAAATAAGCAGCAGTGAGGATTTTAGATGTTCTACCAACCTTTATTCAACAACTTTCATTTGGGTCTTTAAGGTCCATTCCACATTAGTCCACAGTAGTCTTTTTGATGAAAATTAGATTTTTGAAAATCCCCTCATTAACATTTTCGTCAACTCTCTTTTCGTTACTCTTGTGCATCTTGTCATGTTTCCGTCATATTTAGCTTGTTATAGTCTTGAGTAAAAGGTTCGTCAACAAAATATTTTTGTTATAGTCGTTGACGAAAACAACACAGTTCCACATTATAAAAGTGTTTTCTTATTTGTTTATAATTGTATAGGTCTGCCATCTGCTGTTACTGTCAATTGTTCAATAACAGCCACTGTTCATTCTATTCCTAAAGGAGGCAATTTCAGAGGAAAAAAGTAAGATAATTGACATCAATTTTAGAGCATGCCAATAACTGTGAAATGTTCCACCCCACTGATACCATTACCATTGAGACGGGACTTTTCTTTTAAGATTTCTTTTGGGCTTTTTTTGCCTTTTTTTACGACATAGGATTGTAGTTCAGAATAATTTGGGAGACTGTTGGAAACTGACAACAAGGTCACGAATCAAAGCCAGGTCTCTTTGTGAACACTCCTTTTGTTGCTCTCTAATCCAAAAGAGTAGACACTTTTTTAGTGTAGAGATTTATTATTATAAATATAATATAAATATTTGGTGAAAATAAGCATTGATTAGTCAAAAATTTTAAACTAAGCTTAAAATTTGTCTTTTGTCGATGTTTAAGTAAATGTTTTACATAAATAGTAAAGTCAGTAGAACTAAAGGAAGACCAAACTAAATGGAGTACCCTTAATATGTCTGCATGGTTTAGTCATAAATCTTAGACTGCATCTCGTTGGAATTTGTCCCACGGAGCAGCTTTGCAGACTTCTATCAATCAAGTGTCCATTATGATCCTACAAGAAACATCTACTTAATCTTCAGAGATTGGTTTGTTGACAGACACATTACAGACATCCAAGAAAAATTTTACACGCCCATTCCAAGTTAGTAAAATAGCCACTCCAAACTTTCACTGTCATAAATATGGCAGTTACTCTTGGGATAGCATCAGTCATATCGCGCAGCTATACATTAGCCACTAAATGAACTGTGTAGCCTTGAGAAAAGTTAATGCTGTGAAACCAGATCCTTTCGCATTAGCAAAACTAACGAAACCTGGGCACGCTTATTCTTTCTCTCTATTAATCTTATATTCACTTACTTGAATGTTTCTTTTTCTTCCTCATAAAAAAGAGACGAGAGGAATGGTGGGTGAACCACAAGACTCCACAACTTAGTTTTGGATTCCGTTGGCTTGTTCCACACTTACAGCTCAGCCCGCCAAACTCTTGCTCGGGTTGGCTCTCATCTTTTGCTCACACAAGTAAACAACGAAACTATTAGGGCTGCAGAGCATGGCCAACATTCTCACTCTTGTCTCACTTTCACACTCCAGAAGAAGGATATAAGTGGTTAATAAACACAAGGCACAAAATTGAATCAAAATCATTCTGAGTTTGGAACAACACTGTCTGTCTCACTAATGTCTGGTGGAGAGAACGTTTGTAATCCTCCTTGGTTTTGACATTTTTGACGATACCTGTGATTTGTCATTTTAAGTGATTGAGAAATGTAATCAGAAAAACTCTGTTTTGTGGTCATCTCCTGCACTGTCTGCGTGTCTGAGTCTCTGTGTCTATATGAGTTATGGAGAGGAAAAGCACTGAGGATTTAGCGGAGATTTCGAGTAAAGCAGCGCGAGCACACTTTGGCCCACTTTTGATTGGATCAAGATTGAGATTCCTCTAAACTTCTTATGAACTGTTATTGTACTGACTCTTACGCAGTATATCCCCAAATCCCTGGGCTACTGTGCGTGTGTGAACACGTATGAATTTATATTTTGCATATGCATGCTCTTTATGTGCTCTCTGAAGACCAGAATTTATCCTCATTTTTACTTTTTTTGATAGATTCTATGGTTGGTTTCAGTTCTTTACCTTTTAGGGTGTGCTCACTCTAGGCTTGATGCTCTTACACTTAAATATTTCAGTGTCGTGTCCTACATGATTCCAGTAACATCCGTTTGATGAAAAACAAACTTTTGTTGCATTGCAGATCTAGATTTCCTAATTTAGACTGTATTGATGTGCACCATCATTAAGCTCAACCTCTATGAACCAGGGACCCCTTGATTGTTTTTTTTTAAAAGGCCAGGCTGTAAACATAAATATATCAAATGTCATTAAAGACAATAAAATAATAGAGTTGAATTGGACAAATTAGCTCACTAATGAAGATCCTATGAGAAAACATTTACAAGTAATACATTTTGTGTGCCACAGGTTCAGATTTAATTGGTTTCTTTTAACAATTTAACCACTTAAACCCATAAACAGAGATTACATTTTTTTATTGAATTAATTTTTTAAGTGATAGCATAGACTCCAGTTGCACTTGCTAACATTAGCTTGTTTTAGCATTGAGTTAAACAAAAGTTAATATTCTTTTTGATTTCCATTACTATTTAACTGACTGTGCGGACCAACACATAACTTCCAAAGCAGACACGTGGCTTTGTATTGAAACAAATAGGTTATCTTAAGATTTTTAATCTTAAGATGTGTCTTGTCGTAAAATGTTTTCATCATGATACTGTTATGTACGGAAACCTTGACATAATCCGTTACCGTTTGGCAAATTGTGCGAACTTGCGGATCGTGTACTGACAGGGTAGATTTTGTGATGGACAGGAGGCCGTGTGGCAGCTGAGGGCTACCTAGGTACCTTTTCACGTGTGAAAATGGAGTGAATGAGAAATGCTCTGAAAATTGGAGAAGCGCTATATGAATTAAAGGCATTAGTATTATTATTATTTATAAAATCAAGCTGTAAATATGTTGGGTTTTTTCTCGCTGAAAATCCAAAATTGTGTCCATTTTGTTTAATTGCTTCAAGATATTGTAAGGTTGCACCATGGTTCCCTCCAGCTCTCACTGTTCAGTGTTCAAACATTACATTTTGCCATGACAACAGGAAATTAATTCTGGTAAATAGTGTTGTTTTCAAGTTTGTTGTGACTACATGGATTGGAAAATATCAAGAGATGGGACATCTCTACAATGTGTCCTCAAATCTCTAGTTTTCATGATGATTTGTTTGTAGATGGCTGCTTCCAGGATCTTATCATATCATCGTCCACAGGATATGTACCTTTCTGCATTGAATAGCATTTCAATTTGTCCTTCTACACCGTTACAAATTTCTTTAAGCATTTATTTAAATTTTTCCTGTGCAGTGCTCCACGGCTGCGAAAGTCTTTATCTCTGCTAGCTGCCAGTAGCACCCAAGTGTAGCGAAATATCCCTCCATGTACACTCCTAGTTTACCACACTGCACTGCATGTACCCGTCTTGATGCCAGGGGCTATAAAGCAAGTCAGTGAATTTGCTGTGTTGCAAGAAAATAAACTCAAAAGTGTAAAATAAGGAGATCTAATGGATGTTCACAAAATATTGCCAGATTTATGCACTGAGATTTGTCTTTCCTGCTTCCAACCTCCTGTGTTTGGACATGAGTTCTAAATGAAAGGGTTTGCTTCTTATATAATTAGATCAAGACTATAAAATGTTCATAAAATGTTTCGTGAAAAATGAATACAGTTTGTGATTTTCCTCTTGCAGGTCACTGCTACTGATGCAGACAGTGGGTCGTTTGGCTCTGTCTCATACACGCTGGGCTCTGGTCCAGGCGGTGTTGCCCTGTCTCAGTTCACTATTGGAAAGCACAATGGACAGATCTGTACAACAACCACTCTGGATCGTGACCAGGGTCCAGCCAACTACGACTTCACGGTCACAGCCACGGATGGGGTGAGTATGCTGTGATTTATAGCATCTCTTCATCATCCTCTGGATTTTTTTCAATAGTGTAACAAAACACAACCTCTGTGTGGATTAGGAAGCATTTAAAGAACATTATTGCTCTCACTGAAAGAGGATTTAAACTTACCTTTCACCCACTACCAAACCAAAGTAGAGTGTGACTTATAAAAATCATTTTCTATTTTAAACCACAAATATCGTGTCAACTTCCTAAAATAGATAGGAATCAAGGTTGTGTGACCCTGGCACGTAACTAAGAAACAGATTGATTTTTCAAATATGCATAAAACTGCAAATAAGTAATGCAAATGTCACAAAATGCAAATTAAACTCTAGAAACGTTCATAATGTGCCTTTAATTCATTTCTGAAATTTCTGCATTTAAAAGATGACCTCACGTATTTAAAAAATTCTCCCATATGCAAATTAGCAACCAGTCCATAAATGTAATGCATGTTTTGTTTTTTTTGTTTTTTTATCCAGAAAAAATACATTTAAAATAATTGGTAGGCTTCTTTAGCATTTTCATGTGCTTCATTTTCAGCCGCTCTTTTGTACATGGCCATGTGTTTCAGGTCATTGTTATTCTTGAATAAGAATTCCCCAGCTGTGGGAAAGTTCTTGGCTAGCATTTGAGTATATATGGCCCTGTTCATCATACCTTGGCAGAAAAATAACCCAGTACATGTTTCCACCACCATGCTTGACAGTAGAGATTATGTTTTTGGGTTCATAGGTTGCTGCCCCCTGTTACACACGATGAATTGTGCTGATGATGTCTCTTCTGACACCTGACCCCCTATGACTTTTTCTCAGGTTTCTCCTCAATCAGTCTGTACGAGTGATTTATTGAGCAGGGAGTTTGCGGGTATGGTAGATATGGTGTTACCAATTGTTTTCTTGGTGACCTTGGTTCCAGCTTTTTTGAGATTGAGCTTTAAGAGAGGCTCCTAATATCATCCAGCTCTTGTTATAAAAGTTTATTAAATTTGACTGAACGATTAAAATCCTTTGGGGGTCTAATACTTCTTCCACTCTATAGAAACAATCGAAGGAGATTTATTCTGAAAGAGTTGGACCTTCAGCTTTTAATGCCATTTGAGGGATTTTTCCTGGCATTCCAGTTTCTCTAGAGGTGTTGCCAGGTTGTTCAGCTGCAAAAATGGGATATCAAGTGTGCTCAATCCCTTTGGCAGACAGCACTTTGCTATTTCTACTGCCAGGTTGGAAATTGATTTTTGCAAAAAAGGCCAAAAACTCAAAACTTTTGTCATGTATTATACATTTATTCATTAAAACTGCCTCTTAGGATTCCTTATTTCCTGATATTTTAGGTGTTTTTGACTTTAAAGGTGTATCTGTCATCGTGTGTTGTCATTAGCTTCTTGTATAAGTATATTTTTTCATGTTCTTTAATTCTATACTGTGCCTTTAAGGGTGGACTAAGCTCAGAGGCGTATGTGCGAGTCGATCTAATGGACGTAAATGACAATCAACCCTCATTCTACCCGGTGAGCTATGCAGTAAGTCTGAGTACACAGAGTGTTCCAGGGACGTCCATACTCAAAGTGACAGCGAGTGACCCAGATCAAGGAGAGAATGGTAGAGTGACTTACCGTACTCTACCCGGCGGGAGCTCGCCCTTCTTCACCCTTAACAAAGACACTGGTGAGAAGTGTTCTTTGAATACTATTAAAATATTGACCTTACTTAGTAAAAATCATATATTCTGATACCAAATGGGTATTTCTGAAAAGGATTCAGAAGGGTTTGGTGTATTCAGATATCTTTCAGCCTAATGGAAATATTTATTTTGGTTGCTCATTGCACAGGAGTGATTTCACTGTCACGCGCTCTACATGGAAAGGCAAACTCAGTCATAACGATGGTGGTCTCAGCTCAAGATGGTGGGGGTCTGACTGCTACAGTCAATGCCAGGGTCAACATCAGCATAGTGGCTGGGCTTGTCGCACCTCCTGTGTTTGAGC
The DNA here is from genome assembly GCA_007224835.1 of Danionella cerebrum. Lineage (NCBI taxonomy): Eukaryota > Metazoa > Chordata > Actinopteri > Cypriniformes > Danionidae > Danionella > Danionella cerebrum. The sequence continues at coordinate 483,516 of SRMA01026879.1, read as the reverse complement.
AAGCTCAGTATTACTTTGCGGTCTCTGAGGATGCCCTGCGTGGAACACAAGTTGGCATTGTGCGGGCCAGCTCTAAGAATGGTGGGTGAGCTAATCTCATCGGTTCTTTGGTCAACATGTTAAAATACACAAACCAAACTTCACTGCATAACCACATTTATCAGTCAAATTGGACTGAGTTCAAGGGGTGAAAGATGACTTCTGTTTTTTTTTTCCTCCATTGTGCACCACTTGTACAAATAGGCATGGAACCACTGTACACACCTCATTTACGGTCAACATTAATCATAGATTCTATTTCACCACTTTGTTGTTTTACCATTTTCTCTGGCTATTTTCAATGCTTCTTTCTTATTGTTCTTGTTGAAAATGTTGTCGTCACCTGCTTTCGACCTACACTTTGAACTAATGTGGCCATTTATTTCCTGATTTTCAGGGGTTTCAAAAGATATATCCTACACTATAAGCTCTGGTGATCCAACCGGCTACTTTAGTGTGGATTCAGAGACTGGAGTGCTAAGAACAAGTCTACCTTTGGATCATGAAGCCCAACCAATCTTGAATCTGGAAGTGCAGGCTCACTGCGGTGATCCCCCCGCATTTGGTCAGACAAGGGTAAAAATTTTAGTATCTGACATCAATGACAATGCACCAGTCTTCATTCCCTCATCATCCGAATCACTGATTCTGCCTGAAGATACTCAAATGGGGACAGTGGTTTATAAAATACAAGCAGAAGACCATGATTCTGGTCCAAATGGTGTTTTGAGTTTTGACCTGTTCACCAGCAGTGCCCAGAGAACCTTCAGCATTGATCGTAACAGTGGTCACATACGGCTGATTGGCAGTTTGTCTTATGAAACCATGCCCCGGTATGACCTGCTGGTGATTGCAAAAGATAGCGGAGCACCTCAGCTAAGTTCTACCTTCACACTAGTCATCCACATACAATCCGAGAATGGCCAAGGCCCTGTGTTTGAAAGCCTCACTTATCGAGTTGAGCTGAAAGAAAGCACACCTCTCAACACACGCTTCCTGCAAGTCCGTGCTATAAACCGAGATAGTGCGCCTACATCTTCTGCCCCTTTGGCCTACCACCTGCACCAGGATGGGGATGCTGCAGGGTTTGGCATTGCATCAGACAGTGGCTGGCTGTTTGTGAAAAGTGCCTTGGACAGAGAAGCTAAAGAAATGTACCTGCTCACCGTTTTGGCCACATCAGGCAACGGACAGCTCAAGAAGACCGGTAGTGCAACAGTACGTGTTTCAGTGATGGATGAAAATGATAACACCCCACGGTTTACTCAAGAGAGAGCGTTTCTGGCAGTGAGGGAGAATCTGCCAGCAGGGTCTGGTTTCGGCAGAGTTTCTGCCAGTGACCGAGATGCTGGACTCAACGCACGGCTGAACTACCGGCTGCTCCATCTGGACCGACACTTCCAGATCAACTCTCACACAGGTGAGCTTCACACATGGTAGACGATCTGGCAAGCTATCCAACTGAACAAAATCCCTTTAAATGTCAAGGTCTACTTGGCGGCGACAGAAGTTCTCCGGTGGTTTGTGTTTAATGCATAGAGACTCAGAATGGGACTATAAATATTGAGATTTAATTATTGTTAACCGTTAATTAGTAATCTGATCTTAGTGTGTCATTTATGGTCATTAATATGTAAAAAATCCCAATAATCATGAAATGATCCAGATATGTCCATAGACATTAAGAAACTATATTTCAAATACCGATTATTTTTTCATCAACATGTTTTGTATTGGCTCTACTATTGCTTTTAGGGGCTCACACCATGTTTTGTATGTGTTATCAGTACTTTCTTTTGCACCTGAAGTTTTAACAGAAGTCAGTCAAAGGTGATGGATCACTGACTGGTCAGTTGTTGCGCTCACTGATTGGCCAAAAGGAATAGTCATTGTGTTATCACAGTGTGCGGCACAGAAATTTAATACAACCACGTAGCTTGATAATAACCACACATCCATCTCTACGCACTGGTCCTAATTGAGATTCGCAGAAATCTTCAGGGGGGCTTGTCAGCAGGGTGATCTTCGTCTAGGTCGAGGAAATATTGATGCAATGACGCTCCCTGACTGAAGATGGCATTTATGGTACAACAGATGTACTCCGAACCACACAGGGAAACAAGAAAGAAGACAACGTCGAAGAAATCATGGATGTTGAGTGGTTTATACTGTTGGTGACTGATCACAGGGAGCTGTTTGACAAAATGTGGAAAAAAGAGAGAATTTGTGGAGCGTTATTTCTTTACTGTTTCCTGTGCGACTTCGCTATGAAAATGTGGGATGAGCTCCACCAAGCTGCTGTTTTACATCATACTCACATCATCAAAAGAGCCATCTTTTATCGTTCTCCTTGTGAAAAATAGATCTGATCTGGCAATCCAAAACTCATTCATTCCAATGTGTGAGCTCTCATTGTCGGCCAAGGTTTTTGATTAAGGAACGTTGATGCTTGAAACTTCGAATTGAAAATTTGGATTGGTAGATTGAGGCCAGTACATATACAGCACAAAACCGTCTTTCGTCCCAATTTATCTGTGCTCTGTGCATACATCGTTATGTTTTTTTGTTTTATGGTAGATTGGTGCATTCTCTATTATATCACCAAGCACAGCCAGAATGATGGAGCTGAGTCTTGATGGACACGTCTAAATTAAGCCCCAGATCCTATGTTACTTTTTCTCACATTTGTGCAGGTGAGATAAGCACAAAAGTTTCTCTTGACCGTGAACTTCAGTCCAGTTACCAGCTCATCGTGGTGGCTCAGGATGCTGGGACCCCTCCTCGCAGTGCTACAGGCACCGCTTTCATCACTGTTCTGGATGAGAACGATAATGCGCCTTACTTTGCTAGTGCTCAAACAGGAAGAGCGCTCGTGCTGCAGGTATTCTGTAAATTCAGAACACTCATATTCTTTATAATGGCTGAAAATGCTTATCCACACATTTGTTCCGTTGAATAAATATCATCGTTAAAGCATGTTTGAAAAAAGAATTATATTAACTACAGTTTAATCATATAATTTATATCGTACTGTATATCGAGCATAAAATAGTTGTGATGAGAGAGAAAATGTTAACCATTTATTACATTGTATAAAATTAATTACATGTAAGGTTTTCCTCTATTTGTGCATATTGAAGTAACAAATGTACTTTTCTGGACAGGCATCAGAGGGTCAGCCATCTGGACTTGCACTAGGAACAATTCATGCAAAAGACCCAGATGAAGGAGAAAATGGGACAATTTTCTACTCCATGTCTGGTGAGTAGCATGAAGCTTATGTCTGAACAGAGTTTTACAACCTCCAAAATTATATCAGTTGAAGTAATAAATAATTGTAGTATATTTGCTTGTTCCTTTGTTCCTGCCAATAAATTGATTTCAGATTTTTGTAAATATACGAATGCAAATCAAATAATCTAAATCAAATCAAATAATCTAAATCAAATCAATATTTTTTGTTACTTCCTTTTGCCTTCAATTCTAGTAGATACACTTGCACAAAGTCAGGGATAATCATGAACTAAACACAGCAACAAAACTAAAGGTACTTACTCTACAACAAGGTCTCTCCCAAAGATTTCAAAGTAGATTGGAATTTCATTATGTGCTCTTTATGTTCATTTGAAGAAGCACGAAGACTTGGCCAAGCACATTGAAACCGGTAGTGGTGGGAGGGGCATAGTACATCCGTACATAAACAACATACTGGCTACATGATTGACTCTTTCTTATTAAAGACAGTTACTTGATAAACAAATCACTTTTACATCTTCAAACTGCAGGCTTCTTAAACATATGGTTCGTTTTTTTTTAAAATCTATAATAGATTTAAAAATTTCAAGTGTTAAAATGTCTTTTTTCCACCTATGGATGTAATGTAGCAGATCTTCATCAGTGGAGTTGACATTTCTTTATTGACACCCAATATTCTGTTGATGTGAATGTTTGTAATGACGTGGAGTTCCCCAAATTCTTTTTTACAAAAAGTATTTTTTTAACTGCAAAAGTTTAAAATGTACCGTTTTTATGTTTTAAAACAAAAATAAAAAATTCGGATGAAAAATAAGAACTCAGAAAACCCCCCAAAAAGCAAAGACAAGATCAAGTTAAAGTGAAAATTGTATTTGAAAAACACAGATGATGCTTTCATAAACTTTATACACTGTTTCAAGCACTTTTTGCTCCATTGCGCTTTTTTTGTGTCAGAACTTTGAAAACCACAAAATATCTCACAGGTCTTGTACTTCCAAGGGTTATTCCATCTTTTCACCACTAGATGGAACTGAAGTCACCCTTTGGGGACTTTACAAATTATGTTTAAAAAAATTTTTTTTACAAATTGTCATAACTTGTGTAATGTTTGTTTCAAACCAAAAATTTCAAAACTAAAAACCTTTTTGAAACCAACACATTATATTTGAACACAGCATTAAACAATAGGTGGGTCGCTCCATTCCTACTCCATTCAAAACAGCCGCTGTGATTGGCAAACGTATCGCGTGCAGAGAGATTCAATGAAAATGCAAATGTACATTATATAATTAATTTAACCAAATGTATTGTGGATAATAGATAATGTTTGATAAAAATGTTTGCAAAGCATTCACTACATTGCATATTATTCTGCAATTGACAAGAGACTTGGTCAGGTTGCACCAGGAGAAGCTTGTAACATTGCAGGAACAAGCGGGTAAAGAAGATGGATGGGGTTAATAGTTGGATGGGTGGATGGATCTGAACTACAACTGCTGACACTCATGAACTAATCCTACTTTTGAAATGTTGTTTTTGCTCCAGGTCCAAGAGCTGAACGTTTCACTCTGAACCCAAACACTGGAGAGCTACGCTCCTCTTCCCCTTTGAGCCACTCTGAGCGCCCTGAGTACAATTTCATCATTCTGGCTTCTGACCGTGGTTCGCCACCTCAGAGCTCCACGATAGCTCTGAAAGTACAGGTGGGACATAAAAATGGCAGCTATATTCAATTCTTGTTTTTAGTGGCACCGGTGGTCATTTTATGAACTGCAGTATTGAGCATATGATTTAATATGAAAACACTAATGTAAAAATAACTACCGGATTTAGTAGAAAACATTTTCAGACATCCTCAATAAATACTTAAGACATGTTACATAGACGCTCTTTAATCTGTCTGAATCATGCAAATTTAATACACTGGATTTTATTGCTCAGACAAGTAATGCATATCTGAGGCATGTCTGAGAAATAAAAAGCCTCTTAACTTTCATGTTTTGGCAGAATGCCTTTAATTTGTGATTAGTTGTAGCTATAAACCTTTAAAAATGAAAAGTAAAGTCATCCAGGTTTATGAGTTCAGCAAATTACACTTTAACTCACATGCGGAACCACATTTATGTAACTTACAAAATTAAAGATTCACAACATATCTATAAATGTGAACATGTTAATTACATTCTGTGAGAAAGTGCACATTTTCATCCACTCCTGTTAAAAAACATGGAAGGAAATATGGAATGATCTTTCTGGCCTAATCAGGGCTTAAATTCTTGCTTTGCACATTTCCATAGCCAGCTCATCTCTTTAAGTCCAAGTCTTGAAACCTTCCCTAAGTAATGCCGGGAAAAGCACTCTCAGCTGGGTAATTTTAGGTGCTCAGAGATTAATGTCTTAGCCTTGACTTTTTTTCTTCTCTCTCAAGTCATTGTTGCCTGCAACATTTTAACTGTGTAAAAAAAATCAAAGTATGAATGACCTGGTTCCAGCTGCACCGGCCCAAGGGCCAGCTGTGCTTTCCACTATGTTGTCAAAGTTTTGTAATATCATTCAGTAGCCCTTTGAAAAACAGAACGCTCCTTGTGAAATGCCCTGGTGATTGAATTAATTTTCATGGGCAAGTCGACAGAGTGGAAACTGATGCTGCAGACTCCCATAGTAGTAAACTCCATGGCGCCAATGCCGGGAAAACATGGACTGTGCGCTGTATATTGTTTCATATAAGCATGTATGCACCAAGACACATTATCTAATTCACCTATTTCATGGCCTTACCCCGACAGGAGGGATGAGCCAATCAGAATTGAGATATTTGAATAGTTTGCCAGTTTAATAGAAATACATTATTCGGTTTCTACAACAAAAACAAGACAGATTTAGAGGTATGCATTGGGAGTTGTGTAGTGGTCCAATAGCCCACTTAGAGTAGGGTGACCATATCCTGATTTCCCAAAAAGAGAACAATCGGCACAGCCTCGAGGCATAAATTCAGACAGGCTTCCCGGAGGTTGATGAACATGCTTTATTATGTTTCAATGGTGCAAAACTAACTTCTGTACTAAAATAAAATGAAATCTGTACAGACTTGTGACAAAATAATAGCTCTCTTTAAATAAAATATTTGTTTTTAATTTCAATATTATTTATCAAATAAATAAATGATATGAAATAATGTTAGAAAATCCAGCTTCAACAAAATATCTCTTAATAACTTTAATAAGGTAAATATTAGAAGAGTCTCACAAAGTCACTAACTTAACAAACAAAAAGGATCTATACTTTTAATCTTTAGTTGTCCTCTTCATCCTGCGAGGAACAGACCCGCCCAAAAGGCAGCCTCTCAGTAATGACGTCACGCAACAAAGTAGTGCCATAGCATTGTGTGCAAAGCACCGGTCAATTCACGTACATGTGTAATGGTCCTTTGAAAAAAAGTGAACGCTGGACATTTTCGTGAATTTATAAGACCTGCCTGGATGCCCCGGACTGCTTGTAATAATAGTGGGCATGCCTGGGCAAAAGAGGATGCTTGGTCACCGTCATTGCTTAATTTGTAAATTTGAAGTTACTGGAACATAACAGGACTGGGGTGACGGACAGGGGGGCTGGCCCAAAACAGTTGCTGGAACACAAACAGAACGCAATGGTTCAGTGTCTAACATGCCTATTTTTAAGCAGCAGGACTTACATACATCATTTACAACATAATTTAAGACATATACACACAAAAAACCTTTAGATTACTTTCAACACAATTTATCTTAATCTTCAATATCATGTTAAATGGCCGTTTAACATGATAAACTTGAGTCTTTTAAAAAACGAAAGCAAACCTGATTGTCTTTTAGACATGTTAGCACGAAGGAGTCAGGACACTGTTTGTTTTGGCCAAATGCCGCCTAAAAATCAGTTACGTACAGGACGTAAATTACCCAGCAGCAGCCTTTTCAGACTTGCTAGTAGTGCATTTTATTTATTATTATTTTTTTTACATTATACAATGCACAATAAAGAAAACACACTAACACAATAATTATTAATTATTTTATAATATTTTTATCTAATCGCTAATTTCCACATAATACGGGCCGGCCTGCCGACTGCAGGGGACAGCACCAGCCTACGACGAAGGCAGCCTGGCACACCATAGGCGAGTGCTCTGTATATTCTTGAGTCGGGGGAATGCATTGTAGTACAGTAGAGTGAAAAAGGTGGGCAGGAATTGGGCAGATAAAGAGAAATGGGGTCAGATAATTACCGGATCCTTGGAGGCCAGAAATTGAGAGAAAACGGATTGCGTTCTGGCAAACGGCGGAACATATTAAGCACTGGTCACCGTAACTTAAAGTCCAGATCAACATGAACGTTTCCATTAGTTTTAGTGTCATTGGGTGCTTGAGATCTGTTTTTGTGTCGTTGGTTGCGTAGAACCCTATTCTAAATACTCAGAACATTAAAGTATTTTCGTGGCTTTGGCACATTTTTAGGGCATAAAAAGAGGCTGTGAAAAAATGGCTCTACAGCACCGCCACAGGTAAAACGATTTCGGCACACATGTGTAGGGTACAGATGGTGAACAGTTTGGCTGACTTGTGTAATCGACCAAGATCTACAAAAAGGCCTATTGGAAGCAGTTTCCAAAACCAAAAGGAAGTGAATTATTTTGTAAAAAACAACAAAAATGGCACTTTTGTTCGCCTTATACTATAACAAACTCCTCAGAGAGATTACACCTCAAAACCCCTTCAGTCTTATCTTAAGGTATGTTGGATGTCAATTGCAAAGCTATTTTCACTTTGTTAAACTATGCTGTCGAAAGTTTTGCCAAAAAAAGAGAAAGTTGTGTCTGATTTGTTCCATATTTACCAACTATTTTAACAGTCCACGTCCGAACAAATCTACAATATACTCTGTTGGTTATAGCACCACCAGGTATACAACATTTAACATTGATCGGTTTTTTACCAATTTTGACAAGAATATTGGCCTAAACAACAACAGAGAATATTTAAAGTCACAAGTATTTAGACTCGTTAGCGTTGCCTGGGGGTCATGACATTTTGAGATGACAAGTTATTACAGCGTTTCAGGGGTGTTAAAGGGCCCATGGGGATGCATTTTTCTAAACGGACACCTGCGAACGCACGTTTTTTTGAACATGGTGGGAGAAAAAAAACCTGGATACGTGTTGAGTACACCTAAAAATGCAGCAGTTTTATTCTAGTAGTATTTTGTGATTGGTAACTGTTCCAGTTGGTCACTGGAAAGCTCAAATTTCTAAACTCTCTCTATTGCATGTTTAAGTACAGAAAAGTCTTGAAAAATAATACTTATTTACACGTTTTATCACAGTCTAATCGATCGTCTAAATATCTTTATGTTTAGGTACTTAGCTCAAGTAAAGGATCCCACTCCCAAACGAACTCCCAAGCAGTAATCCTGAAACCGGTGGAGGGAACTAAACCAGGCTCTGTGGTGGGATCTGTTCATCCTCCTGATACTCACACTCTTCCTGAAGCTAGCCAGGTCACCTACACCATGGTGGGAGGCACAGACTTAGATGGCACCTTTGTGATAGACCGCCACACGGGTGATATTTACCTGGCCCAAGAGCTCGACTTCGAAAAGGCTCCTCAATACACTCTCCAGGTTGAGGTGGATGACTTCTCCACACCCCTTCCTAAAAGCTATATTGTTACATTAGTAATTGAAGTCCAGGACAGCAACGATCACTCGCCAGAGTTTCCAAAAGACCCTGTCATCATTGTCGTCCCTGAAAGCACAGATCCAGGCTCATCGATTTACACCTTCCAGGCTGTGGATAAAGATGGAAGTGGACCCAACAGTGAAATGCAGTACTCCATTCTTCAGCAGTTGCCAAATATCCCAGACCTTTTATTCTTGGATCCCTCTACTGGCGTTCTTTCACTGGGGATGATGCTGGATCATGAGAAGACCTCTTCCCTGCTCTTGGTGGTACAGGCAACCGATTCAGCTCTGGATGTCCATCAGAGACGACGTGGAACGGTCACGGCTCGGATTTTTGTGACAGATGTGAATGATAATGAGCCAGTGTTCATCTCTCCATCTGTGGTGAGCGTGATGGAGGATCAGCCAGTGGGTTTTGTGTTACTCTTCGTCATGGCTGGTGATGCAGACCAGGGAGAAAATGGACGAGTGACGTATCGAATTCAGAGCGGAAACTCAGGAGGAAAGTTCAGCCTTAACCCAGACACAGGTAAACCGACCGGCTGTTCCTTCCCTTGAGGGAATCCATGAAATTATCATATTTTATATCCATATTTTTTCTTGAATGAACATAAGGGAAATTTAAATCAATGTATTATTTGGTGTGACTACCTTTTGCCTTCAAAGCAGCTACAATTCATCTATGTATATAGTTTTTTGAAGGACTTCAGGTGGAAGCTAGATCCGGGCTCTGTGAGGATCAGGCTATCACTTCCAGTACTTACATTGGAGATAGTTCTCAGTGATTTTAGCTGTGTGTTCAGTGGTCATTAACCTAATGGAAGGTCAAAGAATAGTCTCCAACTTTGCTGAAATTGCAGAAATGTTGACCCTAATGTAGGAACTAGAGGATGACATTTGTCGGGATTTCCTGCAGGTCTCGTGATTCCCGTGGGGATCCTATGGGACGGGATAAACTTTTGTTATTAATCTTGTGATCGGGATGGGATGGGAATAAAAATCAACAGGAGCGGGAACACCATTAATAGATTATAATTTTCTGTGTTAAGCAATCCAAACGAGATGCTGAGCTTTTTTGTAAACCTTTCAGCGCGTCAAAATACGGAAGTCCAAACAGCACGTTTTTTTTTCTGGTTCGGCAAAAGAGGCTGTCACCTGCGACAAACAGAGAAACAGACATTTCACCAGAAGCGCAGGAGAGCACTGACAGACGAGTGATTGATTTCTCGTGATCGCTTTAGCAACAGTTTAGCGGAGATTTCAGTGTAAATATAATATATAATAATATAAGCATTGTCTTAGTAGTAGCAATAGGTTTATTAGTGTTAAATGTAAAAGGTATGGCTTTTTTGCTGCAATTCTTCTATGAGGACCACTTCTGGCCAGACTTCTCCAGACAGTAGATGGGTGTGCCTGCATATGAGTTCCTCTTCTGAGCAGCATCTGCTGCACAAGTGTCCTTTGAAATCATTGTCTGGGAGAAACCTTGTTGATGCACCACCCTTTGTCTTGTTGCTGTGCTTAATCTGCCATGAGCTGTTTCGGTTTCAGTTTATGACTGTGTTTAAACCTACATTTGACATTGATGATCATTAGCACCTGTTTGATCATACATCTGAATGTATTCCCACACAATTCCTACATTTGTGGAAGTGTACCCAGAAGAATTGAAGGCAAAGATAGTAACACCAAACATTTATTAGGTTTTTTTGCATTCTGTAATTATACAATAATGAAAGATTATGAGTCATCATTGTTTATATTTATAAATTCCACAAATTACAAAAACCAATGCGAAACCAAGCACATGCGTAGACAGTGCAGAAAGCATGGGATAGTGAGAGCTCGTTTGAGGTATGATCTGACCAATAGGAGGGCAGAACTGTGGGTGTTTTTCATATCTTGGATTTTTTTTTTTTCAAAGCAAAATATTTCCTAAAAGACCTTTCGTATCTACGATTTTTCGTAATGTGAAGCATTGGTATCTCGAGGAACCACTGTAGCTCCGACTCCTAAATTCAACAATGTCCTCTCTTCGCAAACTGAAAATAGTTTGATTTTTGTTTTTTAATCCTAAAAGCTGGCAAATAATTACATTGTGTTTGCACCTTGGCTGTGATTTCTGGGGTTCTCTCATCTCTGTGTGTGTTTGTGCACCACAGCATAATGACAAAGAGCAGCCGTTTAAAGCAGTACCAACTCTCAGCTGGAAACTATTTACAAAATGTCCTGCCTCTTTCTGAAAGATCGAACTGAGTTCCCCTGCCCACGTGTACTTTGATGTGGAGCTTGTGTGTACATTTTATCATGAGTGTCATAAAAAAACATCATATCACCAGTCACCTACCTAATGCGTCCTACAAGTAGTCTATTGACTTGGAGAAGTAACCGTATCCAGTCTGGAGTTTGTTGCAGGATAGTTTCTAAGTTTGCTTGCTGGTGTATTGGTTAGTGAGTAGGAGATATAAAGTGAAGCTGCACATTGTTTGACCCAGGTTTTAAAATTGTCAGTGAATTGTCCTATATTAAAAATAAAGGCAATTCTTGATTAATATTTTGGAGTTTTGTATAGTTTTAAATTAGTTGTAATTCAGGAAAAAAAATATTTAGATTCATATCTAATCAGATGTTATCTAATGTTATTAGTTAACATCTCATTAGTATCTAATGTTATTTAATAGTTCATCTTTAAATCTGCGGCCAAAACATTTTGAAAAACCAATGTTAAGCTAATTAGAATTATTCTGTAATTCCTAAACTTTTTAGACATTGTTGTATTTAAAAATTAAAAACATTGCAATGATTAACTATTGCACTCATATTGTTACAGTTGAAACATGTATTGTCCATAGATGATACAATTATTTTAGCAAAATTAAAATTTAAGTTTACATAAGGGATTTTGGGAGGAGAAATCAGGGCATGGTACCTGTGTTCCCAATCAATCCAATAAATAATCTTACCTTGACTCAGCTGACGTTGTCCTTCCTGCCGCATCTCCTTTCTAACTCAGATACTAGGGGTGTAACGATACACTCTGCTCACGATGCAACACACATCATAATATCATGTCCACAATACGATATATATCACTATATCAATTAAATACCGAAATGAAAACATATGCTTTACAAAAATATTTTACTGAAACCCTTTCAACATGTAAATGCGTCATCAGTAAAATAAAATACATTTAAAATGTTTTAAGATCATAAAGCAAAGAACGGCAGGTCTAGTTTGTTTTGTATCAGTGTGCGTAATATTATTCAGCCTCTAGAGGGCAGTGATTACATTTGTGCACTTAGGGGATGAAACATATTTTTTTACTCTTTTTCATTCATGGTTCCTCTTCTTTCTCATACAGTTTTACTGCTTTTTTACAAGGGAGAATTATCTCCTATTAACTCCAAGTTTGCCTTGTACGTTCGTACTCTACATTTTATGCTCCACCTCAAGCCAGACCTTGGTAATGAACTTGGGAAAGAAAGACGATTTAGGTTTGCGGCCTACAAACCTAATTATTTTTTGGTAATGCAATCATCTGATATGCTTTATTTTGGTGGAGGGAGTGGGTTGTTTTTTAGGAGTTGGGCCTTGGTCCCTTATTTCAAGTGAAAGGAACTCTAAATGCTATCGCACCCCCAGAGATTCTGTACAATTTCATGCTCCTAGCATTATTGGAACAGTTTGAGGATGACCCCTTGCTTTTCAGCCTGACTGCAGACCATTACACAGACACATGGATGAACGAGAGCGGACAAATGTGATTTCTGGCCTCAACCAAAAGAAAACCTTTCGGATGATTTAAAGCAAAGACTGAACTCCTTATCCACCATCTATCCTCATCTAACTTCTCAAATCTGCTTCTGGAATAAATGTCAAAAACACGCTCCTAAACCTTGTGGAAAGCCTTCCCAGAAGAGTTGAAGCTTAATCGTATTAAGTATCTGATATTTAGAATGTGACAGGAATTAAAAACATATCAGGAAAAGAAAACAATATCTCAATAACCGAAATGTAATGGTCACCCTTCACATTGTATGTATAGTCTGAAACATTTGAGAAAAATGATGAACTGTGTCCCAAATCTGCTTCATGCTTGGAAAATCCTCATCGAAGGATCTCTCATTTCCTTTGCAAGTTTGTTTTGAACCTTCTTAACTATTGAGATGCGCAGAGAAAGCCTAACCGTCTTTATTTTACCTCGTGGTTTCATTGTGTTATCGGAGCCCGACTTCAGAAGAGTCTAAAAATGTTTGAGCTGGTAATTCTAACCAGATTAAGGCCTCAGAGGCATGTTCGTTCAGAGTTATGAAGAGAGACAAGAGGAAAAAATAAGTCAAAGCAGAACAAAAACACCCTCTAGAGTCTCATTTCCCATCATACCTTTTCAGCACGCTTTGAATCACTGCGACTGCTTCTTTAAAATCCATTTCATCATTTGTGGTAGACTAACTAACTTCTGACAGTGCTGGCAACCCCAAATTTGAGCAGGGCACGACAGACAGGGCTGTTGCTTGCTGAAGAACAACCCATAAAATGTGGGCGGATCGTTGATTTCTAACAGTGGCATTTGGTCATCGTCAGGTGGCAATGGCACGACTTCCACTGATTTGTACCATTGGAGAAAAATGTCTGCTTTTTGTGCAGTGATGTTGCCCTAACAAGATCAAACTCTGCGACAAGATGGAACTAATTCTGTGTGTGAATGAAGCTTAAGTGCGAGCAATTCTGCTTTAAACAGTTTACACCATGACTTCATTATCGTGTAATTGTTTAAATGCTGTTTAGCAGAAGAAGCAAACACAGTGTTTTGTTCATTCTTCATACGTTAGGCTAATGGTGTTTGTCTATGTTTTTCTTGCAGGATCTTTGTCTATTCTTAGATCAATTGACCGTGAAGAGCAAGAGCTCTACAATCTTACCATCATAGCACAAGACCACGGTTTACATCGACGCAGCAGCTCCCAGCTTCTGTCTGTGCAAGTGATTGACGTGAACGATGAGGCTCCGTTCTTCGAGGAAAATGTATATGAAGCTTTTATTGCCGAGAACCAACCTGCAGGAACCACTGTGCTGGTGGTTTCTGCATCTGATCTGGACCAAGGTAAATTAAATTCTCAATAACTATTGGAATTAACCCTTAGAAGTTAAAAAAAAAACAAGCAAAAGTTCAAAACATTGTGAAAATTCAATTAAAAAAACAGGCAATCCTCTTTTAAACCTAATAAATACACTGTTCCAAGCACTTTTTTTGCCATTGAATTTTTTTTGTGTGTGTGTGCCACATCTTTGAAACACACAAGCCATCTCACGTCTTGTACTTCCAAAGGTTATCTCTACTTTTCACCACTAGATGGCACTGACTGTGAAACATTTTCTCACATTTTAATATGAATTACCTTGTAAATTATGTCATAACTCTTGTAATGTTCGTTTACATCCACAAAATATCAAAACTAATAAAATTTTTAAAGGTGGGTCATCTCATTCCTACTTAATTCAAAACAACTGCTGTGATTGGCAAATGCACCGGTGCGTGCAGAGACTTCTAAGGGTTAATTATTGAAAAGTGCTTTTTATGGTTTTACAACAATCATTAAATACTAAAACACTGTACCTTTTCCAACTTGTGAGATGGGGGCATTTTGCTCTTTAAAAGTGACACGAATGTTTGTTTACCGACAGCATTTTCCCAAAACCACTTGTTGCTAAAGCAAAACCATTAGGAATAAAACTGTGTACTTTTAATTGGTGCCAGCTCATGGGGGGCGGTGGAAGCACTACATTCTCTTGGACTTACTCAGTGGCTTATAAAACAGAAGGGCTATAAACTTTCTCACGGTGAACAATTAGCGAGATAAACAGGTGACCCTGTGCCAGATTGCAGTTTTTGCACGCAATGCACCATGCAGAAACTGGGACCAATAACTGTGTTTGCTACAAGCTTATAAAAACAACACGTGTATCCATTTCGAACCATGAGAAAAAAAAAAAACACTGTACAAAACCTATTCACCCAAAAATGTAAACATCCTCCTTTCAGAAAAGATTTCAAAATGGTTTAACTAAGTTTTTTAGAACATTTTTCACCACTTTACAATTTTTGTTGTAATGAAGTGTTTTTTTTTGCTGCATTTTTAGATTGTACTTGCAAAGGTTATCCCTTTTTACCACTAGATGGCACTGGTTTGGGGTCTGTAAAATGAAACTGAAAGACGTTCGCGCATTTTCTCACATTTTAATTTGAATTACCTTGTAAATTATCTGTCATAACTCATGTAATGTTTGTTTAAAACCAAAAATATTAAAATAATAACCTTTTTCAAACCTACACATTATATGTGCAATCAAAAGAAAACAATAGCTGGCTTGCGTCATTTCTACTTTCATTCACAACAGCCGATGTGATTGGCAAATGCACCGGTGAATGCAGAGTGCATTCTAAGGGTCTTCTAAGGGTTTAGCTAACGTAAATAATTTGGTGGTAATTTGTAGATTTGACTAAGTTTCATTGGCTTGATTTTCATTGATTGACCTGCTGATTCTTCACTATTTCCTCAGTGTATAGTTTTTAACAGTATTATCCTACAAAAAAAAAACATTTTTTGATAGCATTATAACACATACGCAACTCTCAAAACAGTTGAGTTTTTTTAATTTGCAAACGCTACGTGTATGACAGGATTCAATGGTTTCTGCTAAGGTATGCCAAAAGTGCTATGGCCAGATCTCCAAAACAGTGAAACATTTTATTATTATTTCTTGAGGATAATTCTTTGGAGAATAATGATGTTTGTGATTTCAAGAGTATCTAATTAGAAAATCTCTACATGGATATTGCTTTAAAGACATCTTAACTAATGTCTGTTTCTCCACATTCTAGAAATAATCCATTTGAGCTCTCCACCACTTTCTCAACGATATTTCGCTGTGCGTTCCAAAAACTATTTTCCTTACTTTGTTTACACTTAGCTTTAAGTTTATCCTTCTTGCTCAACCTCTTGTCTATTTCTAATGTCAGTTAGCAGAAAAATACAATTCTTTACATATTCTTACAACTCTCTAAAACTGTTAAAGAAGTGATTAGAAACTTTAAGGTGATTATCAAGCCCCTTTCCGGATACATATTAAGAAATCAAATGGTCTCTGACCACTTGAAACAGGTGTCAGAAGTCAGGTGTCAGTCTCAGTGGCACACGTTTTAATCCTGGTACAAAAAGTACTCAAAAAAAAACTTTTAAGGTCCTTTTATCATTCTTAGTTTCAATTATAATAATATGTATACTTTCAGCCATTCTGGCATCTCTACTACCCACATGCATGCGCTACCCTTAGTTGCAATTGGGTGCACTACAATGTCTTGCTTTGCCCAATTTAAGCCTCTCTCCACATTATCAGAAACTTATAGCTGACATTACAATCCATAATTTTATACAGTCTACGATAAATAACTAAATTTTTCTGGGTAATGGATATAAACATACACATTGTACATTTGGATCATCACTGTCTACTATTTAATGTAGATTAAGTTCTTACTATGTGTTTATATTTTCCATAGGAACTAATGGAGTTGTGACTTATGGGACCCTTGTGGGGGAGGATTTCAGTATTCATCCAGTAACAGGAGTCATAACGACCACCAAAGCTTTGGACAGAGAAGCGCAGAGAGTTTACATTTTGACAGGTGCTTTAAAACTAAATTCAAGTGCATGATTGCAGAAATCTGTTTAGAAATCTGATCTCAGTTGTCTACATTGTTGCTCAATTGTCTACATCTCTCTCACTTTAACAGTTTATGCCAGAGATGGTGGTTCGCCACCCAATTTTGCCAAGGCCACTGTACGGGTCACTGTGCTGGATGAGAATGACAATAGACCAGACTTTGGGAGAGCATACTACAGTCTGGAGGTTCCAGAAAACCAGGATCCTGTGATGCTCTTCACTGTAAAAGCCACAGATCAAGATTCAGGAGACAGCTGTGTGGTGTTCTACAAAATCATTGGTATTTACCTTGGTTTTTTAAACCTGCCATCACAACCAGCGATGTGTTTCAACCAGTTTATGTAATTTTTTTCCTAAATTTTCTCTACTTAGATGGAGACCATTTTGGGGATTTCCATCTAGACAAGAAGTCTGGTGTGTTATCCACATCCAGACCTTTAGACCGAGAGTCCAGAGACAAGTACATCCTCACCTTGGAAGCACGAGATCAGGGCGTTCCATCCCTAACCAGCACAGTGGTTTTGGACATCACTGTCTTGGACCTCAATGACAACAGCCCAGTGTTCCCCAGCAGCATCTACTCTGTGGAGGTTCCAGAAGATGCACCCGAAGGCTCTCTTGTTTTAGAAGTTTCAGCATCTGACAAGGATGAAGGTTCTAACAGTAAGCTGGTTTACTTTCTGAGTCCGGAATCCAAAGGAATGTTCACTGTGGACCAACACACAGGTCGCATCAGTACAGCAGCCGCTCTTGACCGAGAGAAAGTATCCTCTTACACTTTCCTAGTCTACGCCATGGATTCCTCAGCGAGTAATCCCCGTAACACTTCTGCTGAGGTGACTGTCCACATCTTGGATATAAATGACAATGCCCCCATTTTCATTACAGACCCACTAGTAATCAATGTCTCCATCACAAGTCTTTCTAATCGCAACGTGCTGGCAACTATGAGAGCTGAGGATAAGGACTTTGGTGCAAACGGGTCTGTTTTTTATCGATTTTCCAACTCTATCAAGGGATTCACCATAAACTCGTTGACAGGAGACATACAAGCAACAGAGAAGCTACATGCGCTAACCCAGAGCCAGTGGATCCTCATAGTGGAGGCCATGGATCAGGGCAACCCGGCACAGTCCTCTCTTGGAGTGGTTGGCGTTTACATCAAAGAGCTTTTTTATCAGGGCATCCGCTTCTCTCGAAACACCAGAGATGTGAGCTTGCAGGAGAACGCAGCCAAAGGTGGGACATTGCTTTCTGAAACTTGTAAACTTCACTTTGTTTAGCACAAGTATCTTTTACTAGTATTTATCAAGGGTACTTTGTTTTTCATAGGTACATCCGTTCTTCAGGCAAAGGCACACTATCCAGATGGATCTAGCACTGGTATAAACTACAGTATTTTTAGTGGAAACAAGCTGCAGTCATTTACCATCAACCCACAAACAGGTATATTAGAAAATGTATTTATTTGCATTTTTATGATAGTGGCCTAAGTATTTGATACCAAGCAGATGCTTTCCCACTTGCACAGAATGGAGAGAGCAGTATTGTTCAGAACAGATTCAACTTTGAGAAACTGAATGAAAAGTTTCTTCAATTACATTCAATTTTTTATTGCATGGAAGGTGTATTTGAGACTATAAAAAAAGAAGATTTACATCACTCTTTCTCAACTGTCTCTCTTAACCCCCTTCCATAGACTTTCTTTATGGTTCAAGTTTGTCTCGCACTGGTTGACCCAATCTGTCCTCCCCTCAAAATGGTGTTTTTATCCTGACCCTTGTGCCTCATGGTTGGGATGGATTAAATTCAGTCTTCCTCTTCCTCTATATGTAGTGGTGACTTTATTACAAAAAGTTCTATGTAGGCCTAATCTGACCTGATAACCTCTTCTGAACTATCCAGCTAGACTTTGGAAAACTTCAGAGAGGCCTAGATTTGGGCTGGCTTGAGCAGGTGACCTAACCTACACTGTAAAATCTTATGGTGATTGGTCTCTTCAAGTGGGCATATCTCCCTTGCATTTTTTTTCTGAACCCTTTATCAGGAAAATTGATAGCACGCAGCCATTCCAAATGATATTCGAGTCACCATTCTCTAATAATGGTGACTAATTCTCTAAATTTCATCTCAAGATGTTTAGCTATTATCCCAGGTCTACCGTTTTGTCCCTGGTATCTTAAGAAAAATATTTAATGTTGAGCATATGTCACTGAATTTTCTACATGTCAAGAAAAACTACTACTAAAAACAACCAAAAAAAGACAGAATTCCTTCTGGATGGTAGGTGATGATACTTATTTCATGCAGTTTAATGGTTTGAGAGGAGATTGAGGGATAATTTCACCACCTTCACCACTCCTTTCCAACAATAATGTTTCATGATTGGAACGGTTTCTTTATAAGAAGTTATTGAACCACTAAGGAAGGGTTTGTGCCTGGATCCCTCTCACAGTCCCGTGCCCTCAGGGACAGCAGGCCTATAGCTATCATTATAGATTATTTCAAGATCATACAATATGACTTTCTGTATTTGTTTTCATTGTTTCTCAGAGCTGATTTGTACCAAATAGAAAATAACAGGCCTCTCGGTTCTGTATAAATTGTAAAATCTGTCATCTATAAAGTACTTGACTAATGTAGTGTAAAAAAAAATCTTATTTTAGGTGAGATTTGGGTAGAAAGCTCCAAAGGTCTGGACTTCGAAGAGAGCCCACGAGTGCGCCTGGTACTCAAAGCTGAAACCCCATCCTCCAGCTCTTTCATGGCTGTCAATCTTCTACTACAGGATGTCAATGACAACACGCCACGCTTTCAGCTTCACAATTATGTTGCTTATGTTCATGAGGCCCAGGGATTCGATCACCCTATTATTCAGGTACTTAAATGTCTAATTATTTTTTTCAAATCAAAAAGTGTTTCCCTACATGAAAGGTTTTAACGTTTTAACATGAGAGTTTGTTTTTCTCACATTGTCCCTGTCCATAAGGAGAATCAAAGCTTAGATGTGCCACACTTCCTCAGCCAATACTTTTTCAGCATTTTATGCATAAATTATTCTTGTTCCAAAGCTAACATTGCTTGGAGGTTCATGTTGCACTTATACAGCTGTGCATACTCCCTTGTGTTTTCATTGAACATTTCCATGGTAATTTCCTCAGGTATTGGCAAATGACTTGGACCAGGGTCAGAATGGTCAGGTGACCTACTCCATCAGGTCGTCTTCCATGAGCGGTCTTTTCAAAATTGATCCCATCACTGGCAGTATATCGACCGCTGCTATCATGGACAGGGAAATCTGGACCCAGACCAAGTACTAAGTTCTTTCTCCTAGAATGATAACTTTTACTGGGAGTTTACAAATGAAAGTCATGTATGTCAGACTAGTTTGCAAGTAATGATTCAAATATTTGTTGTTACATCTTCAGTTTGGTTGTCATGGCAACAGACAGAGGCAATCCTCGGTTGGCAGGTTCAGCAACTCTCACTGTGATCATTATCGATCTGAATGACAACAGTCCCACCATACCAGTTCCCCGTGAAATCCGAATCCCAGAGAGTAAGTTGACCATTGTTTGAACTCCATATCATGAAGGAAATCTATTAAACAAATTTCCTTTTCTTCTGACGGACAAACAATCACTAGCCCCCTATCCTGCCAAAATCCTCATTGGTTATTTCCTGTTACTTATCTTGTTCAGTGTGTTTATAATTATGTAGATAGTTGTACTAAAATACATTTTTGGCATAACCAATGTAAAGTGCCTCATAGATGGTAACATCATATTCTTCCTTCTCTAGACACATTGATTGGAACTATCATCACTCAGGTCACAGGAAATGATGTGGATTCGGGCCCTCCCCTCTCTTATTCGCTTCTCTTGGACCCAGATAGTCGAGGGAAATTTGGAATAAACCACTTTGGAGGAGGGGTGTCCTTGACTGACCCTCTCGACTTTGAGGAGAGAACATGGTACACACTAACCGTCAGCTCCTCAGACTCAAAGCAACAGAGTCGAGCAAATCTGACCATAGTTGTGGAGGATGTGAACGATAACTCTCCTGTTTTCTCCCTGGATCTGTATGAGGTTAGTTTGGTGGGAATGCAGACTCTGAATGATTGGTAACAGAAGAGGAATATTGTGTTTTTATGGATAAGAAAGAGAATAACAATACTGTGTAACACAAGCTTTGAAACCATGTTCTCTAACAAATAAAACAGTTTAATAGGTAACGTTAAATGTCAAAGGAATGCATATTTGAATAAAAATGTTTTCTATCTGTTGTAAAAGGAAACATAAATGCAGTCAGTGTTAAAACTGAGTTATGTCTTTGGCAGGTGACTCTAGCAGAACACTCGCCAGCAGGAAGCTCAGTTATCACCGTAACTGCAACAGATATGGACTCTGGAGAAAACGGAAGGATAACTTACAGGGTTGTGTCAACAAAGGACATGTTCCACATTGACTCAAATAATGGTAATTTGTTTTTTTTGTTTTCCATTTAAAGTAATTGTTCTTGTAGAACTTATAGGAGTCATAAAAAGTTATTTCTTACTTACATTTTTGACACAATCCAGCTGATTAAAAAAATGCAAAAACCATGCTTCAGAACTTAAAATATATATTGTATTTTTGTAAAAGGTGTAGATCAAATTTTTGCAATCTTTCAAACTTTTCCAATAATACAGCTAGCTCTTGTTATGCTAACTGCCTGAGCTGCACATCCTTGGATAAAAAAACTAAAGACACCAGTGAGGAGAATCAGGAGATGCTCAGTGCCAGGGTGTGAAATACTCAACCATTGTGATACTACCAACCATAAAACTGATTTAAATAAATAATGCATAAAGTTTATTTATAATGTTGCACATTAGTTCTGAGTTACTCCAATATACACATCAGACAAGCTATGATGACCTTACTTAGTGTGATCAGTTGTGTTAAAGAGAAGCAGAACGAGAATAGAGGAATGAAAGAATACTAGCTACCATATTCAACAAACACTGTGTTTGTACAGTTAAATATAGAACAATGTATGGCTCAATCAAAAATCTGGGCATTAACCCAATAATAAAGACTTTTTATTATTGGGTTTCTAAGCAACATTAACAACATTTTTTAAGCTAAAATCCAAAAGGTCTGATTTAACAATGCAATTTCTTCATATAGGTACACTTTTCATCAAGCAGATGGTTGAGTTTGACTCGCATCGCCCATCCATTTTGGTAATGATTGAAGCCAGTGACAATGGAACACCCTCACAGACCTCCATCTCCGCAGTACAGGTGCATGTGTCTGATGTCAATGACAATGCTCCAGCATTCCTTCAAACTGAATACAGAGCCTCTGTTTCTGAAGATCAACTTCCTGGTGTAACCATTCTAACCCTTGAAGCTGTGGATGGGGATCTCTCTAGAGACAACTGTGGCCTTGACTTTGCCATTGCTAGTGGAAACATTGGTGATACCTTCCAGATTGAGAGCAGCATTCGTTTCCTTGAGGGCCATGGATTTCAGACTGTTGGAACCTTAATTTTGGCTGACAAGCTTGACTTTGAGATTGTGAATCGCTACAATCTCACTATTGTGGTTTCAGATCGTGGTATACCACAGCAAAGCTCAAGCGTTCCAGTTTTAATCACAGTTCTCGACACCAATGATAACCCACCAACCTTCAGTAGGGAGGAGTACAATGCTGTTGTAAATGAAGGGGTAGAAACTGGAACAGAAATAATGCAACTTTTTGCTGTGGACCCTGACTCGACCCCCAACGGAGAGGTTCAATACTCTATAAGTTCGGGGGATGAGTCTGAACTATTTTCAGTAGATCGAAGAACTGGCTCCCTTCGCCTGCGCAGGTCTCTTGATGGTGTGAAACAGTCCTCTCATATGTTTGTTATTCAGGCCTCAGATAGTCAGGGTTACTTTGCTCTTGCTCCTGTCACTGTTGAGATTAAGGACACCAATAACAACAAGCCTTACTTCCCTCTTAAGTCGCTCACAGCAAGTATTCGTGAAAACCAGCCCCACAATTCTTTGGTAACTATATTACATGCTATTGATCATGACAAAGGCTCTTATGGGGACCTTAAATATTTCCTTATGTACAATTCCGGCAATGGTAAAGATTCATTCCTTGTAAACCAAACATCTGGAGAGGTGCGAACCCGCTTGACCTTCGACTTTGAGAAGATGAATGCATTCAATTTTATTGCCATGGCAGTGGATGCAGGCAACTACTCGGCTACTGTCACAGTTCAAGTATTTGTTACTGGAGAAGATGAGTATGACCCAGTTTTCACTAATTCTGATTTCACTTTTAACGTGCCTGAAAGTGCCAAAAAGGGGCAAAGCATTGGCCAAGTTAATGCCATTGATGAAGATGGAGGAGTAGATGGAGTTGTCCTTTACACACTTGCAAACAATTCACCTTACTTTGAGGTCAATGTGTCTACTGGAGTGATTTCTCTCAAGATGGATCCATATCATCGACAGACGACCCGCTCCAAAAGAGAGACACGCCAAATGTTGTTGGACATTATTGCCCACAGTCCACTGGATCATTCCCGAAGAGCTTCAGCCCAGATTTCAATTGATATCACGCATACATCCTTTGGGTTGACCACAGACATGAACATTGTGCTTGCTGGTGCCATTACAGCTTCCCTGGCAGCCATTGTCTTCCTCATCATAGTTGTTGTGGTGATATTCCTCTTGAGGTCCCAAAAGCAAAAAGAACAAAAATCCTGCACTAGAATTGTCGCCCAAAGTACCATTCTGGAAAGCCTTGAGGAGGCAAAAGATCCAGAGGGTGATAAGATGTATCATCAGAGTCTACCAGGGTATTCAACGGACCAGGCTGGGAATGTAGGAGCAGCATACACACGAGGGGGATCTCTTGACCCATCCCACTCTAGTGGTCGGGGATCTGCTGAAGCAGAAGCTGCAGAAGATGATGAGATCCGTATGATTAACGAGTATCCACAAGTGTCCAGCATCTCTTCCTCTATGCAGGAGCACATAGCAGCTCGAGGGCCTGACTCTGGAATCCAGCAAGATGCAGACCAGCTGTCTGACATTTCCTGTGAACCAGGGATGGATTCGAACCACTGGTTTAAAGGGAAGAAATTGGGAAGTTTAAGTGGGACAGTATTAGCAAATCAAATCCCAGCGTATCGTGATGAAGGAGGTGGATATCTAGGAGTTGGAAGAGGGCTCAACATTTCACATCCTAAAGATTACGCCTTTCCCGGAGATGGTAAACCTGCAGTTGATGGCTCTCTTACAGCAATTGTAGCAAGTGATGAGGAACTCAGAGGCAGCTACAACTGGGATTACCTCCTAGACTGGTGTCCTCAATTTCAGCCTCTGGCTAATGTCTTCACAGAAATTGCCAGATTAAAAGATGAAAATGCACCAGCTAACTCTAGGCGGCCATTTTATCCAAAAGCAAAGACTGATCCGAGGTCCAGAATTGATCCTCCCCCGCTGATTACCTCGGTAGCTCATCCAGGGGCCAAAACTGTTTTACCAAAACCTGCTGTAGGCCGAACATTTCTACATTTATCCTCTCTGCATAGATCTCCCATCGACCATGATGGCTCGGTTTCTTCCATAGCCATGTCTCCAAGTTTTTCTCCATCACTTTCGCCACTTTCAGCTCATTCCCCAGCTGTTGCTTCTTTTGGGGGTCACTCATCCTCCAACAGTGCAATGGAACACTCATTAGAACATGAGGAGACAGAACTGAGGATTTAATTCAGTTTCATCATGCAGAACATTCCCAGCTGACTCAGGTACCCTGAAGCTGCCTCTCCTCTGGCATAGTCTGTGTTCTATGTACTGTACTGTTGCCTCAATGGCTGGCCAGAGGTATCTAAAAGGGGTGCATTTTTCACCCTTCTTTAGAGATACTGACTTGAGTTGTATTTTTATTGCATTGCTCTTACGTTCCTGAAGAGCAACCGATGTTATGTTCTGCCCAGCGTTTGCACATTTTTAATGAACAGGTTTGTTTGATGTCAATGTTTTGTAAGAGAGAACAGTTTTGTATTATATTTTTGTACTGATTGATTGGAAAAGACACATGTCAAATGGTTGGTGATAACCTGGGGTTTTATTGACATAATTTTAAAGTTGTAAAACATAAACTGAGTGTAAAATGTGATATTTTTGTTTAATTAATGTTTGTGTAATAATTAAGTTCTGTATTGTGTTCAGAAAGGTTTGATGTAAGTATTTTTGTGCCTATAGTAATCAATGTTTTTAAAATACTGCCTCACTTCTTTTAGCTTGACTAAAGGAAACCCAACGTAAGATACTACATACATGAAATATTTTGTGTTATACTGTTTTTATCTGGTGATGATGACACTTTTAGCATAGTTTTTAGCAGAGTTTCCATATTAATACCATATAGTTCATGACAATATCAGTCTTCAGACTATCAACGGTTCATTTTCTGCTGATATTACAACAAAAATCTTGTATAAATAGGACTTTTAGCATTTTGTACTGAAATGCTACTAATCAGATTTTATGATCTGTGCTAGGTTATGCACTGTAAACCCAAAACGTTCACAGTACTGACTTCTTTTGTGGAAACCAATCACCTTAAAACATTTCAGTAAACGAATACTGAATCTTTGCCTCAAATATTTTGATAATATCCGTTTCCACAAAAATGTTTCAGTACATTTTTTAGGTATTACAGTGTGCTAACAACAGATCTGGGGAATAGCTGATTAGTTTCCAAAGGTGAGCTATTTTCCATCGCACTTATCATATTTTAAGGACAAGTTTTTAGAAAATACTATTTGAATTAACCATAAACAACTTAAAAAATTTGAAACATTTGAAAATTATTTGCAAGTTCTGTCATTTACACAGACTGCATATACACTGAACAAAGTGTGTTATTATCATTTACTTTTACAATTGTTTACTTTAAATAGGTTCAAATACCAAATAAATACTTTTCATTAATATCAGTTCTTGACTTAAAATACAAATATAATCTACATTCATAGTTTCTGTTACTTAGTCAAGCTACTTAATTGTTGTCACTGTAAATTAGGATTCACTCGCAGCTCCACTAGTCATTGTGCCAACATGAAACTGTATATATTTTGAAGAATATGTTAAGTAATATTATTACAAAAATACAAATTGCTCATTATATCCAGCAACATGCTGGATTTTTAACTCAAATAAACTCTGGTTTTTTATAGGAACATTTATTTCTAAATGAAAGGGGAAATAATTTGATCATAAACATTGCCAAAAGTAATCATTTCATTTTAATGTTCCAATCGCTACCATAGCAACATATATATTCTTAGAGACAAATATTAATGTTGAAGCTAAAAATGTGCTACTCAAGAAGCACAAGGCAGTATTTGTGAAAGAATGGGCCACTTCCAGGAGCTCAGTGCGGCATAGTATGGTACTGTCATGAGATGCCACCTGTGAAATGTCTTCATAAAATTGACAGAGTGGGGTCAGCGGGTGCTGAGGCTCAGTGTGCAGGATTCGGTAACATTCTGCAAAGTGTCAAATGCATGTGTGTAACAGAGAATTGTACTTGTCTTACTGCATCTTACCAACTGTGAAGCTTCCTGGAGGTGGAAATATGGTGTTTTTTTTTCAGCTGGAGCTGATGAACCAAGTAAAAGGAACTCTACCCAAGCAGTTATGGCCAAATGTCTTGCTCCCAACTTTTAGGAATGGTTCCAACATAACTGGGCATCAGTGCCCATTAAAAGTAGAAAATAACTCGTTTAGTCTGGAAGAACTCAACCTGCCTGCTCTCACAGTCCTGATCTTAAACCATTAGAACACATTAAGGATGCAAGAGAGAAAAGACTCTCACTCAATCTATGCTCTCACTTCCAACTGCAGAGTGTGACTGTGCTTCTTGAAGAATGGTCAAAAACTTCCAGAAACATTCGGCTAAATCTTATGGAAAATGTTTCATTATGAATTTGAGATTTGTACATACAATAGTTTGTAGATATTGTTACAATCAATGATTTAATAATAATACTCTTTGATTTATTGCTGATTTATATGGTTTTAATTTGATTTGTTTTTGTTAGAATAAAATACTGTACATTTATGATGAAAGGCTCAAGGTATCATTTTGAAACCTTTTGTGCCTACTAGAATTCCTAAAGATCTTTGTATACAAAAATCCCATTATAAGTAATTTTCCACCAGTTTATAAATTACATTGATTTCACAGAAGGTCTTTTTTTATTGAGGTTAATGTACAGCCTCATTTGTTACTGTGAACCAGTTAAATTAATGCTGCCATTTATAATAAAAAATAATGTTCTGTTGTTTTTCATAATGGTAAACTTAAATATTTGTTTACAGATATTTAAGTAGCACTGTGGTAGTTGTATTACACTCTAAAACATTTCTAGGCAAGCACCTGAATAATTTATTTGAGAAAAGTGCCCAAAGTTGTGCTAGCTAGATCTCCTTTGTCCCAAAAGTTGAGCTGCAAAATACACAAAACAGTTAATTAACAAATAAAGTCAGTGGCACAACTTTGAACACATGAACCTGAAATTTAAACTTTAGAGTGTACTCTTGTGTATGGTATATTAGAAAGGGCATTACATTTATTGTAAATACTTTCCATCTTAAACCTTTGAAAAGTCATTGTTGTATTCCACAAAGTGCCTAATTAAAATGAATTATGATTAATGAAACTAGAATATTTGTATCTATTTCTTGAATATATGCTTAAACAAGTATTTTTTTTTTACATCCATCCATTAATTTTCCAGTGTGTCCCAGGTCTTCCCTATAGTCTCCTCCCAGTTGGACATGGGTGTAGCACCTCCCTAGGAAGGTAGCTTTGGACATTCAAAATAACCAAGCCACCTCAGCTGGTTCCTCTCGATGTAAAGGAGTAACCTTTTTCCAAAGAGAGAGCCTGTTACCCTAAATAAGAAACTTAGTTTGGGTGCTTTTATCCAAATTTACATTCTTTTACTCATAAACTCATCACCAAAGAGCTTGGGCTGGTTAGAAATCCGAGAGATTTGCCTTTTCGGTTTGACTTTCTTCACCACTACAGAAATCACAGCAGATGATACCCGGATCCTTCAATCTCAGGTGCCATCCATCCCTTACTCAGGATTAAGACCCTGAAATGCTTGAGAAGAGAGCTCTCCCTCCAGTAGAAAGCAAGCCTCATTTTTGTATTGAAAACTATGACCTCAGATTTGAGGGTGACTTCATAAATTGCCCCAGTACCTGTCTTTTTTGGGCATCGACATCCTTTTATCCCTGAACTGAACCTCCTCCAGCCCCTGACTTTGCAGAGTTGTTTCATCCATAAAAAATAATAATTGAACGGGTGACAGAGGACTGCCTTGACTTACTCCCTGTAATATGAACCAAGCTCTGCAAAGGATGTACAGAAACAAAGAACAGAATGCCTTTAATATAAACAGCCTCGAACTCAGTACTTTCAAACGCACCATCTAGAGGATGCCACGAGGGACATGGATGCATGCCTTCTCCAGGTCCACACAAATCTTTAGATATCAATGGTTTATGGAGAAAGATGAAAATAAAACTGGTCCTTCGGATACAGATACTACTTTCTTGCTACTTTTATAAATGCCTTAAAACATCTGTGCCAGGTCTACATGGTTATTCTGTTTCACCAATATGTGTAAATGGCAATGCGACTTGTGAACGTTTATCGGGATAGACCTAGATGACCCCAAATCAGGTTCATAAAGAAGCACAGGAATTGAAGGAGTGCCATTGGCTTTTATAGTTGACTGAGTGGAAAATGTTTTAATTTCTACCTAACGGTTGCAAAAAGGACCAATTTAAGAATAATACAGAACAGGTCTGTAACTGTAGTCTATAAGTTTAAAAAATGCAGAGTCGAAGTGACTAAACTGCAGATGGTTTCCAGATGTGCATGGAGAAATATTGATGTAGATTTACAGTTAGCATGTCAAATAAAAATGTGTGAATCCCCCTTGAATTACATGAATACTTTACATATGGGATATTAAATATGTGGTTCATGAACGAAACTGCAGGCATATCTGTACAAATACCACTGGGTACTAGTTTAGCTGAAGTTAATGTGTTTCCATCAGGGCTCACGCACAGATTGATGAGGGAAATTCAGTCCTCCACCTGTCCTCAAGGGCAAATATACAAATATATATCAAATCAGATAATCGATCTCTGAAAAAAGGTATACAACACACTAGATACTGTATGTCAGGGAGAATATCTTTTATTAAGGCAGAAAATAAGGATTTAAATCAAAATGACAAATCTTGCCACACAAGAGGAACAATTTAGACATTATTCATCGATTCTCAGACGTTAATGATTTGTGGATCATTCAGAAGCTATCATTACTGCAAGGCCATAGACAGCTTGGATTACTGTAAAAGACAAATACTATGTTTGTGAGGGTTTGCCAGTGAAGATTGCAATGGAAACACCAAGAACTCGACCGCAAAATCCAAGGCACAAGTTCCTTGACTCCCTGAAAGTAGCTGTTGAAAGTGGGTTTTACTAAATCATCTAAAGTGAGGAACATTCATTGAAGATAAACACAGTCACACAGAGGGTTATTTTGGTCTTCCCTACAGCTTTATAGATGGAACTTAGAGGGATGAATGTGACCTTGCATACCCTCCATTTCATTAAAAGTCTGAGGTTTTCGAGGGCACTAAGGATGGGCGGAAAGTCTACAATCAGGTGGTCTTAAAAAGTTTCACCACTAGTTTGGGTTTGTAAAATGGAGACTGATACACGTTTATTGAAGTGGTTCTAAGTGTAAAAAAGTGCAGTGAAAGTATTATTAATACGTTTAAAGAGACCAAAACAGACAAGCACAAGCATGATGTGAAAGATTTCAAAATCTGTGAATTTCAAAAAATCCAACAACCGCTGCCAAGCCACTAGTAAATGGCTTTTTGCCTGTTTGAAGAATGAATGGCAGCCATTGCTCCCAAGAACACAGTTCCCATGGTAAAACATGGTGGTGGGAGTGAAATGATGTTGGGACGTTTCAATGAATCTCCCTTTTGGTACCGGAATTTATCAAAATGAACAAATTAAGCTTACTTGCCTGGCCTGCACAAAACCCACAAACCTAAAGGCACAATAAAGTCCAGTTTTTGTGCCAGAAGGTCAAGAAATCTGGAATAGCTTGAGAGATCTGCACAGGAACAGTGGCCTGGTTTTCCCCTGGGAGACATACTTGAGACAACAGCAAAGGCTGTTATCAAGCTAAATTGATTGTTTAAAAAAGTCTTCAACTGCAAAACGTGTAATTGTAATTTTATAGGCGGGGCTTATAGGTTTGTCTTCAAATGTAAGTGTGCATTACAGCATTTTTTGTCTTTTTTGGGAACACCGCCTTCAATTAAAAACATTTGCTCTGTGGTTTATCCTTTGGTTAACCCCAACTCCGGAAGAACTGTTTACCTCAGGTTAATTATGAGCAGGGTGGAATGTGAAGCAAGATAACCCAGTGTTTACCTGAGAGTTTAGAGTTACCAATGGTTAACAAATTTAAGTGTGAAACGGTTTCTAACCTTTCGTTGTATTTTCCCAAGCTAAACACCACAGACTCATGACATGTGGAATGCATTTCACCAAGTGACAGCCTAACACAGTCTTTGTGAATGACTTGAATAATGAACAATGCTACACGAGTTTGCTAAATGCTTGTGGATGGCATCTGCTGGTCTTTCCTTTGATGGGGTTGGTTTGTTGTGTCTGAGTAGGTCAACATGGAGACACATTAAAAAGTTGTTGTGATGGGTTTCTCGAAGCAACTTGCCTGAAACTAATTTATCTTGACAATCTGCTTTGAAAAGTCTTGTGGCTCATCATAACAAAGTTCGAAAAGTAACCCTTTAGCCGACCTTTTCAAGAAACTGCTGGCTTTTTTCGCTGGGTAGACCTGGCATGAAAACATAATGACAATAAGGCATGTCGAACTTAATGGTTTTAGCAGATCGGAGAGAAAAGAGAGGCTATTTTGCCCTTTGTCTAAACGGTTCTTTCATAATGATGCCGACCAGGCTTGGCAGACACACATAGACGGATATTTCTAGTCGCCAAGGGCCCCATAATGTGCTTTCTTTAAATATTGTATAGATTTCCATCCAGTGCAGCCTAGTCTTTTTCATATTCTGAGAGCAATGGGGTCAGAATGAGATTTCTTGTAGGTATTTACATCAGTCATGTGATGTGAATTCAACTCTAGGAGCGGTTCTAAAAATGAGCCCTGCCTACTCCTTAAAGACACAATGACCTTTACTACCCCCATCGGGCAATTTGTCTTTACTTTTGTCATTTTGTGTGTTTTTCTTTATTTTTTCCTGCCTTTCTCTACAAATTTTTACAGGCTATGTGCGTGACAAGAAGGAGTGAAAAAAATGAGTCTTCAAATCCCATTGGCACGCAATCCCTAATCTATTTTTGGAGTACACTCCTTTTTTCTCTCAACTTTAGACGCACACATGAAAAAAAAACAGCCGGGGGAAGAGAGCCAATTGTAGGGTTGAGGGGTCTGGTTCTCATTTCAGGCCGCCCTGCTTCCCTGTCTTGCCCTGCCAGAGTGAGAGCCACTGTGGTGGGGAGAGAGGTGAGCAACGACGGCCCAGGCTCCAGACCTGCCACTCAGCCGCAGTCACTTAGCAACCACCTGCAGCTGTTTCAAATTAGTGGCCCCAGCTGCTAGTATTTCCATGCTTTGCTGTATTTTGATTCATTTCTGTAGTCTCTTTTGAAGGAAGACGGTTCGCCGTGATGAAAATATGATTCTTGGTGTGCCTCAGTGTCTTGCCATTCTTTTTCTGGCTTGGCTACTGAGTCCAAAGCTGACAAAGGGCTAATTCACAACAATACTTATGATTTTGAACTCCCAGACACTAGTTTGTGGTCAAATGTTCTCATCTCTCATCTTTAGTAGGTTTCACTCAGTGAGAAAATAGGTACCAGAGGGATACTGGTTTCATTTTTTCCAAACCTTCGATTGTAATGTTTTTATTTTTAGTATTGTCAAACTTTTTAATTGTAGTGAAATCCACTAAAATCCCATTTCATTCAGAATTAGTGTAACACCAGCATAACAGTGTATTTGGTGATCATTTTAGTATGGAGGCAGGTGCTGTAGATGGTTTTATATTATATTATATTATGGTCCTTGATTTGGTTGATTGAGTTCTGATATTTATGAACGCTTGACCACAACCTTGTCAATAATACATAATTTGATCTCATTTTCCAGGGATACAGAATGTTGATCAAGAATTATCAAATGTATTTAAATTTTACAAATGTAATCTAGTTTACAAGTTGAAAGATTGTAATCCAGATTCATAATGTATTTATAATGTCAAAATCAACACTCAAAGTATCAATATAATGTAGATTTAATTTCAAAGAAGCACTCTTGTGTAAATTAAAGGATCATACTTTGGTTTTTGGAGCTAGCAGTAAATTAGCATATCAAAAAGCATTGTCATTGTCTTATGATATGAATTAATTTTTGCCTCATTTTAGACTCTCAAATTATTCACCAGCGACAACGTTTTCTTAACACCTTTATGCTTTCGGAAACCCAGTCATTAGAATACGTACTATTAAAAAACACCATTCACCATGAAGGTAAAATGTTTCGTAAAGAAAACGACCTTTACAGCGTGTTCGCTATACATAGCAACAGGAAACAACGTTTGATGAGGAAGTTACGTTTTCTCGGGTCTGCACATGCAACTAGTGGAACATGGAGAATTCTTCTGTATGTACGCCTTCAAAAGATTTGTTTCAAGGTGATAACCATTATTATGAAGACAATGGAAACAAGGTTTAAGAAGGTATAAAATAAATGTGGTTTATTTAGCGTTAAAACATAGAGAATGCTAAACAACTAACAAACTGCATAGAGAGAGAGAGAGAGAGAGAGAGAGAGAGAGAGAGAGAGAGAGAGAGAGAAACTAACAAACTGCATAGAGAGAGAAAGAGAAACTAACAAACTGCATAGAGAGAGAGAGAGAATGAGAAAGATAAGGGAGGGAGAGAAGAGGGCCCTGAAAGAGCAAAGCAGCTCTTTCAAAGTTCAGAGTAGGAGAGACAGAGCCAAGTTGTGATGTAACTTCCTGTTTGTGAAGTAACTTCCTGTTCTATATCAGAATAATAGGATCCAAAATATTTTTTTTTCTATTACACTTTTTTAACGCAATTACTAGATATACACATAACTAGTTAAAAACATCCCTTCCACATTTCATTCTCAAACTTCTCAATATTTGCTTTTTCAGTAATAGAGTAGTGTTGCACACCACATGAAATATTTGTTACATAATAGAGACACTTTAAAGG
Organism: Danionella cerebrum; assembly: GCA_007224835.1. NCBI lineage: Eukaryota > Metazoa > Chordata > Actinopteri > Cypriniformes > Danionidae > Danionella > Danionella cerebrum. The sequence continues at coordinate 450,392 of SRMA01026879.1, read as the reverse complement.
AGTTAAATAGTGACAGCGAGAAAAGCTTTAGATCAAAGCTGTTTAAACAAATGGGTGTAATTTATAAATAAACATACAAAAGGAGAGCTCATCTGGCAGTCAATCAAAACACACCACACTGATTCAGAAGCTATTTTTACACAAGGGCTCTTCAGTTTTGCTGGAGAATGAACAGTACCCTTCAATGTTTGATGATTTGGTGCACATTGTGTCTTTTCTCAAGTGTGTAATTTAAAATGTAAACCCCTGAGCTCAGGGATATTTGTTAGGAAATAAACATCTCCATGGGGATGTACTGTTTGAAATGCAAACTACATATCTTGTGTGGTAATTGACCAATCAGAAACTATATTAGAAATGTAAAAATAATTTCCATTTAAATGCACAAGTCGCTGCTTTATATTAGTAAATGCTAATGCTGGTTAACATTACCCTCAAATGACTTGTCAAAAGATGAATGATGTAGCCAACGGTTCCGTTGAGTACAATGAGTAATGAAGTCGTTTAGATGTGATGGTGATGAGTTGATTGGAAAAATGGAGACACATTTGATCTTTGGCTGCGGCATGAGAGTTTTTGACAATGTTGGTTGTTAAATGAAGCCTCAGAATACACTTTGATCCGTGCTTACCTACAAAATATTCTGATCTGAGTTTGTTTTTGTGTTTCAACCACCATCCAGCATACTTTTCCCATTCCTGTGAGCCCGAGACTCATTCAATGTGTAGCAAAAATGTTCTTCTGCTTTCATAAACACCCCATTGGTTCAATTAAGGAGGTCCCTGAGGACTTGTAAAGTCTTTAACTTGATTAATTTTAGGTTAGACCGTTGGCTGCTCAGCAAATAGCATAACACTAAAACAAGTAGTGAGCGGAACAGTAAACTTCACACCCCTGTACTTTACCTGTATGAACTCCAGATTCCCAGTTGACCATTTCCCATTGGTGTACATCAGTCAAACAATTGGTCGTGAGATGCGTACTTTTAAGATTTATTAACTTTAAATGTGCTCATTCTCTGGACTCCCTTTTATTGTCACATTGCTTTTCTTTGTTCAGATACCTTGCATGCTGATCTAACCGTACTGGTGTGCTTTAGGGTTGTTTACTTTAGTTCTGTATCTCTATGGGACTCTGGGTCTCAAACTGGATCAGAGATTTGGATAGAGGGGAGAGAGTGAGATTGAGTGCATGCGGACAGCTTCCAGTCCCTCTGTGACTTGGAGAGAGGGGAGAAAATAGGAGAGTGATTGTTTTGTTCTTTCTTCAGAGAAAGCACCGACAAAAACAGACTAAAAAGAAAAAAGAGCACATTAAACACTCTTATGTCCAAGCTACTCCATTGGACAGCCTCTTATGTGACTCTGAATTCCTGCAAATCTCCTGGTAGTAAACTACTGTTTCCCAAAATAACTTTTTTCTGTTGCTTTTTTCGAGTTCCAGCTCTATAATTTTCCGAAGAGGTGTCCCAATTCTTGTTAGACCAACAATGACAAGTCATTTTGTCATGTCAACATTTATTATTATAAAAACTTTTCATATATAATTGTTTTGTCACAAAAACTGCCTGTTTAACAGGAATTATTGCCAATAATAGTGCAATAACATAAACGTTGCACAACTTCTGCATTTGTTGCATTTCCTGATCCTTCAGAAGTATTTGGCTGATGTGTACGGCTCCAGAGACATCCCAATTCATAGACCTGTATTTTCAACCCTCCCACTTAACAATCTGTTTCAAGGGGAAAGGGGATGGACTAAGGGGTAGGGGTAAGTTAGAGAAATTAGAAAAAGCCTTAAAATTCAAAAGGGCTATGATGAATGGATATACTGTAAACCTAATTTAAATGGAAGAATGTTCAATCGCTACACTTTCACATGCTTTTTGGATACTTTTTGTTGCATATATATTTCCGCTACAATCCCAAAAACATACAACAGGTTTATTGAATAATCTACAATCCCTTTAGGACTGGTATCCTGTCCACTGTGTACAACTGCCTCTCACCCGAAATGAGCTGGAGCCCCGTGAGACTGAAAGGGAACAAATGGGTAAGAATAAGAATGAATGTTCATTTAGGTATTTTCATTAATGTTCTACATAGCAGGAAGCAGCACCATGTGATGACAACCGGGCTTCAAACAGGTTCATGTTTTCAGAAGAGACTTATTAAATCTTCTTAATACCTTTATTTATACTGTTTTGATTTTTTTTTTAAAGTAATGTTCATTATGTAAATTAAACAATTTGGGATGAAATTGTTATCCTAGGCTCTTTGTGAAAGTGCTCATTCAGAGCAAAACAGCAGTGGAAATTTAAGACCTTTGCCAGAATGTTCCTTGGATTGGTAATAAAAGAAAGTGAGCCAAGTTAAACTTCATTTAATCAAAGTCAGTTCATTGTACATTGTCAGAGTGCCACGTGAAGGAAATACACAAAGAACAAGCTTCTTACTTGCAATTTAACACTCTTCAAAAGAGCAATACCCTAAAGAACTCACTTCTTAAAGCAACTTCTATACATTACAATTTTGCAAATAGTTTCAAACAGTGTTGTTTTAGTCATTACTGTGTTAAGTTCCCGTTCTATGTTTGTCTCAACGTTGTTTCATTCCTTCCCAAATGTTCTCCCTCTTCATTTCTTTCAGCTGCTGGATTCACCTGATTGGAGATCAGGTGTTGCCCATTATCTCCAATCAGTCTCCCCTTCTTATATCTCTCTCACCTCCTTACCCCTTCTCTGACCGTTACCAAACCAACCCAGAGTGATTATTGCTATATACCAGACATGTCTTCTCATTGTTCTTTTCATGTTCTCTGTGTCCCCCTGCGTGAGTGAGTGATCTTTCTCCTCCTTGTACTTCCATTGCACCTAACAGTCTACTTCTAATTTTCGATTCACATTTACAAAAAAATCATTCAAACATATTAAAAATAGTTGCCAAAACTTTGCACTTGAGGTGTAACAATATATTGTGGCACAATTTATCGCGATACAAATTTTTCACAATACTCTTTACATTGTGGAGCTACTGGGAGATATCGTCTTGAAGCTACAGTGAATTTGCTTCCTTGGATTCCAAGTGATTCTAGTCACTTCTGAAACTTCTTTACATTCTGTTCTTGTTTTGTGAGAGACTTTTATTTACTCACATTTTAAACAATTAAGATTATAAAATTAGTTATCTGTATCACTTAGAGTATAAAGATGACACTGCCCACTGGTGGATGGATGGTATCAAATGCTACAAATTAAACTAGATGCTAGACTTAACTTTGTGGTCTGAAAGCGTTTTAAGTTCTATTTTTTTCCAGAAATGGGATGTAAACAGTTTCAATAGTTGGTAAAAAAGTGTTGTAAAATATTGTGTATATAATATCAAGGTATGTATCGCATCGTGAGCAGAGTGTATCGTTACACCATTAGTTTGCACACTTTTATTTTCAAAACATAAACTAATAGCAGAGACTACGATGTGATATAAAGTGAATTTGCTTTGTGGCTGAGGACACAGCTTCCGAATGAAGAAAAAAGGGGGCAGGGTCAGCAGTAGCTCGGGATTTTGTTTAAGGGGCTAAATTTCAAAATGAGTCATTTAGAAATGACATGTTTTGACTAGTCCTACTGGCCAATTCAACTTTAGTATGTTTAAGACTTGTCATAAATAATCCCAAGGCCATCTGATGTCCCTTTAAACACACACTAGCCACGATTTTCCAAATCCAGACTTTTTCCCCAGATTCAATCTGTTTATTTGTTTATATTAATGAGGGTTTCTTTTTCAAATGCACTGCTTTTGTATATCAAAGGCACATTTTGCCTGCAATGGGCTTTTTTCTGCTCATGTGAGCTATAAAACAGGTTATTCGACTCCATGCTGTTTTTATTACCAAGCTCACAAGTGAAAACTTAAATGGTTTTGTGATAAAAAGGAGGGAAAAATGCATTAACCCTTCAGAAAATAAATCTGCTGCAGCTTCACTGAATAGCAGCTGGAGCAAAGCCAACATTCAATTACATTTAAAAAGCAATACAGACATGGAAGTTACAAGAGCGCTCAAGTAGAGGCCTTCAAAAGAGCACTTTTAGTATCAGTGCTGGATGATGTTTAATATTGTTAAAATCAACGTAGAGGGTGGCCTTGAACTTAAGTAAGGTGTCCGTGAAGAGAGACGCCAACTGAGAATGGTCTTTGGAAGGGCCCTGTGAGAGAAATCCTATCGAGGCGGAGGTCTCATGTGTGGAATCGCTCAGCTATCAAGCGAGAATACCGCTAGAGAGGGCCACAGAGGAGACGTTTTTCCATCTACCAAATGACAAAATGTTTGAGCTGCATAAATATACTGTATTTGCTTAAGGAGCACTTATAGACTGCTTATGCTTCAAAATAGACAAATGGGGTGTTGACAGAAAATTGTATGCGATATTCATTTTAAACTGCATGCTTTGATAGCTGGAATAGAGGTCACATTCGCATAAAGATTGAATACAATAAAAAAATCTGAAACGGGGCCTTTTGCTCTCTGATCAGATAGTAAAATATGAATACAAAGCCTTGGAGTTTAACAGCTAAAAATAAATATTGCACTGCAAAAAGAAAACAAAACTGCTGTGAGAACTAATAGAAAATAAAGTTGACCTAAAATTCTTCCAAAGTTCATTCGAACAGATAACTGAATTAAAAGATAAGCGTTGAGAAAATCTGCCTTGTACAATTTAGGCACGTTTTCTGCTAAACCTAAAAATGTGAATTAGCATAAAAACTAAAAAAAAACCTATAGCAGTAGTTCTTATCTGCAGTAAAATACACATAAATTTAGTTTGTTACTCTGTTCTTCACTTCAAATATCAGTCAGTTGTTTACTGGTAATGTGGAAATTGACAATGGGCTGAGTGGTCTCATACTCCATCGTTAATTACTTGACCGAGTGTACATCTAAAGTTATCACTGGTTATTAACGATTAATTTTATTTCTGTGCAATAAATTCATCAGTATCACTAAAAACTGACAAATATAACTTAGTTAAAATAAATATATAACAGTATGTGATCGGGGTTTAACAAAACAACACGATACACACAGTAATAGTATGTCCACTATACAATATGTATCACACAATATCTATCAAAAAAGTTGTAAAACTGAAATAAAAGCATTCTTTATGAACGTATTTTACTGAAACTGATTAAATATTTCAATTAAGATTAAAAATCTACCCTCAAAGCTAAAAACAGTGTCTAGTTTGAAATGTAATATCATCCAGGAGGCAGTGATACATTTAGAAAACACTAAGTCCTGGGCCTTTTTGATTGTTCTTACTACTTTACAATTTGCTCAAATAAATGTATCTTTCACTTTTTTTTCCATTACATTACACAATCATAACGCAACAAAGCTGTATAAACAATACAATTCCAAATATAAAATTTGGTAATTTTTTTTTGCAAAAATACAAAAAATTTAGAACAACCATTTTGAGTCGAGCTGAAATTGTCGAGTGAAATTTTTATTTTTTTTTCAATTTTTTTTTTCAATTTGAAGATCATTCGAGCTCCTGAGTTTTGTATCATTTGAAGGGGTCTGACTGCACAGGAAGTAGTGCAGTAATCGAGTCTTGATATGACCAGTGCTTGGACTAGAAGCTGAGTTGATGTTCTTTAAGGAGGTGTCTGATCTTTCTGATGATAAACAGAGCAAATGTACTTGCAGAAGGTTGCGTCTTTCCTACTTTATTCAAAACATTAAAGCATAGAGTTACATAAAGTTCCTCTTATTTCACATAAAATGTACTTTTGTTTCACATAGGGAAGCTCTTAGATTATATATTCCAGTAAGTATTGTGATGTTTTTCTATTGCGATATATTGTGCCACAATACATAGTTACATCCCTAAGCAGTGATTGTTTTTATTATCGCTGTGCATTCTGGGTATTGACATCTTATGGATGCAGCGTTCTCATCTCTGTTCTCTTGAACCAACCTTTCTACAAAAAAGTAATCAACTGAAGATTATTTCAGATACAGATTAACATAAATGATACATAAGTGATACTTAAGTGACTATAGATGTTGGCCATAGTCAACAGGAGCACAATGCTAACAAACCAAGAGCGTTTAATTAAACACATTATGTAAATGTGGAGCAATTGAGTAGCAGAGCATTGTGGCAGTTGGGTGGATTTCATTCATCAAACATCTTGCAGGGGATAACCTTAATTGTCTTTCATCAGCACTTTTTTGTGTATTTGTGTTTTCATTTATATCAAGGCCAAATAAATTTAAGATTTTAATTTAATTTAATTTAATTTAATTTAATTTAATTTAATTTAATTTAATTTAATAAGAAGACATGTCTAGACAATGTTTTGGCATGCTCTTAAATTTTAGTTTAAAAAGAATGTGTCTGATCAGTTTGACCAAGCCATTGTCCATTAGAATACAGGTACCCTGCTCTATGGTAACATGGTGAGATGGTGAGACCTCTCTTGTAATCATTTTCTAAATAATTTACATTTTGTACATCTCATTGACTCAATATACAGAAGAGCTCTCTGAAATCTCAGAAGCTTCAAATCCAGGGTTTGCATGTGACTCAAAAAGATTCACCTAGCTGTCAATATGATTTCGGCATGTTGAACATGCTTCTGCTGTAGCCAAATTCCAAACATAGTTTCCACAATTCCAGATATATTGCAGTAGTGGTTTTCAGACCATAGAGGACAATTGAGGACTGGGCTTTGTTTTATTCTTGATTATGGGAACAATCAAATGTAATAGCTCGAAATGAACAGTATTACATTTATAATTATTTAAAATTACCCCATACAGCAGCATATGTGTATACTAACTTTTAATACAACCACAATCTCAAGAGTAATTTTTAAGAAAACCTTTGAAGGTTTATTTTTAAAAATCCAAATAGTAAATTTTCTGTAACTACTAAACCATACTTAAAATCAGCCCACAATGCAGCTGATTGCCAGGAATTCAATTTGCAGCCATGAAACAGATTTCCAATTCAATTCCCAATTATCACCCCAATAATGGCTCTAACCAATCCCACGCCACCTATCTCACCCCACTTCCCTTTATAAGCACTCCGCTCTACTCATCATACCACTTTATCCAATGGTACTTCTCTCTGGCTTTAACTACTTACCTTACCTTACCTTTTCAGACAACGGAATATACTTCCTTGGGTCCTCTGCAGACCTTGGTTCCTGTAACTTTTCTGGTTTGGCAAACTGCGGATGTTTACATGCTCCTGTTCTCCTAGTTAAGGGTGGTTGGAGTTCTGCTGAAGTTTAACAATGAACTGTGGGTGATCACTAACATGTGGGGGACCTAGCACACTAATAGAGTTTGACACTGATAGAGTTCCCAATGGAACAAGAAATATAGCCGTTAAAATAATTTTCATATGCGATGTATTAATTATTCTTATATTTTATAGATACTGAATAACAAATCCAACATTTTTAACTTGTATTGATTCTTAAAGTTTCCTCATGAGACTATATCTAATGTACAAATTGAATTTGTTTACGAGACATGTGCTTTTCTGATTTATTCTGTGAATGTGCTGAGAAAGGCCAGTCCTTCAGACACCTTCAGATCTTGTTTTGACTAATCCTTGCACTATAGTTGTCTCATGGCTCTGATACTTCTGTTACTCTCGGAACCACCATGTAGCATTTTTGATTATTGTACAATGGTGTAGTTATGTATTTCTGTCTTCTATGTATCTCTTCGACAAATATAGGTACCAAAAATAGTGATTTAAATTAAAATTATCCTTTGATTGGCTTTGTAATGTGAGTGTCCTTTTTTTCAACAGCATTGGATTATTTTTCCAACAACAGCATTTACACCAGTACTACAACACTATGGCTGGTAGCCTTCCAAACTGTATTGCCACCAACTATCTGTCGTCACCAAATATGCTGCAATCCCACCAGTCTCCATGAAGGAGAAAAAGCTCTGGATCAACCTACATGAAACTAGTTTGTGGTCCGTATACCTCAATATTTTCATTTTTAGCCACTGTCTCTTAGCGAAGAACAGAAAAAACTAAGCTATTCTGAAAACTGTTGACCACAGTCTTTCCTGGTCTTGTCACATCTTTCTTGATCATTTTCTTTAAATTGTGACCGAGACCTGACACAAGGGCGCCATCCAAGATTGTATTGTTCCATCTAGTATTTAAATCACAGCAGCTGAGGAAGCAGGTCTTTCTGGTGGTATTCTCATCCATTCTTGTCTCTGGTGGAGAACTGATTGGGTGTTTGCAAACCTAACCATGCAGTCCTGACCCCTTTAGTTAAATGAACATGTTCCTATATGCATGAGCATGTTGTCTCTTGTTTTCATTGGCCATTTTTTTCCAGAGCACATGGCTAATTCTGTACGCAGTGTGCACTCATTTCCTTCTTTTGTTTTTCTTATAATCTCCCTTTATGCCCCTAATTTTGCCCCAGATTATTTTGTGTTTTATATTCAAGTTCATTTTATTTCCAGCCCCAGAGTTGTGTTCGCACTTGTTTTTTGTTTATACACAAAATTTGTTTATGCAGGAAATTCTAATAACAATTATCAGCCGTTGTACTTTTGAAGCAGCAATGTTAAAAGCACTATAGACATCAAGCTACATTGCTTTGTTATGCACACACATCCTGATTTACATTCTATGTTGCTTTGCCAACACGAAAGAAGAAAAGGAGCTGAGATTTATAGTACAACTTAGTCTAGACCCTGAACCCAACTCCAAGTCAGACTCTCTTACAAGTCTTTTCTCTTACATTAGCTTATAAAACCTGGCAAACACAATGCTGGTCATGAAGAGGTGAGATGCCATTTCATTGAGAAACATCTCCAGCAGTTCCTTGGCCTTTCAGTGAGTGCCTTCTCAATAACACTTTACTGCTTCATGAGGGTCTTATTCTCAAAGTGCCTCTGAGCTAGGCTCAAGCAACAATGTGAGAATCAGAGGCAAGGTGTAGGGTTGTTTGTCGTTGATATGTAGTCAGAGAAAACCTCCAAACTTTAGTTTATTTTTTGTTTGATAAAGGTGGCGTTTCTATATAGCAACCTGCAGCTTAAACAATGCACTAAGGATAAGGTAAAACATGACCACACATATGGAGAGCATGTGCCATGGAAAGATAAACAAAGTCTGTAGATTGAAAATATCTGTGAAACAGCATCGAAAGATTTAATGAATTGATCTATGAGCACATTTACTAATTGTCTTTTGTCATGCTGTGACGCATGATTTATGTCCTCTTCATTAATTGTGGATGGAGGGCCTTTTCCTTTAAAGGAACATGTGTTTTTTTTTTTCCAAATGTTAAACTGAAAATATTCATTAGTCACATTCCCTTTCATTTATCTTGCATGTGAAACAAAGGATCTTGGTTCTATTTGATGCCAGTTTTTTGTGTATACAGGACTTAAGACCAGCCAGTATTTGGAAAACGAATTCTATGCATGATCAAAAGTCAGGTTTACAAGTTATTTACGCAAATGTTTTGGCAAAAATGAACCAACTTTGTGGAATGTATCATCAAAAATACACAGTCACTTAATACTCAAATATCATTTATCATAAGGTTTAAATTGATCCCATGGACCTAATGAGTGTCTGTAAGCCTTTTGGTCTTCCAAACAGGGCAACATGGAACATAAATGATGTCACCTCAAGATTGGCTAAAGCGATGCACATCATGTGTTTCCTCTTGAGTATGAGTTCAGATGGTGGTCGCAAATTGTGTTATAATAGCAATTAAAAGTTCACCTTCTAAAAATGTAACAAAAATGACAACCTAAATGAAACTTTCAACTTGTTAATAAGTATTAAAAGTTGTTAAACTGCAGAAAACAATATATATATATATATATATATATATATATATATATATATATATATATATATATATATATATATATATATATATATATATATATATTGTAAAAACTTGCACGCTTGATAGTTTTTCCATAGTAAATTCAGCAGTGTCAATCCAACACTTTAAGTTTTCATTTTAACACTTAATAGTTAACAAGATCATATATGGTCCCAATCCATCAGGTGTAAAAAGTACACTGGTTGAAGTGTTGGATGTAGATTGTTAAATGGGCACTTCAAAGTGATAAAAAAATAACACTTTGTGCATGGGGTGTTACACTTCTCCGTCACCAGACAAAATGTCATTGTCTCTCCTCGAGGCAATAGTTGTTGTGGGTGGAGTCATGTTTTTGCCGCACTTTTATTTTGCTCTTTCAGGTGTAAATGTGCAAAGAGCATTTCTTATGCGCATTGTTTTTTTTGTTTGTTTGTTTGTTTTTTTTTAAATCAAGGATTTTATCCATAATTTCCAATATCTGATCTGATGTTACTAATTTCAGAAAGGGACTTATTTTCAATTTGAAAATTGATTATTGTATTTTCTTTTACCTTTTATAACAGTCTTGGACACGTCAAACCGTAATAACAACACTGGCATTGGATTTTTAGTTTTGTGTAGGACCAGATTTCATTTGTTTCTCCCTCGTTTATTGTTTGTACCCCATTGACTTCCTTTAAAAACCTTTTTTGATGATTTAACGACAAATGGTCATGCAGTCTTGATTGTTGGTGGTCATTGCTGTTGGGAAGAAATATAATTTGAGATTTTTACTGTTGATCAAAATTGTGCCCAGAGTGCAATTTTGATTTTTGAAAAATGTCAAAGCATTTTCTTAAAATGTGTGTAAAATAAGATTTGTGACTAAAAATAATTCAATTTGTAGAAACGGGGAAAATTTGTGGCTAAATTTAGACTCAAAACACCCAGAAGTGGCTCAAAGCATCCCCCACATATCCCGATCTACATGACACTGTAAGCTAAAAGTAAGCCACGCAACGCATAAATGTAATGCTATTTCGGGATATGCTCAAACAAATAAAATTTATCAAAAATTATTATGATTCCTAATGCAGCTATTCATCTCAAAACCTGAAAAATTAAATATTTTAAGAGCAATAAATGGCACAAATGTTCCAGCTACTGCAACTGGAGCTGCAATAAAAAATCTATTAAAGGCTAAAACCATCATGTCATGGCTTTTATTGTAACTTTTTTTTTTTGGTGGTACCACTTACATAGTAAAAACCAGTTCCCATCCCATTTGTGATGATTGCATTTATACTGGAACACACATTACACTTGGGATTAAGGGTTTTCAGTAACATACATTAAAAAATGTACATGTTTTTAAATAATCTCTATCATATGTAACTCTTCCATTTAAGGGAGAAAAACAAACAAACCTTGAATTCCTGCAAATCTGCCTGCACACAATGTGTCTTTCTCAAACTACATTTGAAAACCAGTTTGTTCTAGCAGAAAAGGAAAGCTCAAAAGAAATCACTGTCACTTCATGAATGTGTTCAGCAAAAAGACATTACTTTCTCTTAATTTATAGTGCAACAGGGTTCTTTTTTATTTGAAACAGTATAAATGTTCAATCTCTGGTGGTCCTTAGCGGGTAGCCGTGTTACTGGTAAGACCACATTGTGATTGCCTTGTGATGCCTCTGGAAGAAGGCCAGAGGAAGAAGGCCAGATGTGTTAGTTTCATTTCAAATCCGGACACCCCCACTGCATGATGTATGTACCATATCGAACCTCAGAGCATTGGGCCAAAAGATATTCTGTTTTAAACCAATTGCACACATGAAATATATGAGCTCGGGTTGAATAGTGGTTGCCGGTTTTACAGTGTTATGTTTCTGAATTTTCCTTTAAATCAACTTCTCATGTTGCACTGAACCACCATCACTCTGTTAGGAAGCTGAACCAAGTTTCACATGTTTTAACTCCGTTCCAAACACGAGCCGCCTGAGGAATAATTGATTCTATTCTGTCTCTTTTGGAAAAGGTGTTAAATCGGTTTAGCAGACAGGTTCGGTGAATGAAACTCAGTAAGATAATTCCAACAATTGCTAACATCCATATCTACGAAGAAGTCATGCCAACAAAGCATAAATCCTGCTCCGGTGGGGACCATAAACTCGTACAATCCTTTGGATCAGGCATCTAACATCAAAGAAGTGGCAAGATAAAACAAAAAAGATAAATCTACATGGTACAGAAAAAAAAACAACAGATACATGATAAAGCAAATGTAGAAAAAAATATTCTGTTAATGAATTAAGGTTTGAGTAGAGAATGCGCATAGAAACCTATTGTACTTCCACAAAAAAGTGTTTGCCATGGTTTTTGATTTTTGATGCATTTCTGAGGGCCTAATCTTGCTCGAAAAGTCAAATAATTCCGTACACACTTCCAAACTGGTGAAAATTGACACCTGATTGGGACTCGAAAAGTGGGCATGGCAAAATGGCACTATAGCACCACTTAGTGTTCTAACAGTTTGTCATAAGCGAATGAAATTCGACACACAATTGTAGGGTATCATGCATTGCGTTCCTGAAATTGACCGGAAGTCGACCATTTTGAAAAAAATAAAAAAAATAGGCAATTTGCTTTCATCGTACTTTATTAAACTCTTCCAAGAGATTTTATCTGTTCATCTCCAATTTTCATCAGTCTTCTCTTTCGAAATATGGCATGTTAAGTTGCAAAGCTTTATTTTCTTCGTTGAACTATGTGCACACGGCGGGCCCTGGAAATTCGAAATTTTGCCATAAACAGGTAGTTGAATAACTCTAGTTGCAGTGGCTGACTGGGTTCAAACTTGCCATACGCTTTAAGAGTTCATGTCGGAATGTATATAAATTGCAAACAGTGTCATTTTTAGCGCCACCTAGTGGCAACATCTTCTGCTGTTTTGTACTGTTATATCAGGCTGTTGAAAGACGTTTGAAATTTTGACAAGTCCAAGACCTGGGTTGAGATTCCAAAACCAACAGGAAACAATTATTTGCAAAAAAAATTGTACTTTTGCATGTCTAATACTTGAACAAACTCCTCCCATCTCCATCAGTGTACTCTTAAGGCATTTGGGATGTTAAATAGCAAGCTTTTTTGGCTTGATTGATTTTTATTCAGCTTAACATTGATAAGTTGCGGCTCTTTACTGATTTTGACATATGTGACAATAATATTGGCCAACTCATTCACAGCGCCACCTGGGGGTTATAACATTTTATGATATTGTTTTCCCTATTTGATTTACCTGCACTGTTCAGGTCACCGAGAGGTGATGGCGTCGTTAGTACAATAACCCTTTGATCGCTATGTGCAACTTTAATCTTCCTCAGAGTCCTGAGGAACAATCAGCACAGAAACAAAGTACTAAAGAAGCTTCTTTATTAATGATTCAGAGTGAGAAGACCATGGACACAGAGAAAAGCATTTTATGAATATAATCCAGCCTAATAAAGGAAAGTTATCATCTGTGTCAATAATCCCTGCTCCATTTTTTTACTCAGGTCTATCATCTTTGTGTTTCTGGAGAATGATGGACCAGTAAATAGAGGAAGAACTGAAACATGCTGTACATATAACCACCAGTATGCCACCAGTATGCCACTCATGCAAAAAGATGTTCATATGTCATTGCATCTTTCAATCTTTCCAGAGAACATGGTTTTTTATCAGTGGTCAAGGAAAGGTTAAATACTGATAATCTAAGAGAATTTATTCACAACCTTAGTTTGAGTCTTAATGTGAAAAACTTTACTGCACTTTTTCTCTGTGACCAAGCAACTCTATCGGTCCCTTACGCAACTCAAGTGATATTTTCTAGGACATTAGCAGGTCATAGAATGCACACTATCTCTTTGAAAAACAAATGCTTTCCAGACTAGATGAGAAAGATAGTGTTTTCTTCCTCTCTGAAAAGAGGAATATTGCCTCTTTTATGTGCAGTGGAAGTGAGATGTCCTCTCTGTGTCTCTTTGAATCTGCATGCAGTCTCTAAAGTGTCTGTGCTCAGATGCCAAACACAACAGCCTAGTGTGATGGAAATGGCATGAGGTGACAGAGGCAAAGGAAGATGCATGTCTAAGTTGTCAGGGCTAGACTTTTCCATTATTACCCTATCAGAGCGCCTTGGATTCACAAGGAAACTCTCTAAAAAAGATGGATAAAAAGATTTTGCATCAAAAAGCTGAAGGATTACTCAGAAACTTGAAGTTTGTGTTGAGTAGAGGTGGTTTCAAACAGCATCTTCAGATATAATCACATTATTGTCATCAATCAAATAGCTTAGTAGATGCGCCATCACAGCCCTGAGTATGTGCTGTAGGTCCTATCAACTAATTTTATGTGAACGAATGAAAAATTCCTGTAAAGTTTGCGATTTTTGTTTTTTTCTTAGATTTAAATTACTTTTACTTATATGGATATACAACTGTAACATAAAACAATAGTTTTCATCATTTTAAGACTTTTGTAAATGACAGAATTAGTTATGTTTCTGGCTCCGGACATCTCTTTGATACAGGTCTTTGTCTTAACCCGTCACCTTCAATCGAAAAAGTTTTGGGACACCCCTTCACCTCATGTGAACATGCAAAATGGAGAGGAGGGGCTATCAGTAATAGGTTTAAAGTAATTAGATGATTGGTTTAACTCCTTATAAGCAGGTTATTTATGCAGTTTTAAAATAAAGTATATAAGAGTTTACATGGCAGAGCCAAAGCTGTGTCCCGACTTTATAAAGTTACTATTTTCAAACCCTGATGCAACCACAGCAGCGATACATTTGTGCCCTTGACACTTCCAGTTTTTGAGTTGTTGAAAACCTTAGGTCCCTGTGTAATTTTATACGTGAGACTTTTAGAGGTATTCTGTAAGATTTTCAGCCAGTGTTGTGTCAGTTTCCCCACTGAGAGACATCCCAGAGATATGTTAATGATCCAGGAAGGCTGTGATATTACAGAGAATGTGAGAAACCTCTCATGTTCTCACTCAAAGATCCATGTCACACCATGTCAGATCTGCTCAGGCATTTTCCAGGTTAATGGTTAGAGTGAAATGTAACTAATGAGTCTCAACATTTCAGATGGCTATAAAGTTAACCATTTGTAATGTATAACATATATCTTTCTATTTAACCCATTCATTAGAATAAGAATTCACAATAGAATGCTGTAATGGTCGTGGCCCGGATTGTGACTGTTTTAAAGATAAAGGTAACAAAATACATGAAATACTTATTTAGGAGACCAAAAAGCTGCCAGTATTTCCAAATTTAAATCAAAGACTTTATAGCCCCGAACAGCGATGATGAGATCTGGAGAAACAGAAGCAGAAAACCTACACAAATACATGTAGATATCGATCAATCGTATTACACATTTTTACGGCAAAAAAATATTAATTTAACAGTTGTTATGTTTTATAACAAAAATGAAAAGTGTTCAGAAAATAACAAATCATAAATGCAAGGTCAAAACAATGTTAAATTGTATAAAAAAATCAACAAAAAAAACTGAAGATAATTGCTTCTATTTACCACTAGATAGCACTAATTTTGGGGTCTGTAAAATGAAACTGAAAGACGATTTTCTCACATTTGATGCATTTTCTCACATTTGAATTTGAGTTACCTTGCGAATTATCTGTCATAACTCTTGTAATGTTCATTTAAAACCTTTGTGAAACCCTACACGTTATATTTGAAATCATAAATAAACCATAGGTTTGTCAAGTGTATCGTACCTATTTCAAAGACGGTATGATTGGCCCATGCACCAGTGCATCCAAAGATATCTAAGGGTTGAACTTGTTAGCTTTTTTGTTCAATCTTTTACATTTTCTTTAATTTATCTTTAAAGAGCAGAACAGTGGAGCAATGTTTATTGATGTTGGCTTTAAGTTATGTCACTGATTTAAGGACTTTAAAGACCCATATCCCCCTCATAAGGGAATTTGAGTGTTAATACAGAACTGGTGACCTGTTCAGGGGGTCCTCAATGGCCCCAGCAGAACCCTGTGATGCTTATCAGAAATAACCGGTTGGTGTAAATGGACAACCTATTATTTTTTTCCCCTCAGTGCTTCATGTATCATTGTAGAGTAATAGTATAGTTACTCTGATCTAAATATTACTTCACATAGCCTACAGTTTATTTACTGATCCTTTTTGTTTATTTTAAACTGTAATTTCCCGAGTTTTCAGTGCCTGTGTTGTAGGGCACATCCCAATCACAAACATCTGGTCTGAGGTGAGCTTTTTCCGTGATGATTCTGGATAAAAATACAGCAACACTCGGTAGAGAGGCAAGGAATATTAATAGCAATATTGCTTAGCATTCTCTTGTTACTAATGAAGTAAAGTGAACACTTAGGCGGTACACATAAAAACATACATTTAATCAAATTTATGAGCAGCTAAGGATGCATTAAAAGAAGAAATGAATATAACTCTTCACTCAAGTGCCAGAAAAAAACAAGGAAAGGAGTGTGTATGTGTGTGCATGTGTGCTTTTCAAATCAGAATATATTTATTCATCATCCAATACCAACAGGGATGATATTTAGCCAAATGTTTGATTGACCCCAAATCTATTCTGAAGCAGGACAATGACCCAAAACATCCAGCCAAAGGCATTAAGACCTATCTTTAATTTATATAAGATGTACTGGAAGTGATGGCCTACATCCACAGAAGTTCTTTGATCAGTTCTCCAAGATGTTTGGAACAACCCTGCAGTCAGGATCCTTCAAACATGGCGTGTGATTTGATTTAGATTTCTCTTTTGTTTAAAACAGTAGAAAAGTTCTATGTTTTCATGCCTTCCTTTAATCTTACCAAATTCTTACTGTCTGCCTCATTCATCACTGTATTAGCGACGTGGGCCGGTACCACAAAAAAAAAAAACTGGTTGCTTGTGTAAGTGCTGCTATTGCGTGCATGGGAGCCAACCACAGCATTCACAGAAACCCAAATGAACACTTAGGAGATTGTGCTAACTACTCCAGCAGGGTTTATGAAGGCTAAAGAGATCTTTAATATAAATGTGGCGCTCTTTGTGATTACGCAGGTGAAACAAACAGGAAGCACCCAAGGTTTGCAGTGTTAACAAGCTCTACTCACGATACTGAGCCCATACAAAATGCAAGTCAACAACAAAGGGCTTAATGTAATGATAAGTGAAGTAAAATCAGCAATTAAAAGAGTGGCTGGTTTATGACACATGATTTGCAATGTACCGGTAATTCAAATGAAAATGAGTGGGAAAGTGTTCTCTGAAAAATCATCTTTCAGTATCATTTTACAAACCCCAAATCGGTGCTACATAGTGGTGAAAAGAAGGGACCTGTGTGATGGCTTATGTTTTTTAAAGTTCTGGCACAAAACAAAGCACAACGGAACAAAAAGTCCTTGGAACAGTGTATACGGTTTAGGAGAGGTTTGCCTGGTTTTTGACACAATTTTCATATTGCTTTGACCCTTTTTTAGCTTTTTCGTGGGGATTTCAGAATTTTTATTTTGTCTCAGCATTTTTCATTTTTGTTATAAAACAAAATATTGTATTAAAAATTGTATTGTTTAATATTGTATTTTTAGATTTTCAGGCTTGTGGAATTGTTGGGTAATAGCTGGGGTTAAGATAATTTATAAGAGCAAATTGTAAAGTATTAAAAATTGCTCAAAAATGGTTAATGACCAGATGGTGAGACTTTGTGGACTCGGGTCTCAATTAAGGCTCTAGAGATTAGCAGAAATCACAAAAAGGCCAATAAAATAATCTATTGCCCCACCTTGCACCAAAACCAATTTCGTTAACATGCAAATCTGGAAAATGTCAATGAGCTGTTTTACATTGAAAATGAGGACCTGAAACTAAATGTTCATATTTACTCCTGAGCGCATCTTAATGAATTCAAAGACGTTATAAAGTGTTTCATTCAGTGAAAGATGCTGCAGTAGTTGTGCTTGCAGGATTACTTGCATTGTTCCCCTGATTTATCATAAAAACATTGCGCTCATCACAAAAAACCCAGCATTGTAGTTCTGAAGTCACATTTTCAAGAAGGCCAAATAGCTACTTTTCATAATTTCTGCCCAGGCGATCACAATTTCCCAGCATTAACTCTTCAGCTGTGGTTCTTCCTCCCCATGACTATAACTCTTACTAACTCCTCCTGGATTACACAGTGCCTGAAATCCACCCAATTTAGCTCTGAAATATAGTTTCATGCTTAACGGATGATGGCCGACATGGAAAATAACATCACTGCCATTCTTCAAGAGGATCTGAAAAAGAGAGCAGCTGCAAAGAGAGAGGATTTGCTCTCTGAATATCAAAGAGAGCTTTTCTATGGAAGCTGGGAAATCAACAATATTGGTTTCTCCTTGGTTCTCATCAGATGAAATTACTTGAAATGTGCTTGTTTTAATTTGATTGACTTGTATCTTACTTAACAAATAATATAAATTAGATATTTATGGATTTAATACTAAGGGTGACAGCGAGACCGACTCAGCTTTGTAAAGTAATTGGATGTAACTCTTGGAAACCTTGGAATCTCATTAAAGTGGTTGTATCTTGATGTATGGGAAGACTGGTAAACAGTTGTTTAAGAATTCCAGTTCCAGTGGGGGTTGGGTTATCAAACCTCACTTTCTCCCATCCATGACAACCACAACTGTGGTACCTGGGCGACACAGCCTTTGCTGGCCACTGTGTATCCAAGTTCGCCCCAATCTGTAATTACGTAAGAATGATGCAACCTACTTATAATTTTAATTTTAAAAATAATATGTGAATTTCAAAAAGGTTATTAGTTTTGATATTTTTGGTTTTAAACAAACATTAAAAAATTATGATGCATATTTTGCAAGATAGTTCAAATTGAAATGTCAGAAAATGTGCAATCGTCTTTCAGTTTCATTTCACAGACTCCAACTTGGTGTCAATGGCACAAAAATTACTTTGAACAGTGTAAATGGTTTAGGAGAGGTTCACCTGCTTTTTTTGTATTCCCATTTTGCTTTGTTTTGACCTTGTGTTTAATTTTTTGGGGGGATTTCTGAATTTATATTGTCTCAACACTTTTTATTTTTGTTCTGAAACTGTTTTGTTCTGAATTTTTATTTGTAAAATTTCAGGTTTGTTGTGGATTTATTGTGTAAAAAAAGAAGAAGAAGAAGAACCTTGGGGTGTAGTAAAAAAATGTCAAGAATTGCCTCAAAATATATAATTTTAAATGTCATTTAGTAAAGGAAATTGCAAAGTGGTAAATAATGCTCAACAAAAGTCCTGGACTTCTAAAAGTTAATTAATTCTAAATCAGCTACCGTGTACACTTCTCATATTTAGTTGACTTTGTAACAGCTTACTGTGTTTACTCCAAAACTGTAAGTCGTCTTGGATAAAACCATCTGCTAAATGCATAAATGTAAATTTCACTATTGAGTATAATGAAGCTAAATAATGTTTTTTTTTACTTTATAAAACTGAACCTTTTCTGTCGGGGTAAACAATGAGTATTCCTTCAAACATTGGAAGATTGGACCCTATTTTGCCATGTGTTTTCAGGAAGAGTTTTCCAGTTTGATGTTCAAAGTCATGCAGATCATGGATTCATAATAATGGCCAATCTCTCCCAGTCTGACTCCACAGCAAGCAAGAGGAAAAAGATTGACAGCTTGTTTGAAATGGGCCATAACCTAAACTTTAGAAGGCGCAGGTCCATATGCTAGAGGCCGTAAACACAGAGCAGTGTTTGTAATTATTTTGCTGGAGAATAATGACATGGTGGGCCAGATATCCAGAGCGTGCCGTGCTGCCATGTTTTCTTTGAGTTTCTTGCCTCTGTTCTTTGATTGCAGGCGAGGAACTTAGAAAGGGCTGTGTGAGGACGAGCCGCTGGCCAACATCTGGAGGCGCATTTAATGATCATTAAAAGCATGACGGGATATTTACTGAATGGGAGGAAAGGAGTGGGAAGCGGCAGAGCTTCGCAAGGCACGGAATGGCTGGTTAATGGATGGCCTTACGAAGGTTTCAAACATGGAGAGCTTCAGTTTAACAGGCCTTGTTTTTGGTTTATGTGTGGCAGTAAACCACGCATCCAAATACGTCTCCTGTGGGTGGCTGGTTTGGTTCGCCTCATTGTCAGATTTATCCGAAGCTTCCCAGACTGAAGAATGCTCTAAACAGAATGTTTGTGGTGTAGACATGACTTCAGTAAAGAATGACTGTTGGAGTTATGAGTTTACAGTATTACAAATACTTTTATCCTTGTGTTTGTGATCAGGTGAACCCATGTGTTTAAACATGTGACCACATAAATCAGTGGAGCTGAAATCTTCAAAGATCATTTTTCACCTGTTAAAGTTGTAAAGTTGTAAACTGCAATTAACCAAAATGAAATGAACATTGGTGACTTCTGTGACCGCATATTTTTTTCTAAATTGTTAATTAAGATGTAGATTTATTATGTAGGCTTGTCTAACCAACATGTTGTTATTTGTTTTTCACTTTAGACAACAAATTCCAAACACATCTCCTCCTAGCCCACTCAAGCTGGCCCGACCTGGGTTTAAATATTTTTCAGGCTGGTACCACTAAAGGATTTCTGGGAAATCTTCCATTGATTTAACATGGGGTCAAACTTTGAGAATCTCATATAGAAGCTTCAAACAGACCAAACTTGGGGAGGTTATCAATCTGTGCATATCAATAGTTGTGGAAAAATATTGTAACCTCAGTGTTTAGGGGGAACATTTTTACCCTTTACTTACAATGGTTATTGAAAATAAATGGAGAATGGCAACAAACATGACTTCAAGACAAAACATCATAGAGAAATCAGGGTTTATTTATGATGACATCACCGATGGGTCCTTAGCAACCATATTTGTATAATAACATTTTTACAAGCATCATCCAAGATGAACATGGTCAGCAATGGGATGAACATGGTGTTGACACAATGCTCAGTTGGTAGTAATGGGAGCAAAGTATGCCAAGAAAATGTCTCCCACACTACCACCATTATACACCACTGATTAAAAAATTTGTCATCGAGCAGTTGGAATTTATTAGACAGAATATAGGTTTACCAAAGAAAAATTTACCTTATAAATCAAGGCTGGAATACTTATACAAATATGTTTGCCCATGCTGTAATATGTAAACTAAAACCCAATATTTTTTAGTTATATTTCTTCTGGTCACCCCCCCCCCCCCCAACATTCTACCCGACCCCAAGAGAGAAAACCCAATAGTTTAACAAAGGAAAACAAATCAAATATAGAACACGAGAAAGAATATCTCGAAGCAGCCAAGATGTCAGGAGAAGAGGACTGGAACCAGACCCCTTCTGAGTTGAGTCTTATGTCCTGAGAGAAACCAGGAGAGAGCAGCACAAAAGGTGAGTACTGTGTTCACTGAAAAACTAGAAGGTTGATTCAGAAACTGCAACTAGAACACAGAAGCATTAGAGTAAGGAAATACCAGGAGCTGGAGCCACAAAGAGTTCAGTAATGTTTTGACGTAAGTCTGAGATTTAACCATTGTGACCAGACAATGAACTGGTGTGTTGAGTGACTTAAAATACTGGTGGAAAAGTGTGTTGCTGATGGGCAGATCATTAGAATGACTGAATTGCATCTCAATCACCGGGTCCTTTTCCCACATACTTTGATTTGATTCTAGATCTGTGTAACACTGTATTACTTCCCTACAATGAAAATTGCAATACATCACTATTATATAATGCTTAAGATAAAACATATATTTTGGTTAAATTGAATTAACATTTAATTGTGCCGTTATTGAATTATTTTTCTTAAATTTTGTCTTCTATATAAAATTGGTGAATACGATACAAAGCTGTTGAGGCCCTCGTTGTGCTCACAATCCTGAGGTGAGCCTGCCACCGCGTGGTTAAAATGCGTTCACCCGAAACCATCAGCATTTCTTTCTTTAAATCTATCTTTATATAACGATAACGTATTTTATAGTTACCGTTTAATTCTTTGTCTTGTAAGATAAATGCTAGGTTATTGTTTTTGGTGAATTGACGCGACAGTTTCCCTGAAGAATGTTTTGTCGTCACTTCCGGTTGCAGAAAACCGAGAGGATTTGCGTTACCGAGCGACCAAGCGGATTGACAGGAGCCCGTGGAGATTATTTACCCAGCAGACATCCGTTAAAACCGCACAATGTGCTTTTAATTCATGGAATAAATATAAATGTGGATTAAACGGTTGTGTTGAGCGGTTTAAACAGCATCCAGGTGAGTAAAAGCCACTGCAGATGGTGGTCGCGTTGGTCAAGCATCCTTTGCGCTCTCGGGTTATGTGACACGTAGCAGAAACAATCAGAGGACGCGTGACCCTCTCCGGTTCAAACGCATCATGGCGTCTATTCACACTGTAGGATTAAACATAATCCTGCCCTTACCTTAAAGAAAAGCGTATTATTTCATTTTAGACGATGCCAGGACACTGCCGGACGAATAAAATGGGCCCAAGTTAATGATAATGATCATGGTAATAATGTTATCATCTCTTACAATTGGCGCATATATTAATATACGCGTTATGTTACAGCTGCATTTTAAAGTCTTGGTATCTATCTATCCATCTATACATCTGTATATCTGTGCATTAGTACTCTGCGAAAGTGTGATCGCTTTCATGTATAGAAATAATGAATGTTACATTTACAAGATGCAGTGGAAATTCCAAAGTGAGCCAATAAATGAATTTTAAAATATTTGTTACAACATTTTGCCTTTTAACCAGCCTCTAAATCTATTCCCCTAAATCTGTAATTTTGTGGGATTATAGTCAGGTGTACCAATTATACCAAACAGGTGCTATGAGCATCAATGTAACACAGATTGAATCCCAGTAATGAACTGATACTGAAACAGCTGTGTAAGAGGTTTAAAACCAGTGCCAAGGTGAGGTTGAGAAAGTCTGTTTCTTTTCATGGCAAAATTGAGCACAGTAACAAAACATATCAGGGAGGTATATGATTTATTTTGCAGCGGGACCTCAAACATACAGCCAAAGTCAATAAAGCCATCTTTGGTTTAACATGAAGTGATGATATACCTCATAGGGTAGAACTTCAATAGGGCCTTTAAAGATCAGCCTGGCCCAAGATAATGTAGCCAGACACAAACCTGTTTTTGTTTGCTTTTTCATTAAGAACCCCGATACCTGAGATTATGCAAACTAATGCATGCAACTATTATCATTTTTAAACATATACAAAAGGTAATCTTCTGAGAAAAGCCTCTATTTCACCTCCTCAGCGTACATTTTTGTGTCTCACACAGCAAAACAGGGGTCTCACATGTCCGCGTATCCCAAAGCTAAAGCCCATGTACAATTATATAAATTAAGATCGAGACCAATGCCATTAGTTGGGTTCAGACAATGATTTCAGCTATACCATAGAGCCCTTATCTCAACATCATTGAGTGTGTCTATAGGAGAAAACTTACATCGACAGAAGATTCATAGTTTATTCTCCAAGATACAAGGAACAACCTACCAGCTGAGTATCTTGTGCTAGTGTACAGAATTTCTGCTTTCTTGAAGATAAAAGGTAGTCAACAACAAATATCGATAAACAATTCTTTGTTAACACTTTTTTCCACTTTTGTCTAAATCATTTCACATTAGTATTTATTCCCTCCATCTACCTGTCTAATAAATAACTTCTTATTCCTTCATCCATAGATTTCCATCATGGCCGATAGCATTTTGAGCAAAGCTGCCACAATGGAAATACCCTTTAACAGCAATGGGGACTCCAGGACAGCAGAAGAGGACAGTCTCGAGCAGGTGTGAATTTCTATAAAAAGATATATCCCATTTTTAGTCCCAACACTTCATTGTGCCTCAAAACAGATGTGATGTGATATCCTGTTCCTGTTGAATATGGGTGTAATGTTAGACGCTGAGAGGCATTAATGAGCTGTTTTAAATATAGTCACTGTTAATTTAAGTATTGCCATTCACTGGGTTATTTCAGCACATGTTTGCTTTCTGTCTCACCATCATTTCTTCTCTCCATGTTTTATGTTTCTTCATGTCACAGGGTGCACAGGTTGGTGGAAGCTTAGATGAAATTGTAGGCACACTGCCAGTGGCCATGGTGAGGGAGAGTGTGCAGGTGTCCTTGTATGTTGGAGCCCCATTACATTTGGCCTAGTTGCTTTACAATTTACATAGTTGCGGTAGTTGATGTGATGTAATTTGGGCAAACCTTAATGCAGGATTGACTGTTTTTTGGTCGTAGTAGTCAAATGAGGTGTGGAAACTATTTGCTAAATGTTTGATAACTTGCACGTGTTAAAATATTTCTTTCATTTATTTTGTCTAACAAGGATTTGCCTAAAGTATTGAAATCAAGTATGGTGTTGGATTAATGTTTTTCTAATGTATTTAATCTAGAACTGAACATTTTAAAGACATTTATATATATATATAATACCAGTCAAAAGTTTGCCCTTCAGTTTCATAACTCACAGTAGACTTCAAGCTAAATTAACAAATCTACAATTTAGTTGACAAAAAAGTGGCCTGCCCTAATTTTATTGATACAACTACAAAGCCTCACCGTTTCTCAGCGATTGCATTGTTTTTGTCAAATTCACCCTAGCTGAACTCTCTGATCTGGAATCGCACTGTGTGAAGAAGGGAGAGTGTGAGTATGTGTGTGAAAACCAACACCATTCAGCCAGCACAATAGCTATACTACAATGTAATAGAAAAAAATACATATATCATGAACCATTCTGAGCTAGGACAGGAAGTTACATCACAACTAGGCTCTATAAAGCAGGGTGCTGGAAATCTCACTTTCTTTCCTGCCTTGAAATTTAAAAGAGACACTTGGCTCTTTGGATGCCTTCTCTTTCCCCTAGCCAACTCTTCTACTTTTTTCTTTCCCCACATTTCTTTTTGTTTAGTTTTTGATACAAGACCATGTGCTTCTAAGTGGACTTTAATCTGAATCAAGCCGCTTTTTTGTTATATCTTCTTAAACCTCTCTCCTAGAGAATTCTATAATTGGGTTATGAGCATATTTCAAAAACAACCAACACAGCTTTGATAAATATGGTAGACGTATGTTTACATAAAAGAATTTTTTCCCAGTTTGCTCCAACTTTAATCCTGCAAGTAAAGCTCTGCTTTTCATCCATTTTTGATCAAAACCAGTTTCCAATTGTCATATTTTTATCAAATTGAGATGAAAAACAGATGTGTTCTTCCAAACACTGGCTTGCTCTTTTCTCATAATAGTGTCTGATTGTAGGTAGATCTTCATTTAATCTTCATGACCATCTTAAAAAATTATTTTGGTTGGGAGTATCAAGCTAGTCTTTATGTTCTCTGTGCATTAGCTCAGCCCATTCAAAGCTTTACATTTCATTATACTGACAGTCCATGCACCAGCTGTTCACAAGCTGAACTCGGGTGAACTGCCATCATGACCCATCACAAGGTTTAGTGTAAATAAGCCGAACTCTGGCAATCAATCAGTGCATCTGTTTGCATTTTTACTTGGTTAAGATCTGTGCATGTGAATGATTCTGCTACACTGGTGGTGTGTAAGTTTCGTAGTGGAGCATAAACAGATTCCCACAATCTTGTTTTGTTTACAGGCAGTCTGTTTTCGCATAATAAATCTTATATTAAATGAATTGCTTCATTATAAATGAATCAATTCATCGTTACAAAATTATAAATTACAGGAGAGCAAACTTTTGACTGGTTGTGTACATCTGAAATAAAAAATTTTGAGATCAGTGTGTGAAATAATTTACTATAATTGTAATTCAAAATCATATAAAATTTTACGTAATATATAAATCTTAAAGTATTGCTGCTTGACCCACTTTTGCTTTCCCCCTCTAGCAAGTAGACTCTGTGTTGATCCCTGAAATGAACTGTGATTAATAATCTACTGTGATTTCACAATCAGGACCTGCAGCAGGTGATGGTTTCTGGACCAAACCTGAATGAAACCAGCATTGTATCAGGAGGATACGGAGGGGCAGCGGAGGGCATCATACCAACTAGTTCTATAAAAGGTAATCAAAGTTCAAAGACTGAAAATTGAATTGAATCCCTTGATTACAAAAAGCATTAGCCATATGTCTGATGATCTTCAACTCACATTTCTGCTGACGTATACGTTTAGGCCCAGCCATTCGTTTCAACCCGGAGTATTTTGAGAGAAGATGTGGTAGCGTGCTCAAACCAGGTGTCTATATGTGCATGCTAACTCGACGGAATATCTTCTTTTAGAAACCTCCTCTCAACAGCTTTCCTCTTTCCCTCAGTGTAAAAAATGTGTCAGCGTTTTTAACGGCAAACCTTTGGCTCTTCTGCAGAATGCTGAGGACCGTCGCATGGCGGATGCACGTTTTCACATGCTACACAAACCACTCTTTTGTTGGTTTGTTTTATGTCTTATAACAGTTTGTGTTTTGTTGAGGTGTTCCTTTATGCTCGGTAACCTGTATGCTGGCTTTAATAAATGAATGCAACACTAAAGATGTCACAGAGTAACTAACCTACAATAAATAATGCAGTTTGTGGTGGGCAGTGAGGGGTTAGTTCTCTAAATGATCAATACAATATGAAGGAAAAAAGTATTTGTGTGTGATTTACACATATTTGAGTGAAATAAGAATTAGATGAACACATTGTAGTCTACAGGCCCATCTTAAGTTTGTCAATGAACATCTGAATGATTCAGGGGCGAACTAGGTAAAAGGGTTTTGGTAAATTGATGCTAAAATGCAGCCTATTAACCAAAAACCGCCATCCTAACTATCAAAAGAAACATTCAATTGCTTAGGACAACATGGATGTAGCCATGTACTGTGAAATCCTTTCCTCAGCCAGGGAATTGAAATTGGGTCGTTGGTCTGTGTTCAATATGACAATGACCCTAAACACACATCCAAGGCATTAAAGGAGTAACGTAAGAAGAAGTTCACTCATATAGATGTACATCTATTTATATCTTTTTAAGTTATTTTTCTCTCACTGAAGTTTTATTAATAGATGTGTTCTAAATCAGCAAGGGCATATATTTTTTCCCTCACTGCCACAATAGTTAATTTATTATTTTCGCTGCAATACTCAGTTCTTCCATTTTCATCATCTACCAACGCTTTTCATGATAATAACATATTTTTTGATACATGGGATTGTTTTTTTTTTTACATTTGATATTATTATCTTCATCTGAGTTCCACTTAACATTTGCTAACCCTTCAAAGTTTCCACTCATTGCCTACCTTTACCTCCTCCACAAACTAATTCTCAAATCGTCCATTTACCCACACCCCCCTCACACACGAGCTCACGCTCAATTGTTTTCTTTTTCCCAAAGGGCTTTCATTTAAACAAAAACTTCATCTCACCCTTGTTCATACATTTCAGACATCCGCTCCAAATCCAGGGGCATCACTCCTAGCCATTCAGTGGCCAGTCGGATAGCAAACCAGCCAGGACAGTTTCCAGGTATCCACAGGACTCCTCACCTCCAAACACCATTTCATCCCTCATTTACTCTCAATTTCATTAATCATTCCTTTGTTCTGTGTATAGACATAGTAACAGTTGACAAAAAGGACCGTTTGTGTTCACAAGCTACTACTGAAGTCAAGAGACTCCTGTAGAAATGTCTAGGTTGTTGCAAGTGTTCTTTATGTCCAAAAGTTCCAACTATCTTCAATAAAATACTTTGTCCTCCCTCAGGTCCCAATATGCACCATAGCAACAGCAACCCATCCATGCTGTCAGAAGAGGCCTCAAGAGGAGTTGCTGTGGAGAAATTTGACAGTGTGAAAAAGTGGAGCATTAACACATATAAGGTAAAAAAAAGACATTATCAGTTGTATCGTCAGGTGTCAGTTCATACTTCAAAATCCCAGTTCCTAAATAAAAAAAATTGCTTTAAAATCACTCTCAAGATCTGCTCTCTGATTGGCCATAATTTGCATTTTCATGTAGAGCTATGTGTCAAGCCCATCTCATGAGAGCGATCTTGATAAACAAACCTTGTGAGGTGGCAGACGATTGTAATTCACTTTTTTTAAATGGCCATGTAACATGGGTAATATAGAACTCTAAGCACTTGTAGCAGCTTGTTAAACTAGTACAGATTGAAAAGTGTTCTCCGATCAGTCTTATGTCTGGCAGCAGATGTCTCTCTGATGCTCATTTGGCAAAAAGAGCAATAACCGATTTCAAAAGGATCTTGGTCTTGAATAAGAAGAATTTATTGTTAAGACTCTTAAGAAGAATGTTAAGAAAGTTTCTAGACGTTTGTGATGCATCACGTATTTGTCAATGTTGGTTGTATAAACAACCAACCGTTTTAGTGCATGGGTAATAAACGTTCATGAAGAGAGTTGTTCTACCAGACTCATATCTTATTACAAATAAAACGGTATCCACTCTTTCCTCATATCAGGATTAGGTTGGTGGGACAAATCTTTGAAAATTGCACCATCTCCAGATAATCATTGGAATCTTTAGAAGCAGATTCCAATGTGGTAGCTTTGACTGTGAAGCAATAGATTCTCTTTTAAAAAAAATTAACAATTTAATGAAAATCTCAAGAATCAAGTTTTTATATAAATTGACGGAATGACGGGTGCAATTTTTGTTGATGAATATAACATTTAAAAGACTGAAATAACCAACCTTACTTTATAGCCATGAAGAAAACAGGTGGATTTTAATTTATTTCATTACAGACAATGAACAATACATATTTAAACTTAATTAAATCTCCAAATGTGATACTTTAAAATGAGTGCATTGTGTTCCTTGGTAAGAGCAAGAAAACTTAAGAACACCAAAGGTTTAGTTGAATATAATGTTTTAAGTATGTTTTCCAATTTTAAAATGCACCTGTTTTTAATCATTTAGAGATGGAATTCTTCTAGTATTGCGTTAGCCACCATCGTATACGGTAGAATCTACTTTACAATTTTGCATCATGTGATACAGATGTCTGAAGCTTTAATATAATATAGAAATGAATTGCTGCCAAGTGTTGGGTTTTTTCTAGAATCCAAACCTACTCCTAATGGCAAAAAGCTACACATCACACCTGTGACCATTTTTTTGTGTTCGTATTGTTTATGTATGACAAAGGTTTTATGTTACTCTACAATAAAATAATTGTTTTTTTTTTAAGTACAGTGGTACCCCGAGATACAAATGCTTCAAGTTACGCAATGTTTGGGATACGAAAGGTCTCGCAGGAAATTTTATGCTTCGAGATACAAAGAAAAATTTTTGAGATACAAACAATAACAAACATTTCTGCTCTGTTTTCCACTTGTTTGTCTCACGTCGCGCCGCGCTTCCGCGTCCTTGCGCTCCTTTCTCCCTTTGAAGAAAGTGTGCTTTAAGGGGCAGATACGCCCTAAAACACTTTAAGTTTTAAATCGAGTGAAACATTATGTATAGATTACTAATAATGTACTATCACAAATGTTAGAGTCAAGGTGTTGTAAAAAAAAAACAAATAACGTTTATAACGTGGAAAGTGCTGTTCTGTAGCGCAACTTAGAGAAACCATGTAACGCTCTCTTTATATCCCTTCGCACACGCTTGGTATTCTCTGTGCTTGTGCTTGAAACTGTGTTGGTGTCAGTAATTTTTGAAATATCTCGAGAAAGTTAACTTTCATACGTGGTGCCGTAATGTCTTCTGCCATCCGTTCCACCTCCTCCGACACATCACCTCACTCTCAAGGTAAGGTTTCACATTTGTGCACATATTACGTATTTTGCGTGTGTTTTATTGTCATTTATTACATTAACAACTAGTAGATTTAAGGATTGAAGAAATGTTACTTGATTTTTCTCTGGTTTTCCATTTTTTATCATCTTATACTGTCGTTTCTGAGAGCCGTTGCATGGGTTAGGCGTTTTACATGTAAAACTTGCTTCGAGATACGATTTGTTCGACATACGAACGTCACCCTGGAACGGATTGCATTCATATCTCGGGATACCACTGTATTGGAAGATTGTTAACAGGTTAGTTATCCCTTACTATGTTCATTATAGTAGTTGATAGGGAGGGTTACTTGCAGAAGCAAGTGTTGCGAGTGTTCTGTCTGTTGTTGACGGCAGCAAATGTTGAAGACCATTAAAGTTTACAAACATCGTTTGTATTTGACTTATACCTTTACATTTGTCTAATGAGTCTGTTTCTGTCCTCTGTTGATCAGTGTACAAAACAGATGTTTTCAGAGCGCTTCGGTCGTGGTACGAAGACTGTGGACATGGAGCTTGAGGCTCAGATCGATGTGTTGAGAGAGACTAAGCTAAAGTATGAGCGCATTCTGAGGCTTGCGCGCGAGCTCACCAACCACTTCTACAACATGGTGCAGACCCAGCAAACCCTCGGGGACACTTTTGCTGATCTTAGCCAGAAATCCCCGGAATTGCAGGTTTGGGGCATTTTGTGCGTCTACTTTTTCAAACCATATGATTCCTAACTTGGGAATCTGTATGTTTAGTTGATAAAATGATACTGTCTCCGTAATTTACTTATTTTTCTGATCAAGATGCCACACATTAAATCTGTTCTAATTTTATGGAGAAAAAAAAAACAGTTTGTGTGGCAGAAGTATGCCTTAA
The DNA here is from genome assembly GCA_007224835.1 of Danionella cerebrum. Classification (NCBI taxonomy): domain Eukaryota; kingdom Metazoa; phylum Chordata; class Actinopteri; order Cypriniformes; family Danionidae; genus Danionella; species Danionella cerebrum. The sequence continues at coordinate 419,779 of SRMA01026879.1, read as the reverse complement.
TTTGGTCATTTAAAAACTTTACACGCAATACCTGAACTTTCACCTTATTAAAATCATTTCAGGATGAGTTTGGCTACAATGCAGAGACACAACGACTGCTTTGCAAGAATGGAGAGACGCTCCTTGGTGCCATTAATTTTTTCGTGTCCAGCATTGATACGCTTGTCAACAAAACCATGGAGGACACGCTCATGACCATCAAGACGTACGAGAATGCAAGGTATCAGAATTTTATTGTGATTCAATTTAATTTTAGTCATATCCTGAAGAGGTTTCTACGTGGAGGGCGTTAAAAGATTTATTTGTGTATGTGGGTGTTTTTTATATGAATTATTCTGAAATGTGCCATGTATATTTCAGCTGAAATGACATTGCTCAACAGAACACTTGAAACATTAACTAATCAGTAGCCTGCAGTGAATAGGCTGGATCAAATAACTAACTAACTGTCTGTCTATCTGTCTATCTATATAAGTGTGTTCTTTCATAAGTCATGTTTACACTGTTGAGGTGTCTCACTTCTGGTGGTTAACCCTCAGCTATGAACTAGTTTGAACTTGTATGAGAAATTAGCACTTAAACTGTTCACAAATCCATCACTGGCCATTACAGAGTTCAGACCTTTTGTTGTAGCTGGGTAGCTGTTTAGAAAAATATGTAAGAAGGGTTTTTCTAAAATCATCTAAAAGGCTAAAGTATTGAGGTTACAAACCTTCAGCTCCCTCTACTGGTTTTCCATAGGATCATAAAATAAGAACATAGACTGGACTTTAACGTGTTTCTTCTTAACTCCTTTGTTGACTTGGCCTTGTCCGTGTTTTGGCTCATCCGCACATCACCCGTGATTGAATGGAACCTCAACTATGTACACAGCTGTACAGTTTCATAGCATTCGTCCTTCAATCATGACAAGTTGAGTCGAAACCTCTGTTGGATTTGGGTCCATAGCACATTCACCTAGTTCTCCTTTGAACCTTTCAGATGTTGCCAATTGTTTTTTTTGGTTACTTTGGTGTCAACAGGCTTAAGATGGACAAGCTCTTCATGTGTAGTTTTGGGCTGGTTCATGACCATTCCTTGCCTAGCTGTTGTTGCATTTAAATCAAACATTGAGCTGTTTGAATATTGTATACCGCACATTTATTGAGAGATGAAATGAAGACAATGTATTGAGAGGACCTCCTTATCTAAGCTAGCTGCCAGCATAGGAGGCACTTAGGGATCCTTGCTTATTTAACGTGTATATGTGCAAATCAATGTATATTTCTTAATGTTTTCTGGTTAAAATAGGATTCAATGGAACATTAACCATGTCCATAACCACATTTTCAACAGGCAGCATTTTTCCTTCAATAATGGCAAGTTGAGTACCCCAACAGCTGGATTTGTGTCCACAACACTTTCACCTAGTTCTTCTCAAAATCATTCAGATGTTACCATTTGTTTTCTTGGTTACTTTGGTACCAACAAGCTTGAGATGGGCAAGATCTTCATGTGTAGTTGATGGGGGATGACACCTTTTTCGTAGTGAGAGGACCTGCTAATCTTAGCTAGTTGCTTGCATAAATTACACAAAAATGGATTTTTGCTTACAGTATTTTTCGGCTCATAAGACGCACCGGCACATAAGACGCACCCAATTTTAAAAGAGGAAGATCTAGAAAAAAAGATTCTGAACCAAATACTGTTGTAAAATATTTTATATCAACTGTGTAAAAGTTAACAGCCAAACATGTAACATGAACAGACAGTAAACAGTACAAGTAACAAAAAAAAGGCTGTAATGTTTTACTTTGCCCCCACTCATCACTCTAAAGTCCACCATTCGTTATCACCATCACTGTTCAAGTGCAACATTGCCCCCACATTAGTAATACCGTAATAGCCAGTAATATTGTCACTACATTACTAATAATAGCTAGTAAGATTGCCCCCACATTAGTAATAATACAGTGGTTCTCAAACTTTTTTTAGTCGAGCCCCCCTTTAAACCTTTAAAAGAACCTGGGCACCCTCAGATGTAAAATAATAATTATTTAATAATTAATTAATAATTATTTTAATGTAAAATAAATGTAACTACTCCTTAATGTAAGTGGAACGTCCACTGCTAGGTCTATGTACCACATTGTATTTGTATGTATGTTGCCCTTTAAGAGCTGCGCGTGTGCGAGTAGAGGGAGAGACGAGTGTGTGCGAGCCTGCGAGTAGAGGGAGAGACGAGTGTGTGCGAGCCTGCGAGGAGAGGGAGAGACGAGTGTGTGCGAGGAGAGGGAGAGACGAGTGTTTGCGCGCTGCTCTTCCCCTGGGACCGCTACACTGTTACATATTGTTTACTTTTGTTTTGTGACGCTGAAAGAGGCTAAAAATAAAGGTTTGAGTTTGGGATGATGTGCTCGTCTTGAAGCTCCTTCTTTTTCCACTGGCTATGCAGCACAAGTGTCACATCAGGCTCAAACATCGCAGATAAACTATTAGCTGTGCCCATTTCACATCTTGAAATGTATTTTAGCGTGAGAAATCGTGTTTGTTGCGTGAGAGATCACTCAAATGCGAGAGTATTAAGTTTAATGTGTGAGAAACGTGTGTTTCGCTCGTGAGTATGGATGCGGAAGCCAAAGGCATTGTGGGAAATGTAGTTTTTTCCCCCGTTTTCGTTACGACCGCGCTATGGCAGAGATGGGCGATGACGTCAGCGCGCAGCGCAGGCTGTACAAATATGGCCACGGCTTCGGCTTAGCACCGGAGCTCTTACGCCTCTCATACGACCGTGATCGGACTTTGCGGCGCTCTGCATTCGCTCGATAAGACGCACCAACTTTTCCCCCTCAGTTTTGGGGAAGAAAAAGTGCGTCTTATGAGCCGAAAAATACGGTATTTAACTTGTATATGTGCTTATTTATTCATGTTCTAGTTGAAATTATCCTATAATGCATTTTAAAGAATTAGCGTTTTCTGCTTTCTGAATGATTAAAATTCTTACAATGAATTTCCTTGATTGACTGATTCTTTTTTTTTAAGTAAGTTATAAGTTCTTTTGAATAATGTTAATAATAATAATGGTATTTGTTGTAGACTGGAGTTTGATGCCTATAGAGCTGACTTGGAGGAGTTGAGCACAAGTCCACGAGACGCTGCGACCATGATGCGTATCGAGATGGCTCAACAACAGTACCAGATCCACAAAGACAAATACGAACGGCTGCATAGTGATGTCACCATCAAACTCAAGTTCTTGGAGGAAAACAAGGTACCGTTTGGAAATGGAGGATTTCAGCTGTTGAGTTATTGTGTGGTTAACTTACTGTTTCCTCAGACCTTTGTTTGTTGACTTCCAGGTAAAGGTGATGCACAAACAACTCCTGCTGTTTCACAATGCTATCTCAGCTTACTTTGCTGGAAATCAACAGCAACTGGAACAGACTCTCAGACAGTTCAATGTGAAATTGAAGCCTCCTGGTTCTGATAAGCCTTCATGGCTCGAGGAACAGTGATCACTTCCGAAATATAAAGAGACACTTAAATAAGCGAACATGGCTGGATGGGCAAGTGAAGGGAAGTGAACAAGGAAAGAAGAGTTTGTTTTTATGTTGCCAAACCCTGAAAAGACCATTCCCTAGCTGATGGCATTTGGAAACTCAACTGCCTTAATTTACCATGACCGTGATATGAGAGCTGTTAGCTGTAAAGGTAATGAAATCATGCTTAGCTTTCTGTTAAAAAAAAATGTTGTGCTTGTGTTATTATTTGGAGGAGTATTGCATAAAGGTATTGGAATGAGGAACCATTAAGGGATGTCCCATACGAAGGTTAATAATATATTTCTATACATAAATAATGTGCTGTCCCAGTAATCTAATTAAAATACCTGAAGTTAAAACGTGTTTGTGGTGTTTCTTAAACCAGGGCTCACAAATTAGACCACAAGCACAAGAAACTGGAAAAATTCTATTTTGTACTTTTGGTCTATGTAAGAAGGTATTTGCTTTCTCCTCATTGAAACAGCACATTTACAGAATGACACATTTTTTAAAACTATGTGTAGAAAAAGAGAGCTAAGGATCAACATCAGGTGAAGAGGAGCATGATTCTTCAGTGTCCCCGTTTTACTTTGGAAAGCTAACTGTAGGCTACCAGAGGAGTGTGCAAGTGTTTCATGATTGCAATACTTTTGTGTCATCGTGTAGTGTTCATAAATGGAGACTTTTAAGCAACTGCAGCCGATGAAATGGAAATGAACTTAGTGACGTGGGCAACCGGAAGTTTATCATTTGAATTATTTAAAATGGCACGCAACTATACAACCTGGGTTGTTTCTGATGATAAATGACAATAAACTGGGATTCAAACCTCATTGGATGAGCTAGTCTATCTGTCATCCTCATGAGTATGTCTATGCTGCAAAATTCTCCCTTAGTCCAACTGCACTTTTCCTGCCATTTCTTCTGATTTTGATGCTCTCTGCTCATGCCACATAAGTGTTTCTCCCTCTAATAGTGGTTACTTTTATATTCTATGGACCATTGACTATGAAGTGAGTCACAACGTAAGACATTTTCCATGTTATTAACAATAATTTTGTGTTTGAATGAAATAGAAAAGTTATTTCATAAAAGCATATGCTTGTCCAATGTCATTCCTGGTAAAATTATAATTTCAACCCTGTTCCATATAAAAAGAGTCTAGCTTCAAACAAGTCAACACAAACTGTGAAGGAATCCAGGACTGACTTTCTAATTCTTGTTTATCTTCATAATTTACCTTGTGTTTGTTCACATTACATTCTTCAACAGTGCCTATTTTTTATCTACTATATAATATATAAGATGATCAAAATGGTATCATTTTAATCATCTTGTATATCAATGTGACTCTTAGAACATGTTGGATCACTTTTTGAAAGAGCGTTTTTATTTCTGAATAGGTATGGACAAAGCCAACAAATCAATTAATGTCTGGTAAATACAACTGAGCTTGAAATAAGTTGCATATAAAGATAATTTGGGCTATATAATTTTGCGATAATTTGGCGTTGGGCCTTATTTTGGTACTACACTATATGCAGTTGTTCATGTTACTATTGTTAACAATGATTCCCATCCCAGCAAGATCACTTCACATAAAGGATCACTTCACATAAAACACTATCAGGGAATTATGCAGGAGAGAAAAGGAGCCGTTTTACGCACCCCTATTTTTATGCAAATCCACTCCATGCTATCTCATTAATTCGCAGGTGACAATGTTTCTTTCTTCATGGTTTTTCCGAAACCGGGTTGTCAAAGGCATCCTCCTGGGTCTCAGGGGTGTTGTGTAGCACGAAGGGTTTTGTGAAAACACCCAACATGAGGGCTGAGCTTTATTGTTTCTGTAGCCACATAGGCTTTCCTGTGGCTCTATCAGTAGAGCATTGTGCTAGCAAAGCAATGGTCTTGGATTCAAGCATGAACTGCTAAAGTGTGTTCATTCCTTGAAATGTAAGTCCTTTTTGATAAAAGCGTCTGCCAAATGCATATGTACATGTAAGATTATCATTATCTTGATCACTGGTTTTCGTAAAATTAATTGTGAAATATGAATATGAAATATGAAACCAATACATCCGTAGCGCCAGTGAGGGTGACATTTTTGGCCAAGACCACAGTGCTCTACAACTTCACATTTAAGCATCAATGTGTTACTTAACGTATCGCACCTGTCATAAAACAAAGGAAATCATATTTAACGATTACACTTGAAAAGTTTTGCGTTAAAGTTTAGCACCGTTTTGCAATAAATTCCCAAGTAGCTTTATGAAATCGTGAGGGTACTACTGACACTTGGGAAACATCCGAAACACGTCACAAGCTGCATGACGAGTTCTGGGCGGGAGTTTCAGGTAAGAGAAGAGGGACGCGGCGGTTGCAACATCATTCTTCCGCTAATCGAGTGAACTTCCACAAGCTGTCCGCCGAGAAACATGGACGAAGATTTCTCTGGAATATACTAACGATCTTTATTCTGTCGGACACGTACAACTATTGGAGGACATCTGCAAAGTTTCAAACTAGTGAGTGCTCCCTCAAACCTTATTTTTATATAAACAAATAAAATAAAACGTTTTTTATTATTAATTATTATTATTTAAATAAATATTTAATAGTTTTAAATAGATTTTTAATAGATCTTTGTAAGCTGGTAATTTTAAATACATTTAATTTTCTTAAATATTCTCAGGCTTATGTTGTCTTCTAGCTGGGTATTGCTTGTGCATTATAAATTCTTTTTTTACATGTTTCTATAGGTTTGGTATATTTTTAAAAATTACTCAGTCAAAATGCTACATTTCTCTACTTTAAAGCAATTATTATTACTCATTGACAGTTTTCAGGAAGTTTAAGCTTCTAAGCAAAGAAACTGGTTTCTATTCCATATTTTCATTGCTCTACTCAGCAAAACATATGACCTGATGGTAATGACCTCTGCAACCTCAGTTATCCTACTCTTTATTTTCTGTTAGGAACAATGTTGCTGTGTGTTTGCAAGTGATATCTGAACCATGCCACCACCTCCACCACCACCACTGCTTCCTCCACCTCCACCTCCTCCTCCACCACCCCCTGGACTCTTTCCTGGTGGTGGTCCGATAACAAGAGGGCAAAAACGAGGCTCTAGAATGCGCAATTTCAATTGGGAGGCGATACCTAAGGACACAGTGCTGGGCAAACATAACATATGGACAGCTGAGAAGAACAGGGACTTTGAGTTGGACACTAAAGGAATGGAGGAGCTTTTTAGCCGCAATGAACAGAAACCAGTTCAGAGTGCAAAACGACGCAGCACCCGGCAATCCCCAACCAATGGCCCTGCAGCTGAAATGGTGAGTTTTGATATCGCTGTCTTCCTCATTTGATCAGAGAATAGCATTTGAATGAGGGACATTACTGGGTTGTATTTCTGCTTTTCATCTGTAGACTTTTTGGAAATATTCCCTCTTGGTTCATGGAAATTTGGAGCTTCGCAATTGTTACTGATTTGCATAGCTCATATTATCATACTCAATATAGGATATCAAACTGCTTTGCATGGTCACTTTATGGTCAGTTATCCTCCGTGTAGAGTACAATCATAGTATACTATGTATAACCACAATAAAGTCTTTTATAGTAACCAATAGTAACCAAAAACAAATTGATGTCAAACATTGACATTTGTCAAAAATGCTCAAAAAAAACTGAAATCACACAAAATGCAAGCTACACATGGGGAACTAGCACTTGTTTGCATCAGAGGCAGCTCGACTAACAATTGTGCCAAGAAGTGTCAATCTAACAGTATGACAACAGATACTTAACGGTTATGTATTACCATATTAAGTGATGGTGGTAAACTTTGCGGAAACCCTTACCATTATTTCTATAAACCACACAGAACATGCATGGATCTGTAACACGCATGGATCTGGAATTGTATAATTCTATTTACAGGGTAGGCTTATGTGGAAAAGTGACATTTCTAACAACATACAAATTAAACATAATGTGGAACTAATTGGTAATAGGCCTGTCATGGTAACATACTTTTCTTCTAATTTGTGATAGAAATTGTTGTGATAAGTAATGTTGTTTTTCTAAATGTCTAAAGAACATATTTGAAAATCAATGACAAACTGACAGGATCATCGTACACAAAATGTTAAGCCAAAATATACAAGTAAAAGCAGATGCCTCAAAATGCCAAATGCAAACCATTAGCTACTACAACATGCCAAATGCAAATATTTAGCTACCGCAACATACCAATTGAAAGTTAATAGCTTCATATCCTTAGATTTTGGGGTAACGGGGGTCTGTTTGTGCCCATCTCCAGTGCACATAGGGCGAGTGGCGGGGGTACACACTGAACAGGTCGCCAGTCCATCACAGGCTAGCTCAACATGCCATGTGCAAATCCTTAGCTACCTCAACATTTTATATGCATATCCTTAGCTACCACAACATGCCAAATGAAAGTATTTAGCTACTTCAATATGCCATATGCAAATCATTAGCTACCTCAACATGCCAAATGTAAATTCTTAGCTACTTCAACATGTTATATGTATATCCTTAGCTATCTCAACATGCCAAATGAAAGTATTTAGCTACCTCAACATGCCATATTCAAATCATTAGCTACCTCAACATGCCAAATGTAAATTCTTAGCTACTTCAACATGTCACATGTATATCCTTAGCTACCTCAACATGCCAAAGGAAAGTCTTTAGCTACCTCAACATGCCACATGTAAAGCATCAGCTACCTCAACATGCCAAATGAAAGTTTTAAGCTACCTCAACATGCCATATGTAAATTGTTAACTACCTCATCATGACAAATGCAAATCCTTAGCTATCGCAACATGCCAAATGCAGATCTTTAGCTACCGTATCGGGTGAGGTCACAGGCCTTGTTTCATTTTTTTAATAAAAAGGTTTGATGCTGTTAAGGGTAAATAATAAAAAATAAAACCAAACCATTTTGCTATTGTCAGATCAAACCGACAAGAATTTTTTATTTAAACTTGTTCCTGATGCTAGGTACTAACACCCTTTTAATCAGATTTGGCTTAAATATATCTCGCACAAAACACTTACGGCCCAACACAAGGGAATGCTGGAACAATAATAGCTGCCAATTGACCTTTTCTGTTCTTTGATCTGTGTCTTTTTAAAAAGTAGACAGATTTCTTCTTTTCTCAAATGTTTACCGAGGGTGGAATCTTCTCATATTGAATGGCTGGCATTTCAAATACACTTTCAGGCAGAACATGTCATTTTGTAACTGTTGAATTACAGAGTGGTAACAATACAAGGTACAATATGTACAAATGTATAATTTAAGATTTAACATAGATGTACACAAGCTGCTTGTATACAAATTATTTTAATGAGTAATATTTGTAAAATTGTCCATATTTGTGTTTAAATTAGAACATTGCATGCCTTGTTAAATTGTGTTTCTTTTTGCTAACTAATCTGATGGTACTCCCCATTCCCACCAAAGAGACTGAGATATTAAACATTATTTACATAATGAAAGTCATTCTACATAGATTGATTTCGGTCTATTGGACTTTTTTTTTTAATGAAGAACAAGTTACTGAGTTACTACAGGTCTTGCCTAAATTAAGGGAAATTAATAGCCATTTAAAATACAAATCACCATGTAAAACACCTTTTTCCCCATATGAAAACAGAAATTACTAAGTATATGTTGTTTAGATTCATGAACTGATAGAATACAGAGTGGATAATAACAATAAATCTGAAAATCTCATTGTTATATAACGGTTGTGTTGTGTTGCCAGGTGTCCATTCTAAATTCCAAGAAGAGTATGAACATAAGTATCTTCCTCAAGCAGTTCAGGAGGTGAGTGTGCTGGTCGTGAAGAAGAGGTCTTAAGGAAAGCTCTCTGTTGCATAAGAAGAGTTTGGGTGTAAACGTGCTCTAGTCATGCAGTAGATCACTCACATGTCTCTGCAAGCCAAGTGAATTTTTCCTGACAACATCAGAAAGTCTGTATCTTTTCTACCAGACTAAGAGTATGGAGATAAGATGGGCTTTGCATTATTTACACCATCAGCAGTTCCATTAATCACACTGTGTTTCTCATTGGGATATTGATTACCTGATTGAGAAAGTTGACCACGTGCTGTTGAATACAGCCGAGCTTCAGCTAGAGCTTGTGATTCTTGTTTGGTGAGCTTATGTAGCTCGAGAAAAGCAAGACAGGACGTGACTAGTCCTGGTATTTTGATCCAGGTTTGAGGAGTAGAGATGAAAACTATGAAAGCAAGGGGAAATATGGCAGTGTGAAGCTCATGCACTGGCCACTTCCTCTGTCATAGGTAGTCATCTGCATTTATTTTTGGAGAACAATGATCAAATTTGGATTTACAGCATTAGATACTTTTAGATCTCTTTTACTTTGTGTCAAAGCCATATTTTGTCCAAGCTTGTTACATGGCTCTTTAGTGGGATTGATAGTTGGTTCCAACCCTAAAATCACACCATTGGTTTAGTCACTGTTGCCGTGTTTGGCTGTTCAAATAAACAAAAAAACGACCTGTCAAAGTACAACCATGAGGAAGTAGGGGAAGGAGGCTGAGTCTAATTTTGTTCCTGAATAAAAGGAAAAAATGTCAATGTATTTCTCTCAACTCTGATTTACACGTGTTACTTATTTTCTAATAATTCTATAAAAACACTTTTTAAAGTAATTTTACTTACTTGGAATTTTTGAAAATTCTCAAACGAAAACTAGAGGCTGACCAATCTGGGTTTTTCTCTGGCTGATGCCGATTACGATATTTGAAATTCTTGGTATGTCCAATTTATCGAGCTGATCTTTGTACAGAAGACACACAAACGCACACACATTCCAAATCTTTGGGATGCAAGCATGGATGCAATTTATCTAATAAATGTCCATTTTTTTTTGTTCTTCAAAACAAAATTGTAATATACATTTAACATTGAATAAAAAGGCAACACAGCACTGTGGCACAGTGGGTAGCACTGTGGACTTCCAGTTAGACACTTGAACAAATATAAAGAAGGCAAAAAAACATATGTATGAAAAAGTGTACTTTTTATAATTTATATAATTTAACAAAGTTAACTTTCATAAATACTTTTTTTTAAATAAAAATTACAGTGAGACTTGGAAGGAGTAAAAGGTATGGGCATCACTGTGGTACACAATCACTGGGGCATAACTAGGCACTGATGTAGGATGGATCTCACACAATTACACCCCTGAAAACTGCTGTAGCGAGCATGTGAGTTGCTAACCGTACTAACCGTAAGTTTTTGTTTAGCCTTTCCTTCAGATGGTGGAGGGGTGATTTCTCGGTCAGACATTTTGGCGCATTATAATCGATGAAAGTTTTACATCAAGACAGCCGAAACAGATTTTCTTGAAGTTTTGAAACGTTTGGCGATATATCTGCATGGCTGATTAGTCTGTCTGCTTCTACTGAAAACTCAGTCATGGAATTGTGAAAAATTTAATTGTGAGAGAAGCCTCAATATTTTAGTTTTCTTTTTTTCAGCAGTTAAACTTGCTTACTAACGTCTCCGTGATCTTGTAACTTGACCACATTTTTCTCCACAGATCAGTGAACTCAATGATTGAGGACATTGTCGGTGGCCGAGGTGAAAAATTTGGTACAGGGAAATTAAGGGAACTGGGTAAACTGCTTCCAGAGGAGGGAGAGGTTGGTAAAAATGCTTTCCCGAATAATTAGTTTGATTATATACTCATTGTTGTTAATGCTTGCATAAAATACGTATAGTAATATTAATATTTTTCATTAGGTGCGGCAGCTTCTTGATTTTAAAGGCGACTCTTCTGCTCTCTGTGAGGCTGATCACTTTATGGTACAACTTGTCAAAGTTTCCTGGTAAGTGAACCTGACACAGTAAATCTATTATGTACATACACTGTATTGCCAAAAGTAGTAACATGCATGCAAACATAATTGCATCTCTTCCATGGACAGATGTTGAGCTTGTTGGCTTGCAGACTGCATTTTTGAAAGAATGACCCACTCTCAGGAGCTCAGTGAAATGCAGCATGCTTCTGTGATAAGATGCAACCACTACAGCAAGGCTCTGAAAATAGTTCTCATCATTAATAGCTTTCCATGGCCAAACAAAGTGTTGAGTGTAGTGGTTTAAAGCGTGCCACCAATGATCAATGGAGCGGCATTCTCTAGTGGGAACAGTTTGGGGATGTTCCGGTTTCAAAGTAATTGTACACCGTTACACATATCCAGGTCCATAAATACATTCATGAACAAGTTTGCTGCAGAAGAACATGACGGTCCTGCACAGAGTTCTGACTTCTACCTTATCGAATGCCTTTTAACGATGAATTAGAAGATTGTGAGCCAGGCCTTCTTATCTAACATCTGTGTTTGAACTCACAGTTGTAGTAATGGAAGAAGGGTCAAACATTCCCAAAGACATTTCTGTCACCTTTCCAGAAGAGTTAAAGCTGCAAAGGGCCACAAAGTGATGTTAAACCCCATGAATTAAGAATGGAATCACACAGATTTTTTCGTTACAATACGTATAAAGGCAGTTGAGTCTTTACTTTTTTAAATTTTTGAGCCATTTTCGCTAACAGGGCAGTATAGAGACAGGAAGAGATGTGGGTAGAGGGGGAAGGCCGGGGAATGACGTCGCCCTGCGCAACTGTGCATATGTGTCCAGTGCACCGTCCGCTATATCATTGCGTGTATACATTTGTAATTTGCCCTTATCCCTTCAGCTATCTCTTTGCATTTTCACCAGGGGGAAAGAGTTCCTTAAATTTCTTTTTTAAGTGGAAGGGCTTAGTAGCTCACCGTTTCTAGGGCTGGATCCGCACATAAAATTAGGTATAAGATGGCCGCCATGACCTAAAATAAAACTTTGTAATTCGTACAAGCTTTAAAATGGCTAAAACCATCATTGCTTGTTAATTTCATGTCCCAAATACTTATATATGCCAGCAGAGGTAATTTAAATTACAGCAAAATTACTAGTTGTACAGGAATAATGCACCTGAGTTTAACATTTTATTGTTTATATGTATTTGGCTGATAAATATGGCTTCCTAAGTGTTCCCAATTAATTGGGGCTTAGAGAGGCAGGCATAGGGGAAGGGCTAAGGGTAAGTGCGAGACTTTAATTTTCAAAAAGATATTTTTTTTTTCTCAAAATCTACTGTCTTAAATAAATACATGTATTAATACTTGTAGTGACATTTGACTATTTTCCACTAGCTACGAGGAAAGATTGAGCAGTTTAGTCCTCAAAGAAGAATTCCCTCATTTCATGGAAGAGGTCAATCATTCGCTTGCTGTCATGACATCTGCTGGACATGGTACGATTATTTTGATTATCTGACAGTTTCATTTTTGAACAAAAATTCCTTGTTCCTGTTTAATTGATTTGATTCCATCCGTAATGTGAAATGATTTTCAGAACTGTTGGGTTGTGCTGATCTGCACACAGTCATTCGGTTGGTCTTAAAGACGGGGAACTACATGAACTCTGTGAGTAAAACATAGACAATGAATTATAACAGTCATTTTAAATGAATGTTCAGTCTAAAAGTATGGTGGGCTTCACTTTAGAATGACATCCTTATCTCCCTCTTTCTCCAGGATGGGTACGCTGGCAGTGCTGTGGGTTTCCGCATTACATCTCTTCTTAAACTTGCAGATACCAAAGCTAACAAACCTGGAATGAACCTCATGCATTATGTAGTGATGGTAGCTATGACTTCTATCTTGTCTTCTGGTTTCAAACATATACAGATAGATTGGAATTATGTTTTCACATCTGTTTGTGTCTTAACAGCAAGCCCAGAAAATTGATGGGTCACTGCTCAAGTTTCCTGAGCATCTACAGCATATTGGAGATGCCGCAAGGTAGAATGTTGTCCAAACATTCATTTTCTATCTCGCAATGACAATTTAACAGTTTTATTAAATGTTTAGGTTTTGGATTTTAGAAAATGTAAACCATGCTGAACAAGTTTATAACATACCAATACCAGTTTATAACAAAACATACCAATCTGTTGGCAACCCTTCTGAATCAGCTGGGGGTTAAATACTTCATACTCTTCACTTCATGAAGAGTTTGATTGAATTTGTTTATTTTTTTATAGCAGATGCCTTAACTACATTTAATATTGTTTCCACTTAGGACTCACAAGCAAGAAATTGAGTCTGAGTTTCAAAAGGAAGTAAATAAAGTTCAGAAGTCGAAAGAGAATGCCAGTAAGCAGCCAGATCTGGAAGAACAGATGAGGGACTTTCTCCAGGTGAGGACTTTTATCCACAGATTTCTTAAGACCTGAAAGGAGATTAGATGCTTGTTGTCTCTTTGTCTCGGTATGCTAACACGTTATTGAGTCCTTGATTGATTATTGATGATCTGACGCTGACATTAGTGCATTTTCCTGATTACATTAAATTCTAATGTCTTCAGGAAGAGCCCTTAATTTCCTTTCCTTGTGTTTTTTTTTGTCTGTGTTAGAATGCGGAGCTCAGAATAAAGGAGACAGAGGAATCATTCAAGACTTTGGCAGCCGTGAGTGATTTGGTGGCACAGTATTTTTGTGAGGACCCCGCTCAGTTCAAGCTTGAGGAGTGCTGTTCGATTTTCTACTCTTTCTGTGAGAAGTTCAAACGAGCTGTTCAGGTATTTGCAAAATCCAATGAATTTCTAACATTTTCAGTATGTTTGATTCCAATATATTATTGATAAAACAGTTAAAAGTGAGAGAAAACATTTACTCAAATAGCCAGCTATTGATTCAAGTGCTGCTTTGCGTGGAGTTCCCTGTTTGTCGTCATTCTGTTATTCATCTCAACCCAAACCATCTTGGTTGAGTGAAGTCTATGTAAACACAAACTGGCAGGGGGAAGTGTTGCTCAGAAGGATGTGGAAGCCATGCTTGGTCAATGTGCCTTTACCTTTGATTAAATCCGCAATAGTGTCATCAGCAGAGCATACATACACCATCACACCTCCTCCTTCAAGCTTCATGGCTGGAGCCATGCGTGAAGACAATACAATACCCTTTCTTCAATGCACAATGATATCACGGTGGATCCAATGATCTCAAATTTGGACCAAATCAGACCAAATTACAGATTTCCTACATTCCTTTTGTGTGTCTGTCCCTTCTGCTCATTGCATAACCTAAGAAATGATGTCGTCTCTTGATCACCTCTGAACAGTTGAAGTACGTGTCTGCTACTATAGCTATGTATGGCATTTAATTGAGTTGTAATATATATGAAGGGTGTACCCAAAAACGGAGGCCATTTCCACACGTACCTGTTTTTTTTAAACACAACTCTACCTCCCTGTTTAAAAAAAACCCCACATCCATACAGACAATCAACAACCATTGAAATCCTGTAATGACTTTATCAAACCAACCAGTGGCAGTCGATTCATGGCATTTTTAAAATTATTATTAAGCACTGCATTTGCACAAACACATGTTGATCAAATGGGAAACATGCAAGTGTGATCCTGTAACACAAAAGGCTTACCCAGGAGACTTCTAGTGTTAACTCTATAAATGACAAGAATCACTTTATTTCTCATCTACAGGAAAACCTCGACCGTGAGGTGCAGGAAGTGAAGCGTAGACAGCGAGAGCGCACCATAATCTCAGCTAAGCGCCGCTCCACCGCCACTTGCTCCTTGCGGGACAAAGATATCGAAGCAGCTGCACTAGAGGACATTCTGCAAAGGTTCAACCGCCGCCAGTCCCGCCAAAGAGCGGGTACCGCATCTCCCCCACTGGAAAGAAAAACTGACAGTAACCTGGAGAACCATACTGTTGACAACGGTGGACTAAAGAGGGTCAAGAATGTTCAAGAAACATCCCAGAAGCCAGACATCATCGTCACCAGCCCCGTGAAAGAGAGCAGAGCTAACATTCCCCTGTTCCGGCCACGGATCTCTGTCACAATGGAGCAGGAGGAGGAAGATCTCCAGAATGAGATGGAGGTGCAGAATATGAGGGAGGTGTCAAAGAAGGTGTTGCAATATCAAACTAAGAAAGGCAGCGTTTCTTCAAGTGGTACCCTGTCTCCACCAATGTCTCCCCACCAGACATTCCTCCAGGAGGACAAACGACAGCTCCTCATCTTGCCTATCGACGAAAACAAAGTAAAAGCCATCCCTCTACTGGAAAATATTCAAATCATCAATCGAAGACACACAATCGCGCTTCCCGAGGCCAACTGTGGGAACAATAGCCAAGAGGACATCTTTGTGCCGTGTAATCTGAATGGCTCTCCAGCTCCCTCTGTTGGTGTAATTGGAAAAACCACATCTGTGGATGGTGGAGCGTTAGTTTCCACAAGGCAGAGTTATACAGAGATTGTAAAAGATGCAGAGGAAAAGTCACTTCATTCTGAAATCACACAATCAGTTGAATCAGAACCAAAGACTGAAGACACAGTGCCTAGTTTGCATTACAGCTCTGGGAAGAGAAACAGCCAAACGATAGCTTTTAAAAATGCTAAAGAGGGGTTCAGCTTCATGTCTTTATTCAAGCGCTGGCGGGAAAAGGACAAATCGAAAGAACTTGATTCGGACAGTGTGGACCCGTGATCTTAAAATGCATAATTTAACATAAATCAGGTTTCATTGTAAAATGGCGGCTGGACATTTATCTCTAGCCCTTTATTTAAAGAGAATAGGTAAAGCTCAGACAAAGCATTGACATCAAGCTACTCAACACAAGGGGGCAGTACACGACTTGCTTACTTGATTGCGCAACATTCTACAATTGCAAACTTTACTTATGTTTGGAGATGTACATTTGCCCATTTTTTAGCATTTTTTTACACCCCTCTACATAAACATCTGTATTATGCGTTTGAATCAATCTTAATGATTGAATACGCAATCTATCATTTATTTTAATGATGGGTAAAAGCTGTTTTTTTTCTATTTTTCACAAGCTTCACTTTTCATACTTTAAGATGAAAACACAAGGTGCTGTACTTGACTGCATGTTGTATTGAGGGGCGGGGGGCTTTTAAACCATTTGAGATGTTAAAAATGCTTTGTGTATAGTTTCAAAAAAAATTATTAAGTTATATGCAAACAAATATTCCGTTTTTAATGCAAACATATTTAAAAAAATTACTGCAATTTTAAAATGTGTAAAAACATTCCAACTATATTTTGCTTCATTTTATTCAGGGGTGTTTTATATTACTGCTCCAGGCAGATTTCTACTTATTTATTTATAATTGTTTTTATGGTAAACATTTAAAGATCAACCATTAGAAGTCTAGGGCCTTTATGAATGTTTTTATTACTTTAAATTTTGCTTTAATAAATTACCATTGAAATAGTTTTTGGCAATGCTTGATATAATTTTTTGTACAGCCCTGCCTTATTTTTGTACATCCCCGGCTTAACTATTTATTAATTACATAATAATATTTTTTTTCATTCACACAATAGTTCCACAACAAATCTTAAGTTGTACAAAAAATACAAATCCGAGGATTATATTGTCATTTTTTTGTTTTGTAACAAAAATCAAGTTTTCAAATGAAATACAATTTGAGAATTCTCACAAAAAACCAAAGACTATGTCAAAATAATGTGAAAAGAGAAGCCATCTCACAGGTCTTGTACTTCCAAGGGTTATCAAATTTCTCAAAAAATTGAACAATAGGTCGATTACAAAATATTATAAACATTTAAACAAATAGTTATAAATATATGTAAAAATGTAATTCTATGTATATTCATTCATTCATTTTCGAACCTGCTTAGTCCCTTTTTGGGATCACGTGGGTCTGCCGGTGCTTATCTCCAGTGCACATTGGGCGAGAGGTGGGGTACACCCTGGACATGTCGCCAGTCCATCCCAGGGCAATTTATATTCACATTTATATTTATTATTATATAATATTAATTTAATATTATTATATTTATATTGCAAAATGTATCTGATTTTTCTAGTCCTGAGCTTCTTCCTATAACTGAAAATGATGATGGGAGAGTTGAGGTACAGGATGCCAGTCCATCGCAGAATGATTCATTATATTTCATCTTAATATTAAAGTAATATTATGAGGTAATACTTAAAACTAAATAATGTTACTTGTCTAATAAGTTCTGTCTGTTTACAATGAAAGAAATGGCAGATATTGCTGTGTTCATACACATCGCTTCAAGAATCATTTTAATATTCAGAACCTGAATTGGGACACAGCTATTGTCTACTAGTAAATATTAAACAAACCAATAAAACAAAGAAGTTTCAGAAGTGACGATCACTTCAAGAAGTACCGTAAATAGACTTCAGTTCCTAGACAATAGTCCCATCTCCACGATATGCATTTTGCTTTGGAATGAATTGTGCCACAATATATTGATATTTTTCTTTCAGAAATGAAAGGACTTAAACAAGGCTTTCCAGAGCACAAGTTTTGATAAAGTGAAAATAACATTTGAACCTCTATAAACAATAAATTGTATTTCACTCACTTTTATCTTAACTCATATTTCCATATGCTTTCATTTTGCTATCTCAACCTTATCCAGATAAACCAAACCAGACTCTGTCCGTGTTTACCTTATTAAGTCTAGACAACAACACAAACATGAAAATGAAGGTTTTTTTTCTGTTTATTGGTTTTGTTTAGCATTATCCCCTTGCACAATGGCAGCTGTTTTTGTTTTCGAAGCTACAGATTTAATGATGAGAGGCTAAAGACGGCTTATCCTTGATAAATGCACTAGTTAGGAAGGATAGATAACGCTGCGGGGTTCTGATAGCTCTGCTTTCAGAAAGCTGTCTGCCTTCCAGACAGCCGCAGACACTGTGGGGGTGGAGTATGGGGAGAGGGTGTTTGGGTGAATGAATCATTATCAGTGTCACTGAAGTGAGAAAGGATAAACACTGATTGAATTTCACACCATGTGACGATCATAGTCCAGTTTGTTTTTGAAAATGGGATCATTGGAGATTTATCGAAAGAAATTGATTTTTTTTTTTCAGAAATAAATAAAAGATAGGTTACATATTTTGGGATTAATTTAATTGAATCCAATTTAATGGCAATTGTTGAACAAATATTGTGATTTATTTCTGTTAAAACTAAATAAAAAATATTCGCTATTTAAATGTAGTAATTTAATAATAAAGGCTTGTGTAATATGTTGATGGAACATGTCACATGATGCAGATGAGGAGTTGTATAACAAGGTTCATGCCATACTTCAATGCAGTATCTGCTGACGTGGCTCAGAAATCAGCCTGCCTCTGCCATCTGCCTGCCTCCGGCTGGATGCAGTCTCCATGGCAACAGCCACCTTCAAAATGAAAGCGCAAGACTACAGTCTTACCACCCCCACCTCACTGTAAACAAAGGCCAGCCTCCTAAACCCACCATAGACAGCTTCACTTTCACTTGTATCATCAAAAATGGTGGAATTACGAGACAATGAACCAGGCATCAGTGCAAGGTTACATTTAGTTTTTTTTGCCATTATTTAGTATTTTGAAGCTATTGGTGCCATATGTTTTAATAGTCCATTTTTCCACTCGTGTTGGTGCTGTTTCTGATGCATTGGATGTGGCATTGAGTTTGAGAATGAAGCATATTCTTAACTTCCAAAAACCAAACCATTCTTTTAAAATGTTAAGAAAAAAACTCTCTCCCTTACTAATAGTAAGACTATCGTAGCTCAGTAGTTGCAGATGTCCTTCCAGAAGAAGAAAATATGCTTACATTTTGTAAAATGCATAACCTCTTTCGGGATTAATACTGTCGCAATAATACATGTACAGTTGTGTCGATATGTGTACTTGACAATCTTCACATTTGTCTGCATGTGTTTTTGGATTTGAATATGTGCCCTGTGTCCTACAATCTACAAGTAAGTCAGGATTTGTTTGCTCTGCAAGCTATTGAAATGAAAGTTATTTAGATACAGGTCGGCCTATTTTCCAGCTTTGGTGAAGTGATATGACATGATACTTTTAGCTTGTAAATGTTTACATAAATTTAAAAATGTGAAGCTGTAGGTGTTTCCCACAAACGGTGCAATCCTAAAAAAAGAAATATAAAACGGATAAAATCAAAGTAACAAAGTCACATTAAGGTTAGCTGCAAAGCATAGCAGTTGGCCAATCAAAGAAGACAATTGAGGATCAAGACCTCCAAGCTTCCACTTCCAGTTTTTGAATAGATTGCAGGAACAAATAATATTTAAAACCTGGTGGAGTTTTACATAATTGTGAGTGTGGGTTTTCCTCCGGGAGCTACATTTTTCACCCCACACAAACCAAAACACATGCCATAGGTCAATTAATTAAATTAACTCAATTGTCCATTTTTATTTAGGGTTAAAATATAATTACACGTAGACCAAATAACTAAACTCATAGCTTGATCAAAGCAATTCTGTCACACAAAACATTCATACTAGAACTAATCTACATTGGTTCCCTTTTTTTGTGCAGCTGCTTTTGTGAAGCATATGCATAAAAAAGCAATACATTGACTTGGTTATCTAATTCATATAGCTTAAATATTATGAATATAGTCAAAATTATGCTACATTCATAATTTTCTAGCGATATGAATTAGAAAACATGTCATGTCACTCATATGTATTTATATAGCACTTTTTGAAATTGTGAGGGGTGATTTTTAAATTCTCAGCCACTATAAATTTGTCATCCCCTTTGCACGAATGATTACCTTGTAGTGATGCACTTTTTGCATCACTACAAACATCCTATCAGTAACCTAGGAATGAGGTCAAGGACACATTGTCCATAGTTTTATATTATATATATAACCATATACAAATAATATACAAATGATATTTCTGCGACCAAAACTCCATATCTTTTCATCGTGTGATTTTGGCTTTAGAAATGTTCTAAATATCTCTGCAATGCGCATGAAAACAAAAGTGAATGTTTATAAATGCCATCATATACAGTCTTCGCAAATTCTAAACAAAAAGCTTCAAAGGATTCGATTCACTTGATCAAACCAGCGAATGGAATCGTTTCACAAAGCCCGCATTTCAAACAATTACATATTCAAAAATAAAAGCACGTATAGGACAATTTAGCTCCACCTTGTTCATTGCTGACCAATGAGATAACGCTATATTATTCATACACGCCCAGAATCTCAGTTCACTGTCCCCTCCTTGACGACTCTCCCATTCGGAGAAAAGGACTGCAGTTTTGTTTAAAAACCTCCTAAAACCCGGATTATTTGACAATGAAGGACGGGTTTTGCCGTTATTCAGGCTGACTCTTTTTGAACTGGGACAAATTCCACGTGAGTGCACTTGTTTCTTGTCGCCTCCTCCCAAATTAGACACGTTTTGCCACTGCGGTGAAGTCGTTGAAACCTATGGCAGAAACATGTTGAATAATTCATTAACGTTTTACTGAAATGTGTTTGTGCATTTACATTTTCCTTGCACTTGTTAACGTTAACGTTACACACAATTGTCACGGTATTTCTGAATGCTCCATCAGAGGATGTGGGAAGTCTCAAAATATCAGCAGGATGTCGATTTCTCATGTCATTATGGGGCTGTACTTTAGGTCATCTAGTTTGACACAATAACTGAAACTGTCTCATCCTCCATTGTTTTATTTCACATGCAGTGATAATCTTAACACAGCTGTTCGTGTAAAGTGATATAAATGCTGTTTATGAACATTGTACTTTTACTCATTAAAACAGATTTTTCAAAATATTAAGTTCTGCTTAGCTACTATAAAAATTATACATTTGAATAATTGTGAATAAAAGCTTCTGCCTATTTATTAAACAAAAATATTAGATAGTGTGTTTTCTTTTATCCAGAAATTATTTTGGAACATGATTTTAAATGAAATGAATCTACATAAAGATATTAAAATGAAATCTAAATATGTATATTACATATATTATTAACCATGACTTAAGTTTAGATGCACTTCACACCTAGTCACCAAAGTGCTGTGTACTGTTTCCATGGAGAAACAAAATAGGTCGAATGACTATAACACTTTGTTTGCTATTGGTTGATTGTTGCTTATAGACCATGGTTACATCTCATTTCTTTCTTGGAGCTGTTGGGTACAAATTCTCAAACATAGTTCCTCAACCAACTCCAGTAAACATTTGTTGTTCTTCTGATTTTCCATTTGGGTTGACATATTTCCAGATTATTCCCACCAATACCGTTTGTGTTGCATCAAAAGTTTGTTGCAGGCAATTTCCTCCATCACGCGCCATTGCTCAAGAATGACATGAGTTATTTTAGAGAAGTGGGCAAAATCAAAAACAATTTGCTTGTATCTACAATACAAGCATTTATACTGTTCTAAAAGTTGTTTTCAATTTTAAATAATAGAACACATCACACATATTACATCAGTGCACATCTATGTTTTGTGATTTTTCATTGCATGAACTATGAAAGCACTATTGGCCAAATCGCAGCCTTTCAGTGTGTAAGCTGCTGGAAACACTTTAAAAACATTTCTCTTAGTAAGTGTGAAAGCTAGTTGTTCTAAGTTTACACCTCTTCTTCAGTTGAGATCTTTTGAGGGTCATTAAATGGATTTTACATTTCCCATTTATACATAAATTTTTGACATAAAAAATATAATTTTCAAAAATATTGAATTGTATTTAGCCATTTAGCCATGAACAAGAGTAACGATCAAATTCAGAAAAGTTGTTCTCAAAGTTTTGTTTATAATTACAAAATAAGTTGTATATAACAAACTACATGTGAGAGGGGCACATGTGAGAAATCTAGACGCGGAGTTCCATCCTTATCAGGAAGTCAAGTGTGCGCATGTGCATCTGTCAAAGGCAGCTTTTAGTCCTGCTCAGAAATTGCTTCCCAATGGCAGTAGGCAGTGTCATGTAGTATATATATTTTTTACAGTCTATGGTGAAAATAAACCATGGTAACCATGTAACGCCCATGTTACAGATTCAGAATATTGCTGCATCAATTGCTGTACAAAACTTGTATCAATTTATTCAAACTATAGCTTTGATAAGTTTGTAGCTAATTTAATAATGATGTTTACATTTGTGTTTTCAGAATTCAGTGACTCATAGAGTACGCAAGTCTATTTATGGTTGTAAAAACAGCATTAGTAAATGTTTATGGAAAAAAATGGCTCACAGAGAAAATGCCAGTTGTTTATCAGAAGTTTAGATTCTGCAGGGGCGCATCACTGCTCAAAAAACTAAGCCTTATTTGGTCGTGCTTTTCCAGAACTTTATCCACTCTTTCATCAAATCAGGATTCTATAGTAGACAATACACTGGGTTAAATGCACATTTATTTTTTGGGAATTGAAAAAAAATGATAGGCTTTTTGTGGCTTCTTCAATGACTTGTTCCATGTCTGGTGATTCAAACATGAACCATTTACATTCAACTGCAGTAAATGTGTCTGTCTTGAAAAGTAGTTCTTCCGTTTTTGTCCACAAGCAGCCATATTGTTAACAGTGTATACCTCGCATTCTTTACTGAAGAATCGAAGCTCACCGGAAGATATCAAAGTAAAATAGATATTTGTCATGCATTGTGAGAGATGCATCTTGGTTATATTTCATACACTTAACTTAATTAACACTTCATTAAAGATTTAGTCTACATCTAAGGTACTTTCTAACAGTCTTGATGTTTCGATTCAAAATGTTAAACCTACTACATACTAGGGGTGTAACGGTTCACGGGGGTGTATTGAACCGTTTCGGTACGGCCTGTTCGGTTCGGTACACTTGCGTACCGTTTCGGTATTCGGTATTTTTTTTATTAAATTATATAAATGTATTATTAGCGCGATATTAAGCGCAGCGGAACTATGTTCCTAGGCGAGTTTCCGCACGGACGCTATTGAGTGAAACACAGTAGCGCTGCAACGAGTAGCTGTGAGAAATGGACAGCGAAAGAGAAGCCAGCGCTTGAAGACACCTCACTACGGTCTCCTGTTTGAGAACACTTTGGCTTCTCTGTTAAAATACATAACGGGGATAGACGAGTGGATGAATTTAAAGTTGTATGCCGACATTGTTCCACGGAGATCGGGCAGGCAACACATCTAACATTTTTTACTGCTGGAGGTAGTCACTGCAACCAGATCTATGCTCTCTTCAGAAAATGTGGATAGGTTAATCTATCCTAACTAGTTGCAGTATTTCATTTTTTATTTAAAAAAATGTGCTTTTCTTTATAAAGAGTGCAATTTATTTAAAATATCCCCCAAAAGTGTCACTTTTATTTATTTTATGCAAGAATTCTATTGTGTATTGGCAGCTTTTCAAAATTAAGATTATGTAAGTTCTTATTGTTTTGTACCGAACCGAATAAACCGAACCGAACTCTCCAAGACACTGTACCGAACCGAATACGATTTTAGCGTACCGTTACACCCCTACTACATACATAGCAGCCAATTCCAGACGTAGCCATTACATTTATATTTATCCATTTGGCAGGTGCTTTTATCCAATGCAACTCAGATTTCAGGAATGAACACATTTTAAACAGTTCTGGCTTTCGAATCACAACCTTTGTATTGTGTGTTGTACAATGTAACTGCACTGGCTATGTAATCTATGCTGCAGACTGGTGGTGGATTATGAAGACCCCCCCTCCCACAACTCCACAAAAAAACACACCTATAATGGTTTTAGTTTGTTTAAACGGTACAAAATGTTTGAATATAAGGAAGTGTCGATACATTTCATGCATTTGTGCCTGTTTGACCAATTATTTTCGTAAGATAAAGTGTATGAACTGTGAACACAAGTTTTGCGAGAGTTTTGCTATGCATGACTTTTACTCCAAACATCAGCTGTTTCCTGCTGTAACAAAGTACAGTAAATGCTCAGATGTCTGTCTCTTTCTATAAAACACATTCTTCGCATCAGCATTTTAATGTAACACATTATATAACTGCTTTATTAGTGATGCAAAGCACCCACCACTGCAGTGCTATGCGAATTTTCTCTGATGTTTAAGCTTATGCTGATGTTTGTGGCTCAGAATATAGAGATACAAAATGATAACTGACACTTTCAGACTGACTGTCAGAGACCATTACATTGAAATATGGCAATAACTGAATGTTCGCAAACCTATATTTTCATTTACGTTTTACATTGTTGTTGTATCATGGACATAATATCGATATTTCATATTACACCCCTGCAATGCACTCTTATTGCTTGTTTTTAAAATTCTAAATAAAGAATTATTTCGAGAGTTAGGGTTAGGCTTAGGGATGCCACTGCATGTTAGGGTTAGTGTTAACCCATCCATAACTGGATGCCACTGCATGTGGTTTAATTGAACTCACGTTCAATTGGGGATGCACTTTATGCAACCGCAAGAATAGTGGATTTTCTAACTGGCATGTGCTGGTGTTGGCAAATGCACATGTGGAGACAGAATCATTCCAGGTGAATCAATGCTCTGGAATCCTGTCTTTCTGTGAGAACGTTTACTTTACAGTCTGTTGTTCAGTAAATGAACAAAATTTAAATGGCTTCACACGCCATTCTCCAGTATCACTATGATTCAAATTATGCTTCTGACCGATTCTTTCCTATTTTTGAAAATGTATTCAAGATTTCAAAATTCCTGTATTTAAACTGCTTTTCAGATCAAAATCTGTTCAAATAAGTATAAGTAATCTTATCTTTTATTTCGTAGCCAGTATACAGTAGGTGCTTTACACAAATGGTTTTAACCAAGACAAATCCAAAAGTTCTTCGAGGAAGAAATATCAGAGAAATCGCTTCATGCTGCTAAGTTACTGTAAACAATGGGGAGCAGGTGGGGAGTTGACATTTTCTGAACTCACTGCTGAACACACAATGACTGAGTGCTTTAGTAATGGTGGCATTACCGTCTGTCATTTTTACCAACTGATACATGGCTGATTTCGTTTTATAAGTTAATATAGAAGGGTTGAAATAGAACACACCATATACTATATAAGAGACATTTTTTTCAATTTGCAGCAATTAAATATTTGTTTTTTTTTTTACCAGTAACACGTCCCTCCATATTTTCTGGATTAGATCTTCAAAAGTTAAGCCAGAGGTACCAAAATAAGTAAGAAACAGATATCTTGAACATTTTTGGAGCGAAAGAGAAAGCTTTCAACAAGCAATATCAGGAGTAGTTTTGAAAAATGGATTTATTGTGACTGGTCCTCTCTTTGTGACGACAGGCATATCCTGAGGATTGGTGTTCTGCTCCCTAGTAAGATTTAACACAACTCACTAACCTTGAACATGTAAGGCAAAAAACACTAATAAAATATTGTAATTGATCTACTAAGGAATATATAAATTAAACATAACTTTAAACAATTTCATGTTTTTAAAAGTATTAATAGAAACTTCTTTTATTTGCCTTTATATGAGCAGACAGGACAGTTAAGAGAGACAGGAAGAGAAGTGGATAAAGAGAGGTGGGAGCCCGGCTGATGACCCGAACCCTGCGCAATCACACAAACATGTCCAACACACAGTCCGCTATACCACAGGGTCGGACAACTCAACTGTTTTTAAAACAAAGTTTGTTTTATAATATTGTAAAAAACATGGTAAATCTTTGCCTTCTACAATGACGAGCATGAGGCAATGACATAAACTTTAAAAAGTCATATCCTCATTTAAAAAGTTGATTATTATCTTTTTTTAATTCTCCAACAACAGGTTAAAATACTGACAATGTCAAAAAAACACCTTAATTATCTTTTAATAACGTTTCATTTTACCGGATTTTTAAATGACTCAGTAAATTAATTGTTTTATGGCTTATTCTTACAAAACTCCTTTACGTGACACAACTTGCGATGATTGGAATTTAAATCGTCTGCACTCATTGGATACTGCGTGTCATGGGCATCCGCAAAACCACATAATAGGGAGGTGGGGCGAGCTCTGTGGAAGGGCCCGCTCACACTATTACATAAACAAGACCCCGGGAAGAAGTCGCTGATGTCACTCCAAATCAAAATGTGCGCATGTGCACAACGCCAGGGTTCTGTTAAAATACGTGAAAGGCAATACCTGCATTAATCCGGTCTGTGGTGTGAAAACGGTTATGGAAAACTGGTCTAACTCATTTCAATGCATACATCTTGAAAAGTATGTGATTGCTAGTACAAATGATGATGTAGGGCTGGGCGATATATCGATATTAAAAATATATCGATATATTTTTAAACGAGATATGAAATTTGACCATATCGCATATATCGATATAGGCTGCGTAGTTCAAACTGCGCTGTGAGCCTTGCTCCAGCAAACTGCTTTAACCCGGAGCTCTCAGCACTACTTCGCGCGCCCCTGGCCACGCCCCTCCTCTTTCAGGCACAGAGAGGGGAGGGGCTGGACTCTGGAGCAGACAATCCGCCGGCACTCTTCAACAAACATGGAGGAAGCAAAAACATCTGCTGAGCATGCGGAGAAATTAGTTGGTAAACAAAAAAGTAGCGGCTCAGTAATATGGAGATGGTTCGGATTCAAAGTTTCTGATGAGAAACAAAACCATGTCATATGTAGGGAGTGCCATAAAGAAGTTACAGCCAGGGGTGGAAGCACTACAAATCTTTTTAACCATCTAAAACAGTGGCACAAACTGCAGTATGAAGAGTGTGTGAAACTGCGCGCTGCCGAGGCCCCAGCTGCAAGCCAACCGCAACCCGCAAAAGCTCCAGCCCCGACACAAAGCTCCCTTCAAGCTTCATTTTCCCGCGGTGTACCGTTGTTGTGCCATATTTTGACTCCCCGGCAGATTCCGACTCCCCTCTTGCGTGAACGCGCATTCAATCATGTGATTACACAGACTAAGCCAATGAGAGTTCACATAAAATGTTTACTCGTGAAAAAGTTTTAATTTTTATTTTGCTTATATGCCGCGTAGATGTCAAATTTACTTGTAACACATTGTAAAACTATCAATATTGTTTAAAAAGTTTAAAAGAATGCAATCGCCTAAGTTGCTTACAGCATCTACAGCAAATTATAATATTTTAATAATTAATGAATGTAGAGCATTATACAAACTTTAGATTTTTATATTTTATTTGCGTATTCAAATATATTTATATTTTATTCCCAAAAACAAGGGAACAGCTGAGTATTGTTTCATCCGGCCAGTTTAAATAAAACTACTTGTGAAATGTCATATTTGGGTTTGACTGTGACTAAACAATTGCTCTCACTTTTTGATAAAAAATATCGGGATATAAATCGTATATCGATATTCAGCCTAAATATATCGGGATATGACTTTTGGTCCATAGCGCCCAGCCCTATGATGATGATAATAATAATAACAACAGCAATCATAGGTATTATTATTATATTTACCAAACAAATACATGTTTTTAACCCAGTCCTTTATGCTCAATTATCGAGTTACCCAGGAAGTCTCCAGCTTGTAGTGAAAACTGACTGGAACACAAAGGACATATACCACATTTTAAGTCAGAAAAAATTAAGACACTCATGACTCAATGGTTTTACTGCCTTCCATCAGTTTGTTTCTGGAAGTCAGGAAGAACATGAACCTTTTGACTTTTGATTTTTATTTTAATGCAGAATATTTCACACAAAATTTTGGTCACCACGCAGCCCTAATGAAGTTCTCAGAAGTTATGTTTCATTGATTCTTGTTTTGAATATGGGTAAAAAAATGGAAAGATAACATTTTTTTTAGGTAAAAATTGTGTCTGCTTGGACCTCCATGAACAATACAAAGTAATAAAATGTAGAGTCCATGACCTTAATTAGTGTGTATGAAGATGAATGAATTCACATTTGCAATTGATCTTTCCTGCTTGAAGGTGTCCTGAAAAGTTGAGTCATGTTTGCTTAAAAGTGATTGTAAACTTCACTACTCTGTCTGATGATAGGAGTTCAGGTTGCAAGTACAGTAATCCGACTGATTCATCAAAGATTGTTAATAAATAATTGGAAAGGAACTCTACTGTCCTATTTAAAGCATGACATGTTTAAAAACGGAACAGATCTAGGTTTTCCACAAGGGTTTCCTCAGTGGATGAATCTCTTCTATTTGATAAAATTAGAAAGATGTCTTCTAATTTTCTGAAGACATTGACAATGTACAAAGCTCAAGTTAGTCAATTCTGTATCATCGCCTTCTGCAGTGTGGAAATCGGTGGCGAAAATGTCAAGATATGACAGTGAGCAGGAGGCTGCACATGATACCAGAGCTCCATCCAAAACTATGCATTAGGGCTGTGCTATATCGACCAAAAGATCATATTGCAATTTTTTTTAATATAATTTTATTATTTTTTCATGAATATTGTGATTGTGATTTTACTGTTTTTGCATTTTTCAAACAAGCTACATACATACATTCTAAATGTATTCAGTGCACAAGAAGTGCATAACAAAACATTTCACAATAGTAAAAACTGGAGTAAAATTGTCTTTAAAACAGACAGAATGAAAAAAATAAAGATTAACTAACCTGAATTCCAGTCATAACAATAAAGGAATACATTTGTGAAATGCCACCAAATGCTATAATACAAGCTTTGGAACAGCGCCATAGCGCAGTAGTAAGGTCTATATTTGCATTTATTAGTCCCATCAACATTGAACATTATTCCTTAAATTTGTCAGTCTCTTTCCTTACATTGTCAGCCAAACCCCTTCATTTTGAAGTGTGGGTCGAGGCTTCCCCAGAAATGGAGTGCTACACACACCCCTTCATATTAGCCCTTCCCTTTTGTTCAAAATAGAGTTGTGACAACCCTTTGCCTCACTTGAATTGAAAGGGGTTAGAAATGGAACACACCATATTCTATATATTTCAGACTTTTTCAACAATTGTCTCATAACCAACGTTTTGAGATTCAGAAGGATGCTTTCACACCTCAGATTCGAAAAACACAGGAAAAAGGGACATGCTCAGCTTTGAATTAATGAGATTCCAGGAAATTTGCATAAAAACAAACTGAGAGATGACTGTGTTTAGATTGTTTACTTTAACAACAACTCTGGTGATCATTGTTAACAGTGGGAGAATGATCAGACAGCTCCATATATTTTGGGTCCTAACTATAAGAGAGTGTGGGACTGGGAGGCTGGTACTTTGGTTTTAAGATGCTGATGATATATGGAATGATTTTTTTTTTACCAAATTTTTACAATTCTGCATCTTTGTAATACCTTTTTTTTCTTAGATGGGGATCAGAATCTGCTCAAAAAGACATGTAATGAAAAATAATCAGGTGTGCTTCTTCCAAGCCACTGCAAAATAAATGTTTCTGTCTCATCATCTCTCAGAATACACGATTAACCTAGTTTTATTGAACAAATCCATTCATTTGTTTCTCAGAGACTGTCTGCTGACTCCTACTAAACATCCGGATATGTGCCCTGAAAACAGACTCTAGTTTCATAGGGATTTGGTCATACTTTTCTCCTGCAAATCTTGCTCTTAGTCACAAGTAACAGACAGCTCATGATTTCCTGCTGAGCTGTTCCTCTGTGTTGACTTGCTGAGAGGAAAGTGAAATGCAAGGAAATTACATGGTCTGCTCTCACATCTTTTGGCCTAAAGGGGCAGTCTATTTTTTTGGGATGCTGAAGGAAGGGCTTGCCACATGCAGATTATACCCAGACTATTTTTATGAGAGCGTTACAATCCGATTAAATGCTACTGCAGCAAAGAAGTCTTGGAATTAAAATAACAAAGAATTATGTTAAAGGCCCCTATGCCATTGTGTGATCGACCCACAACACAGTGTTTTAATTTTCCATTTTTTTTATGTTAGAATCTTAGAATTTAAAAATGAAATATTTAGAATTATGCATGATATTTTATATATATCGAATCAATCATGACTTTACAAATGATTAATACGTCTCAAGGAGACATTGAGTTTCTGCAAAGTGTTTAATAAACATTTCATTGTGCTTTCGGGTTTGTAGAACAAAATGTACTTAGATGCGCGCGCACACACACACCCATCAGCGGACAGAGAACGCGCGTCAGAGAGTATGTCGCAGCAGGCAAAAATAAACGCTCCCAAGGTGGTGACGATGACAGCGATGTTCTGCTGCGAGCAGCAGCCGGTGTAGCTTTCCTACACCGAATCAAAGTACAGAAAAGTGCCCAAGTGCTGCATGTCCTGCCCCTGACAAGCAGCAAAAGTCTAGCCACCACAGAATGACAGGTTTTGACCCAGCTTGGCTGTCAGAGGCGAAATACTCCCCCTGGCTGTACAAGACTGATCTTGGTAAGTAAGTAAATACACACAAGCATGAATGAACGAATTGATAAATAAATTGCTTAATTAATAGCTAGCTAGTTAGTTATACAATGGCATTGCCTGCTTTAAACTATCACTATGTTAAGTTGATTTTTACTGTTGTTACTATCAGTTATCACTTTTAAAGCCTAACAGTTAATGTATTTACAGGTCAAAACAGACATTCACAATAGGCTGCAAGGGGACCATCTTGCAGCCTGCATGCGGATCTCAATAAATGGGCCAGAAGTTTCAGACTATCCATACCAAGATGCTCTGGAAATGTTCTTTCAGAAGCCCAGAAAGATACACTGCAGTGACAAAAGCTGCACACTTTGTGAATAGTTAACATATTAAAATAAATCTGATGTTTAGTGTTTAGTTCAGTGTACAGTTGTTTAGTTATTGTACAGTAATTGTTCAGACATTATAATATATTGGTATACTGCAATTAAAAGAAACATATAAACACTATTAAGTGTTTGTGTGAGTGTTTTGCCGCACCACCCATAACACCACAACCCCACCCCCCTCCCAAGGCCATGATCCTAGGGCAAACACTGATCTGAGACCAAAAATTACAAGCTTCTACGATTAGATGAAACCCTCCAAACTCCGTTTTTACATGTAGTTTTGCTGGAGAATGACACTCTTTTCTGTTTCAGTTCAGTATATCTGTGCTGCACACTGAAAAAAAGCATATCGTTCCAATAAAAATATGCACATTGTCCATGCAATACCCCTTTACTGCTCGCTGTGAATTTGACCCAACATGGAAATCATTTACTAAATGTTTAGTAGGACAGCTGTAGAGGTGTCTGAACAATAATATGAATTTTAACGAAACCTGCAATTAAGGCTTACTGTAGGCCAATGATTTTCAGATGACCATAAAATACTGCTTTAAGTCTGCCCAAGCTCATGGTGTGCTATAAAGAGTACCTGCTCATTTAAAACAAAGATTTTACAGATAGTAGAATCTCTGTGGTAAATATTTAATTTCATGATGGGGAAATGAAACCAGAGAAGGTCAAGCTTGGAACTTCATGCATTCCATTAAAAAGAGAACTATTCTCTACCCTGGACATGAGATTGTTAGACAGACTTTTCTGAGTTTTCTCCTGAAGACTGTAGAGTCAGGGCAGGAGAGGAGT
Organism: Danionella cerebrum; assembly: GCA_007224835.1. Lineage (NCBI taxonomy): Eukaryota > Metazoa > Chordata > Actinopteri > Cypriniformes > Danionidae > Danionella > Danionella cerebrum. Next base: position 387,758 of record SRMA01026879.1, on the reverse strand, counting down.
GTTCCTGTGATGTCATCATTCAGCTGCTCTCATTCAGGGTGGATGGCAAGGGGGGTTGAGAAACAACAGTGCAGCCACCCTCGCTCTTAGTTACTGGGTTTGGCTGAAGCACACAGGAAGCCAAACAATGTGCTCTGCTTGAGAAAATCCCCAGCCTTGTCTGGTTTTATGCTCAGGGCCTTGGGTAATCTTTCATGTGTTTGTATCCAGAAGGAAGGACACCGGTGTGCTCAAGCTGGATGAATATAGATGGAATAAATGTTATTGGTTTAAGCTCAGACTAGTGTCATTTTATATCTTCACTTTTTCAAAACGTATTGTATTCTTCAAACTACTTCAATTTGTTTAAATGATATTTTTTACACATTAAAAGAACATTTTCTTCTGCTAATGTTATTGGAGTCACTTAACTGAAAGCAGATCACTAGATGTTGAGGAAGAAAATGTTCAATTGTGGCAAATGACTTCATTGTGAAAAGCTGATAAATGTGCTTTAAATGTGATCCTTGATCCATGACTTTTCAAAGCAAAGACTATATGCATATGTATTTATTTCAAGTTTTTTGTTAGACCTGGAGAATGCAGAAAAAACATTGTAGATGCTCTAATTAGCAGTCCCTTCTAGGCTTATAAAATTGGTTCCAACAACAAAATGAGCAAAAAAATAAAATACATTAGTTAAACGTCTTTCAGCCAGTCCACCTTTAAATGATAATGGTGTCTGTGCAAATGTGGTAACTTGAGCACGTTTGGCTGGCAAATGGGCTATTATGGGACTTTATTTAATATTAGTTCATTGTTTCTCACAGTTCTGTAACTGAATTGTTCCCAGTTTCTGTCATTGCAAAATTTTAGAAGGGAACTAAATCATAATTTCCACGATGGTTCGAAAATCCTTGTATCTGTTTGAAGAAAGATTATGTGTCACTGTGTTTCTAAGGAAGCTATGTTTGGATTTTTTGGTCTTGAATTTCAGTTCCCAGCAGCAGATTTCGAGACTATCTGCAAAGTACAATTATTGTTAAAAATGTAAAAAATGCCAAAGCAGAGTGCACACATTTCAACTCTAAACTTATGTGTTGGCTGCTTTTAAACTCAATCAAACCCTCAAGTGGTTCTATAAATCTTAATTAAATAAACTGAAGTTAGCCACTGACTGTGTTTATTCAGGAGCATACACATCATTGCAGCATTAACATTAATATGTAAATCACCACGTGACCATTGGAATAAACAGTATAATCCATTGGCCAGCCATGCATTGAACACCAAGTGGTTCTTTGATTCTTGTCCTACAGTTAAACTGTTGAATGCACAGCTGCCCATTTATTGTACCTTACTTAGTGAATTCACAGATATAATATAAGTAGGTTATGTAATGCTTGTAGTCCATCCCTCTCTCTAACTCACATGTGAAGTCAATAGAAGGAACTGGGAGGTTTTTAGTTGATAACGTTCAGAGATTTTCTTCTTCTCTTCTGAAGAATTTTCCTGTGTAGAGACAGAACTAAAGCTGCTGCCGTCAAAAAGATGCAACACATGTTTTGTTAGACGTCTATTAGAAGAAAAGAAAAATCATAGCGGTCATTAGGGCTGGGCGGTATGACCATTATTTTATTTTTTTTCACGGTATGAGAAATTTTGTTTCATGGTAACAATATCTTTTCCTGCACCCCTTCCTCTCGCCCAATGTGAGCTGGAGGTAGGCAGCAGCAGACCCCAAAAGGGAATAAGCGGGCAGGATAAAGAATGAATAAATGATATCTTTCACAAAATAGTTTTTTATATTGTTAGTTATTCCATAAAATGTAGAAAAAGGCTTTATATAAAAATAAACTTGAATATTTAAAAAAGGATGTGATCTTATTTTATTTTAACCCCCTATAAGCGGTTCTCCTTTTCCATGTTTATACCACCTTCATATCCTTCAGTCAATGATTTAAACAGTCTCAGCCAAATGTCAACACATACCTTTTTTTTATTTTTTTTTTCTCACACCATGTTAAAAAAAATTTGCATCCACACATGAAACGCACCTCCACAGACACCCAATAACCCCTGAAACGCTGTAATGTTGGCAGTTGATTCATGATGTTTTAAAAATGGTTATTTAACACTGCATGTGCAAAAACACAATCGCCTCTGTTCGACACATTTGCATGCACAATAATGGTATAAACAGTAACATAGTCGCTTTGGCCACCATTATACTTTGGTTAATACTTTGGTTATCCTGTCCACACAGACCCAGGGGTGCAGATTGTGTCACATATGATTCACCTTGGCCAGTGTTTTCAAAAATATCCAGTTACATGAACGTGTGTTGTGGTTACATGTGGACGGACAGCATAACAGTGCTGAAAAATAGCCATTTGCAAAATAACCAAATATGGTGGACATGGACTAAGGCTCACGCATGCTGCACATGAGTCTGTTATTCACACTCTTATTGTATAACAGTGTTTTTCCAGCTGTTCATGGTGAGAGGAAGTTCATGTCATGTGACTTCTGCTTTGAAAAGTATGATTCCAGAAGATACAATGCTCACAATCTAGAATCTACTCCTAAACCTAACAGGGATCTAAAATAGTGAAAGAAAAGAGAGTTGTATATTGAATATTAGGGCAGATAGAAGCACACCAAAATAAACACAGATCCTCACAGTTAACCAACAGACTGACCAATGACAGCCTGGGATTTTTAAAACTGTTTTTTGTATTAACAACTGTTGATGTAGGGAATGGGGTTAATCTGTTGTTATCAGAGAGACCAGATGTTCACATAGATTTATTACAACATGCTGTAATCGGATATTTAATGAGGCAAACGCCCAGTGGTTTACCTGGAACTCTTTCGTCCATGATTGATTTTTACTATACTGTAAAGGTCCTGAGTATCCTGTTACTATAATGCTGTAAAGTACACAGAAGAAGCAAGCTTCTGGTTTGCCCTCCGAGCCAAATATTAGTAGGGATGGAGATCCGGCCTAAAAACTTGATTGTAAAACAGTCAAAACTCACAAGAAAACACATTTTTGGCAGCATTTTATAATCAACAATTGCAATCACTAACACCGAATCTCATTATTGATTATTCAACAAGTGGAACCCTCTGATTAGACATGTTTGAGCAAATAGATGCAGAAGATTCAGCTCCAGGTACTCCAATAATAGTCATGTTAATAGGACCACAGCAGTTCATGCCGTGAGCTTCTAACGTACTTGAAATTCATCAGACAACACAAAAAAACTAACCACAACTTTAAATAATTGCATACCAAACTGTACTCTATAAACAAAACTGTAGTAAATTGTATTAAAAACAGTCATGAAAAAAATAAACATTAACTAACCTGAATTCCAGCCATAACAATAAATTAAAACGAACTTAAATCAAAACCAAAAAACAGATTGCTGTCTGAGTTTTTTTTTTTCCAAGAAAAACCAGCATGTCCACCATTTCTGGTTTTTAGCATGAACGGTGGCATGTCACCGTTTCCCCCAGTACTATCTCCAAAGGTGAGTTGGTGGCAGGAGTATTAAGATTCGTTGTGGGCAAGGTGAGCTCTGATTGGCTATAATTGCCCGGTACGCTGCGTCTGCTCTGGTTGGTTTACATATTAAAATTAAGCGCACAAGAACGTATTCTGAATAGAAATCTGAATTTTTAAGCATTATGCGATTTATAAATTGCATGTGTTTAAATCGCCTTTTTTTTTTGCGATTGTGATTAATTGCACAGCCCTAATATATGTATAAAATGTGATTGGAGAATGCTGTTGTGTTCACAAAAACTTCCTTTCTCTTTTTGACAGTAAGAGGGGCTTCCGTCTCTACCTTTGAATGCCTCTCAGCATGGCAAAGCGAGAAAGCGGCAGCACCAGCCCAGTGGTGCGTCAGATAGACAAGCAGTTCCTGGTGTGCAGCATCTGTCTGGAGCACTATCACAACCCCAAAGTGTTGCCATGCCTGCACACCTTCTGTGAGAGGTAAAAACATATTCCCACATGTACCAGCCTGGATTCACATTTGTGAAAGTCCCCTTTTACAAGTACCTTTTATTAACTTCTGTTATATTGTCCGTCAGAAGTTCGGGTCCTTTAGCAGCATTTTTTAACGCTTTACAATTTGCTCTAATAAATTATCCTTGCAACAGTTTTGTTTGTGCTTGATGTAAGTTTTTCAGAACAACACCTGCTTTTTTTTTACACATATTTTTTTATCTTACACAATAATTCCACAACAATCCTGAAGTTGTACAAAAATACAATTCAGAGTATTACATCTTGTAATTTTTACACTCCAAAAATAGAGAACAAACAGTTTTTTTTTTTTTTGGAGACCGAATAACAATTCATTAATCCCCCCCAAAAAAGCAAAGACAAGGTCAAAACAATGTGAAAATAATATTTCCCAAGCACTTTTTGTGCCATTTTGCTTTTTTTGTGTCTGAACTGTGAAAAACACAATTCCCGGTCGGGCACAAAAAAAGTTACGGGCACCTAGAGGTCCTGAAACCAGGAACAACTTTCTGAAGACAGCGCAGTCGATCGCTCGCGTTTCATTTGTTGCCTTTTGCATTTTGCATAATAACATCTGATTAAACATTGCTGGCACACGGATACATTTTTGTTTACCTTTCTTTTTCCATCTTTGTCGTATTCTTAGGCAAAGCCACCAAAAAAAGCGAACGCTGTCTCCTCCGCCCCCTTAACAGTTCCTCTCTGCCTGTCAATCACACAAAGTCCCGCCCTCTTTTAACTTTAGCACTCTCTAATTGGATATTCAGACAAAGGAACAGTTCACTGATTGCATATTTGCTCGCGGATGTGCGTTTTTTTCCCAAAATTTTTTTCACACATGAAACTAATAATAAGGAACTGAAAAACCGCGGTTCACAAGGGTGTACCGAATTGAGGAGGTTGTTCCGAATGGTTTGGTATAAAACAGAGTATTGTGGCATCCCCAGTGCTGCGTATCACTGGGCCATTTTTAAAAATCGATCCATAAAAAAAGATCAAAAAGGATTGTATGGTGTGCTTGATTTGGCCTTGAGATTTACAAGTTAGTCAAACAGTACTTTATAATACGTCCAAGAGCACTGAAGAGTCAGGCGACCATGTTGCCTACATGACCTGCAACTACAAAAAGCACTTCCTTGGCTGACGGTACAATATCTATGTTAGCAATAAAGAGCTATCTGTCTGAAACTCTATTAATCATGTCTGGCTGCAGCCATTGCTTTTACAACCCACTTGACCTTGAAGTGCAATCTTTACTGCTTTATTCTAACCCTTGCTGTTTCCTCCCTCATTTTCTGACCTCAGATGCCTCCAGAACTACATTCCTCCCCAATCCTTGACGCTCTCCTGCCCAGTGTGCAGGCAGACCTCCATCCTGCCAGAAAAGGGTGTTGCAGCACTTCAGAATAATTTCTTCATCACAAATCTCATGGAGGTGCTGCAGCGAGAGCAAGATACCCGTCCTGAAGCATCAAGTGGTCTGGAGTCAGCAACCACTTCAGGTCCACCGCTGTCCTGTCCCAACCATGAGGGCAAGGTGAGCTCAGACACATATTGAGGGTGGAGGTACAGTATGGTACAGACAAGTATAGACTATGAACCCAGTGTACAGCTTCTTACACAACAGAAAAATAGACCAGAAGTATTCAATCATTTATCCTCATTTACTTGCTTTCAGATGTTCACACCACTTTTGTGAACACGGTGGTTCACAAGCTGCTAAACAGCAGATTGAATGACTGAAAAAAAACGGTCTCCTCTCAGGAGCTCAGTAAATTAAAGAGCGCTGGTATAATGAGGTTGCCACCTTTGCACCAACCCTAAAATGTCCCAACTAGTAAACAACTAGGTGTTGGTCAGGTGTGGAGGATTGGCCAGCACTAATCCCACTGAACGCTTTTGGGATGAATTAAGAGGTAGACCTTTCTGGTAGACCCAGCAGACTTGTGGAAATCTGTTCCAAAAGAGTTAAAGCCATTGTAGAGGCAAAATGTGGATTACCATATGTCAAGATCAAGTATCTATAAGAAGATGAATAAATATGTTTGTCAGTGTAATGTGTGTAGTTTGTTTACAAAAAATGTTTACAAAAGACTTTATTCAAAATAAGGCTGGTACAATAAATAAATAGTACATTTTTATCGATTCAAGAAGAGAATTCTTTATTTTAAAATTCCTGAAATTTAAGGTAATTTGATGCCAGTGACAAGAAACAATAAAAACAATAAAACAATAACAAAAATGCATTTAGTTCAAAATAAGTGTAATATATAATTAATATTCGACTGTCTAAACATACATTTTGGAATTATATGTACAATGTTTTCTTGACATTTATAATGCACTTTCGTTTTTTTTTAAAGTTTGTCTTCTCGTTCTATTTAAGTATATTCAGTGTTACTATTTTTAAGTTAACTGTGGGATAATGTAATACTTCAATTGAACTGAAATGTAAAACCTATTAAAATTATACTATTTGTAAAAATGTTTAACCAATTAGCCAATATTTATTCACAAGATATGTGTGTTAAACAAAAAACAAAGTTAATAATTAGTAGGGATGTTAGAATATATCATAGCACAATATTCCGCAAAACAAATTTATTACAATACGTATCGTGGAGCTACTGGGAGATTGTGATTCTAGTCACTTCTGAAACTTCTTTACCTTGTCTTCTTGTTTTACTTGTTTCTGCCATTTTACTAAGAGACACATATTAAAAGAGAAAGATTATAAAATTATTTCTCTCCATCATGCCTTAATGCAAACATTAACACTGCCGCCTAGTGGGTGGATAGAATCAAACACTCTCTTGCAAACCAAATTAGACCCTAGCCTTGGTCTCAAACTTTTTAAATTCCATTTTTCCAATGATGGTTTGTTACATAAACAGTTAAAATAGTTGGTTGAGCATAGTGTTGTAAAATATTGTGATATTGCATATCCTATCGTAGACGTAATATCGAGTTATGTACCCTATCGTTACACCTTTAATAATGCAGTGTATTTTGCTAGTTTTTCCTCTCTGTGGGGTTATAGATGTTTGAGTGAGATTGTGCCCTCTGCAGGTGATGGAGTTTTACTGCGAGTCCTGTGAAACCGCAATGTGTCTGGAGTGCACAGAGGGAGAGCACAGGGAGCATGTGACCGTTCCACTGCGGGATGTCCTGGAGCAGCACAAGGCTGCGCTGAAGAACCAGATGGATGCCATTCGCAACAGGTTCTCTAAAATAAACCGAGTCTGCAGCTCATTCTAATGAGTTTCCCATTCACTCACATCTTTTACAAGTGAATATAAACCCCTCCAGCACTTAACAATGTTAATATTTGAACATTTTTTTGGTTAATTTTAAAGACATAATGTTTTAAAGATTCTATTTAGATTACTGATTAAGTTAATAATGCTGCCCATAATTAAAAATACTCTTTTTAAAACCAGTTTGTGCTTCAGTTTGTTGTTGAAAACAAAAGATTAACACTGGTTGTGATTACCTTATATTTTCCATGCTGCAAACAAAGCGGACTTGACATTAGACACGATTTAACTGTTAGGAACTCATGCTAAAGCTGCTTTAATTGTTTGTTAGTTTAATGTAAATACAAAGCTTTGTATCATTTTACAACAATGCAACATAAGTTAATGTGGTTCACAAATGATCCCAGTTAAAAACAACGTTGTGTATTAATGTACATGTAAAAAAATACAAACAATTTATTCAATATATTCAAAAAACAATTATTCAAGTATTTATATTTCAAACATCAAAGTAATAGAGACATAAGAAAAGACTAACAGTATATGTGCAGATGAATGCCTTCGTAAACCTTCATTTGGAAAGTTGCTATCCTGACGTGAAACATGAAGTTTAAGCTTGTTTTGCTGTTAAACATTCATCAAAAACCCACAAGATTGACTGACCATTAAGGATAAAATACAAAGCTTCCACAGAAACCTTTGTCCAATTCCGGTTTTATAGAAAATCAGAATTTTTATTGTTATTTAACGGTATAAAGAATGCGCAGCTTTTACTCACATGTGAACCGAATATGGCTGTACGACGTTGACACTGACATATTTTCAAAAAGATGTCAGTAAACATGGCTAACATAATTGCAATCAGATCTATGACCTCACTTTCCTTCCACGGACTGCTTTCCAACTGGTTTGGGACTCCTGTTCCTTTCTCTGATGTAAATGTTGAATGTTTGCAATGTTTATGAAATTCAAATCTGTGTGTTTTAATTTTTAGAAGCCAAAAAAACTTCAATGAAATCTGTGCTTATTTATTTATTTTTTTTTATTCGCTCTTGAGTAAATTTTTACCATTTTGAAAACAATTAATTCTTTCTTTAAACTTTGAGAAAGCACTTGTCGCATAGATCAGTGAATCCAGCAGCATGTATTAGCATGATATAATCATATTTTTCCAATATAACTTTCGACTTCTAGACTTACGTTGTGTGTTATCCAAATGGAAAATTTATTTTGGAACACATGAAAATTGGAAATGAGCAGTTCAGTCTGAATACAGGTAAACAATCTGATTGGTCTTTCATACATAGCCTAGTTTTCTGCCAGAATATCTTCATTTCATTGCAGCCTGATCAATACCTAATTAGAATAGACACTTTTTGTTAAATAATAGTAACACGTGTATGTTTTTGTGTGTGTGCGTGCTGGTGCAGACTTCCTCAGCTAAGCAGCGCAGTGGAGCTGGTACAGGAGATCTCTCTGCAGCTGAGTGACCGGAAGAAGCAGGCCGTGAGCCACATCAGCAGCACCTTTGAGGAGCTTGAGAAAGCCCTGCAGCAGCGCAAGAACACCCTCATCAATGACCTTGAGAACATCTGCAGCTCCAAGCAGAAGGTCTCTCATACACACCACACCCTGAGGGACACCCCTCCCCTCCCACATGATGTATCTCAAAGCCAGAACAGAAAACATTTTTTAGAAGTTTTCTTTTTTTGTACTTTAAAAAGAGACTAAATTCAGGTAGTTATAATATAATTTACTATAATTCTTATAGCGGCACGGTGGTGCAGTGGATAGCACTGTGGCCTTCCAGTTGTCAGTTCGATGCTCGCCGGTGATCTTTCTGTAAGGAGTTTGCATGTTCTCCCTGTGCTTGCGTGGGTTTCCTCCGGGTACTCCGGTTTCCCCCATAATCCCAAAAAATATGCGATTAGGTTAATTTAATTATCTAAATTCTCCTTAGGTGTGAATGTGTGAGTGAATGTTGCCCTGTGATGGACTGGCCTCTCGCCCAATGTGTGCTGGAGATAGGCACCGGCAGACCCCCGTGACCCTGAAAGGGAATAAGCGGGTTTGAGAATTAATTAATAATTATTTTAGTTTTTTTTTTCTATTTTTCAATACAGTTTAGGTTGGCAAAAGTTGGTTATTAATCAAACACAGTAATATCAAATGTCAAAATTAGATTGTTTAAGATTTTGCTTTAAAAAATAATTGTTTAAATAAACTTTGGGCGATTAATATAAAATTACAGAGTACATATAGATAATTGTTATTAAAGTAAAAGTGACATTAGTATGGAGTGACCCATACAAGGAATTTGTGCTCTGCATTTAACCCATCCAATGATGACACAATAAATCACAGCGCATGTTAAATTCCATCAGTGAAGTAATTTAAAACTCTAAATAACTTAAAAAGTTTTTTTTTTAATCAAAAGCTACTTTTGACCATGTTAGTAAAACTAAAACATGATTCAGAACGTTTTTGGTGAAGTAAAGTGTTGCTCTTACACAAACCTCTTTTAGGATTCGTTGTGTCTGCGTTTGTTTTCTCGCAGGTTCTTCAGTCGCAGCTTGCAGCTCTTGTGCAGGGCCAGGAGAACATCGAGAGCTGCTGCAGCTTCAGCGAGCGGGCGCTCAGCCGTGGCAGTGCCACTGAAGTGCTGCTGGTGCAGAAGCAGATGAGTGAACGCATGACTGCCCTTGCCCTTCAGCCATTCCCAGAGCAGCCGCATGAGAATGCACATCTGGACTGTCAGCTGGAGACTGAGGGCCTCCGCCGCTCCATCCTTAACCTGGGCGTGCTGCTGAGCACCAGCGCTGTAGCTCACAGCAGCGTAGCCGCCGGAGAGGGGCTTCGGCATGCTGTGGTGGGACAGAATACCACCATCACCGTTACCACAAAGGTCAGTCAGGGGTTTGTGATTGATCATCACTAAAAACATACTTTAATCAATAATTAATTTTAAATATTTAGATTTATTTTCCATCACACTCCTCTTTCAAATTTAAAGTGGTCATCATTTAAAAATATTATTAGATATGTTATTTCAGCATTGTAAATATTTTATTTCAGTAGTTGATAAATTACATTTAAAATTAAATTGCACGGTTGGAGTCCCAACTTAGTTTGGAAAAATAGCATTTTCTTTTATGTATCAATGATGATCAGTGGAAACACTGAGTCAGATATGAATACTTATGTAATATCTTATGTTATTGTAAAGAAATGTATCACAAAAAGCAAACTTTAGTTTTATATGGATTTTAAAACAATTTTTTTCCTGACACTTTTTTTTTCAAATTTAAAAATGGCAATAGTTTATAAACATTATTATAGATGTTATTTCAGCATTATAAAATGTTGTTAACATTCAAAATATGGAAAAGATGTAGCATTTAATGAAAATTGTGTTGAAACCCAAAATTGCAAGTATATACATATTAATATTTTTATTGAAAGGATTAATAATAAATGACATTTAAAATTAAACTGCTCAAATACAGAGCTATAGTTCGAGCTTAGTTTGGTTAAAAAAAAATAAGCATTTTTTATAATTTTAAATCTATTATTTTATGTGTTTTGAGATTTCTTCATGTTTATCATAACCAGAAAAATATGGTGCACATTTGATTCTTTTTGAGCATGATGTCACAAGCTTGACATCTTCTGCATCACCACTCAATGACCATCGTGGTTTGTTGGGCGGTGAAGGTAATCAATTTGAAGATATTTCCAGAGATTGTGAATAGTGGTCAAGTCTGGGCTCTAGCTCGACCATTCAGGAATATTCACGGGTTTCCTAAAAAATCTCCTTTGATATATTGGCTATGAACTTGAATCTAACACAAGTGGACTGCACTACACAATTATGTAGAAGAATCTCAAAGATGACCAGTGGAAACAGGAAGCACCTGAGATCAATTTTGATCTTCATAGCACAATGCTATGAATACTTACATTTCTTTATAACTTAAAAATAAACGATTTACTTTTTTAATGTAATTTTAGGTTCTGTTTTTATAAAATAAACACACAAGCACACACATATACACGCAGAAATACATGTCTATTTATAAAACATATTAGTATTTATGTATAAAAATAGGGGAAAGCTTTTGTGTCATGAATGCAGATACAAGCTTGGATGCACATTAACAGCATGGTTTGGTCTACCAAAGTTGTTTTATGCGTTTCTTTTCTGTAGGACAAAGACAGTGAGCTGGTAAAGACAGGAAACGCTTCACTCCGGGCTCAGATCAGCAGCCCTGACGGATCTATCACAGACACTGACGTCACTGATAACAAGAACGGCACGTATGAGGTGGGCTTCACGCTGCGCAGTGAAGGAGACTTCTCCTTCTCCATGCTACTTTACGGGCGTCCCATCAGAGGAAGCCCCTTTCGCCTCAGAGCCATCAAAGCCTGCGACGCTCCGCAGTCACCTGAGGATGTCAAGCGCAGACTCAAATCTCCAGGCACGGGTGGAACCGGAACGGGACATGTGCGCCAGAAAGCTCTGCGGAGGCCGTCTAGCATGTATAGCACCACCAAGAAGAAGGAGAATCCAATCGAGGATGAGCTCATCTACAGAGTGGGTCAGTTTAAGGCCTTTATTCAATAATCTAACAAGGGTTTAAAATCTTAAATACAATAACTATCTAATATCTTTTAACTAGAGTTTTAAGTATGTTTGTGTAAATGACAGGAACACGGGGTCGAGAACGGGGGGAATTTTCAAACCTGCAGGGCATTGCCAGCACCAGTGGCAGTGGGCGCATTGTTCTAGCTGACAGCAACAACCAGTGCATTCAGGTGACTCTTCACTGCCCCCCAACGGATATATTTATGACAGTAAGGCAACACATTGATTAACCAAGTGCATTGTGTGATGGCATGCTAGGTGTTCTCCAACGATGGTCAGTTCAAGCTGAAGTTTGGAGTCAGAGGTCGGTCTCCTGGTCAGCTCCAGCGCCCCACTGGCATCGCTGTGGACATGAACGGAGACATAATTGTGGCCGACTATGATAACAGATGGCTCAGTATCTTCTCTTCTGATGGCAAGTTCAAGGTCAGGAGCCATTTTTTTAGTTTTCATTCAATAAAGATAATAATTAATGGGTTAAAAGGTCTAACTTTTACAATACATGCAAATGTACTGGGGAAAAAGCAACATTTTTTACATGTATTATTTATTTACTAAAGCATGAATATAGGTGAATAATGGGACTATGACTGATGATCCGTTGTTCCTAGTATTTCTTGATTGTCGTTAGTAAGTAAGTCAATGTAAGTCAATGAGATTTTGAACAAAAATACATACATATAATCAAAACAAAGAAAAATACTTAACACCCAAAGTAAAACAATACAAAAATCTTCTCAATGTTCTCCATCACATCTCATGTGCAAATTCCATTTCCCCAAACTGTTGCCTTTACATACAGCTTCACATCAGTTAACTCTGAGAAAGCCTTTCAAAATAAAAGTCCCAAGCAACATGTGTTGATACTCATGAATACATAGTAATACATAATTTAATCCCAAATATAAATAAAACAAGAAAAAACTAAACATAATTTAGCTTTATTCACAGAAACTTTTTTAATCAAAAATATAAACTTGTAAAATTATAGCAAATATACCTTTCTTTTAAAATGCTTCATTAATATTTAAATAAAGAATATACTACACCCCATACTTCGTCTGCATTTCTTTGTTTCCCTCTGAAACAGCGTTTTTACATCAGCTATCATAGGTGTACTACCTATACGTTTTCCCCTGGAAATATTTGCAATTCTATGATCATCTATGATCATTTGCATTGTTTATTTATCTATCGTTTTAACTAAGCAGCCCATAATTTTCTGGCCTTCTTTATGTATTCCCAATCTTATAATATATATTGTTCTGAACATTGTTTGTGGGACCAGTTCTTTTGGACAATTTAGTAGCTGTTAGTAGGTGTTGAAAAGCAGAAAAAATATTGACCATGTATAAAAAGTAGTTTCTGCCAAAAACATTCATTTGGACTGCTATGATTTTTAACAGAACTGAATATATTTCATAAAATCATCATATGTCCTGCTCTTTTTAGGTCATGTCCACATGGAAAAATGTAAAAAATAAAGAACTGTTTTTGCTTGTCTTTTAAACAAAGCACAGCCACACCCAATTTTTAACCGCCAAACTTTTAATTTGGTCATCTACACATCATAGAACCTAGTGTTCATAAAAAAACCCACTTTGTGTTTGTCTTTTGTCAATTAGAGTAAAATTGGTGCTGGTAGACTAATGGGTCCTAAAGGAGTAGCTGTGGACAAGAACGGTCATATCATCACAGCCGACAACAAGGCCTGCTGTGTCTTCATCTTTCAGGCCAATGGCAAGCTGGTCAGCAAGTTTGGAGCTAAGGGTACTTCAGACAGGCAGTTCACTGGTAATTTGAATCATTTATTTAACTTTTTATCAAATGTATAGCCAGATAATAATTTTGCAAATGTTGATCAACAGATAAAAGTGCTGCAAACACGCCGACAGAGCCAAAACAGAGCAAAGCTGCTCCAGCTTTCAGTGAGTAGTGTTCTGGTTTTTCTTTATATTCTAAGGGTGCTTCCACTTGGTTTGAAACAAATGATACCAAGTAAACTGAATCAAATTGAGCAGCAACATCCACTTTAGTCATTGAACATATTTTTTTAAATGGGAATTCTATTAGTAAAAAGTAGCATAAGAAAACCCAATCTAACTAAGAAGGGAAATATAGAGAAATAGACCATCTATTGCAGATTACATACATTTTCATCAATTATTACTTTGCATGAATCTCAGAAGAGCACAAGTTATCCATAAAGCTTTGAATAAATGTCAATAAATAAATTAATTTTATCATATTTGGCCATTTTCTTGTTTAGTTAGTTTGCATTATGCATTCAATCGAAACTCGTTCATTTGGAAATGTCCCTTCAAGCAGGTCTTGGTATGTTTTTGGTCTGTCCATGACAAACAATCCATACTAAAAGGTATGTGAACCATGGTGTGCTTCAATCTGATTAAATAAAGCAAATCTAGCCATAGAGATAGAATTAGTCAATCAGAAGAATGTATATGAACAAGAGAATTGGACCAAGCACAGAAACCTGTGGAACACCTGAAGTGGCAACGGATGTCGTTTCAGTCTCATTTAAATTTGCTTACAAGTTATATACATTTAATAAAGTTAGCATTGTGTGAATCTTAAATCATACACCATGCAGTCAGCACACTCAGGTCTGGTCACACTCACTTACAGTACCCACTTACTGCGGGTGGACCTTTATCCAGTGTCTACTTTTTAAACAACTCTTTAATAAAACGGAGATGAAAACAGATGAGAACAGATTCTTCCAAACACTGGCTCACTCCCTTTATCTTGATACTGTAGATGCAACAAAAGCAAGTTGTTCTCTGTTCCTGTATTCATCCTCTATCAATCATTAAACCTCTTCTTGTTTTCCCGACAGGTCCACATTTTGTTGCCATAAACAACAAGAATGAAATCGTTGTGACAGACTTCCACAATCATTCTGTGAAGGTGTGCCGGGTTCTTCTCCTTACTGTTACAGTTTGTTTTATTTCATTTTTTTCTCTACTGCACTATTTTGTTTATTTTGGTTACAGTTTGTGTTTTGTGTTTTGATGTTATGCTAGTGAGTGGGATTCATGTTAACTGTTTTGTTTCATTCTGACAGGTGTATAATGCAGATGGAGAGTTCCTATTTAAGTTTGGCTCTCATGGTGAAGGGAATGGTCAGTTCAATGCTCCCACTGGTGTGGCTGTAGACAGTAATGGGAATATCATTGTGGCAGACTGGGGGAACAGCAGGATACAGGTAAAGGGAAGCTTGTTCTGAATGTATATTGATTTAAGTTGGGTTTGAATTTAAATCAAGAGACAAAATGAGCTACCAAAATAACTAACCAATGAAATAACAAAACACTTTCATAACTGCAACAACATGTGCTCAAACAAAATTCAAACAAATACTTGCACATGCAGAAATGCACTACAAATAAAAGTAAGTGCTGTAAATAATGTGATATAAATATTGACTTCAAGTTTTGGTTGGTAAAATACACTGATAATATCAAGGTATTGACAAAGGTATTAACCTGGCTTTTCCAAAAATCACTTTGCCACCAGTGTATCACATCAGGCTGCAGATAGCTTTAGTGAAAGAACGAACAACAATCAGGAACTCAGGAAATTGAGAGGGGTACCGCGAAAAGATTACAACATTTCTTTACACTAAATATTCCACAGTCAACGCTTAGTGGTGTTTTAAAGGGGTCATGACATGTTAAGCCTTTTAGTGGCTATTATAGTGGTTTAAGAGTAAATTGAATCAGAAATCGAGTGCTGGTAAAATAGTTAGATTGAGAGTATTGAAGTTGCTCATAATTAATCATCTATTCTCCATCACATCTTCACTGTCATACGCTAACTTTGCATACATATCATGAATATGCAAATAGGTGAGTAACTGTGGAGTAGTGAAAAAGTTTTCCGACTTAAAATCTCAACCCATTTCCAGAATAAGCCTTTGCTAGAAAATAAAGAGATTGAATGTGATTTTAAATAAAAATTGAGAATACACAATTAGACCAATGTGAACAACATATTATAAAAAATAAAATCATGACCCCTTTTACAAAGTGAACTCAACCATATCATGTGGTCATCACATGAAATGAGTGTGGGGTCAGTGGATACTGAGGTACGTAACACGCAGAGGTCACCAACCTTCATCATGGTTACTGACCCCATTTGATCTGAAAACAGAGAGGTTCATGGATTGTGTTTCCATTTGAACAGCAAGACATCATAGAATGCTATGCAAAGCATCGGCTGCAGAGATGTAAAGCATGCTAACACTTCATCTTGTCACTAGTCTAAAGTTGTCTGGAGGAGGGATTATGGTGTGGGGTTGTTTTTCGGCACCTGTGCTAAAACAGTTTGTGGATAGTTACTCTCTGTACTAACAGAATATCAGTGTACTAACCTAGATCCATAACAAAATCAGAGGCCCGACCCTAACCTGACAGAGCACTTGGGATGAACCAGTCTGTGAGCAAGATCTTCTCATGCAAAATCAGAGCCATTGGACCTTTTTAGCATTTTAAATAATCCCAAAAAACACAGGTCAAAACTTTATAGTAATTCTCTTGAGAACAGTTAAAGCTGATATAGCTGCAAAGGTGGTCTGATTTCATATTAAACTCTATACATTTAGATTGAAGAGACACTAAGGTTCATATATGTCTACAGCCAGATTTGGGAATACTTTGGCAAAAGTGTGCATTTTTCTTCCAAAAGCTCTAATGTCCTCCAAAATATATTTAAAAACAAAATTATGGGAGCTATAAAATTCGACTGCTTTATGGTCCACTTTTGGGCTAGTAATTGTATGTTTCAGGTTGTACTTTTACAACCATAGCTCTTTGTTCTTGGTGTTAATAGCATAATAGCACTCTTTGCTATTGTGATGCATTTGCAATTCAGTAATTTGCAATTACAGTTTTTCTGTTATTAATGTGCAAATAATAATAGTGTGTGTGTGCGCGTGCGTGCGTGTGTGTGCATGCCTGTGTAAAATACTGTAAGGCTACTTTACCTGACGAAGTATAATGCACTTGAATTGGCAATTAATGGCTCAACAACGACAATTATGTTCCATACAATACCATTTCTTCACGCTAGGGGGAGGCATTGAGCAAATATTCATGTTTTATTAACCTTCAAAACGTCATACAGTTTTGATGTGAATAATCACAATGAAACACAGTGAACAATGTAAATTACAAATAAAAAAATATTCTTTCTATTGATTAAATAGCCAACAATCTTGTCACTTAGGTGTTTGACAGCAATGGCTCGTTCCTGTCATACATCAACACGACGGCGGACCCTCTTTATGGCCCGCAGGGTCTGGCTCTCACCTCAGAGGGTCATGTTGCTGTGGCGGATTCTGGAAACCACTGCTTCAAAGTCTACCGCTACCTGCAGTGAACACTCCACCAGCCTCCTGAAGCATTCATCATTTCCTTTGCACATAAAAGTCTCTGCACATCCCCCCGATCCTGATGTGAACGAACCCAGGTCTCTGTGAATGTTTACTCCTTGACTGAACAAACATCAACATTTTTATTTAATTTCTTAAATGAATGTAAAACTGGAAATCAAGCAAGTTAAACACTATCACTGTGTTTATACGTTGAAACATTTAAGATACTGAATATTCATTTCACTGGGAAATGAAAGCATTGTCGATAAATTTCGGAATCATTAATTAGCTGAATGTTAATGTGACTGCTGTGGATTCTCCTTGGTTCTTTGATTCCTTTACAGTGCACTAAAGCTCAATATTAGGGGTTATTGTGCTTAAGTATAGCGGCTTATAGTTACATTGTGGCTCTGATTTTACTAGCATCACCTCGGCTTCCTATTGGCTGCTGTATATCAGTGACCACTCAAGTATTGCATGTGCTTTAAACACACGGAATGTCTCAAGTGTGAGTTTATTTATTTTGTACACTGTTATATGTACACATTATATTTCTAAGTTGAAGTGTTAACGAATTGATTTGTTTTCACAAATATTAATTGTGTTGTTTTATTTTTATACACAGGAAGGTTGAAGGAAATGTTTATTAAACATTGGAATTAAGGAAAAGATGGCACGGATATTGCAAAAATCACATTTTGCAAGATGCATCTTAATCACATTTGTAAGGATCAGTTTCAGATAACTGTTTTATTTATTTTATTTTCAAGCATTATGGGATGAATATATTGAAATGTCTCCATTACAAATAACAGCTCTACAAGCATTTGTGCTTCGTACTTTATACAAAACATCTTCTAGAAAGCCAGTGATTGTAGCATTGTGTAATTAAACTATAATGTCTTTAAACACAACAAAATCACACAGTATTTAAACTGCAGTAATCCTAAGATGGGTTTGATGCATAATTAAGATGAAGCAGAATGAGATGAAAAGTTTTATCCAATCAATCAAATCAATCACAGTGACGAAAAGTATTTGATCCTTATTGATTTTCGAAGCTTGCCCATAGATTTAGAAAAGTAATGGTCTTTATTTACCAACAAACAAATTGAAAAGATTTATGAATGTTTTTAAATGGATAGCCGTGTGAATTTAGGTGCCTTTCTTCAAGGGTTATACTACGTGTATAAAAGAACCAGATTCTAACATCTCCAATCAAATACTAAGTCTCCACCGAGGCCAAAGAGCTGCTCAAGCAAGTCAGGGACAAGACTGGAGTGGGCAAAGGGGACATTTGAGACTATTCCAAATAAAACAAACAACAATTAATGTTTAAGGCTCCAGCCAACATCCTACTTTTGTAGAGCTTCAAAGATCATAAGCTACCAATCCAGAACCATACAGAAAAACGTCAGATTGTTCAGCCTAGCAACCACTGAAGCAGATCTATAGCCCAGCTTAAAATAATGCGAAGTAAATGTACCAAACTGGAATATTGTATAAAATATTTGTTGCACAAAATATCTGTTTCTATCCAACGAGACCAAGAGAAAAAAAAAAAATCCGCCACTTTTGGATGAATTCCATCTATGAAAAAGAAAAAGGAAGTTCCTGCGTCTTTTTTTCATATATAATAACTTAGACGAAATTCAATATGCGCAGTCATTTTATCCTGCTTTTGGAGGCTGAAAACTGCTCTTTGGGAATGCAACCGGTCAAGACAGTTCTGGAAGGTGATCATCCCAAACCACTTAGATGCAACGTTTTAGGTGTTGTGCAATGAAATCGGCCCATTTCCATTAATGCTGCCCCATCGCGCTCCAGTACAGACAGAAAAAGCATTGCCATTGCATTTATTATGTAAATAGGCTTCCATCAAAGTTTTATATGATATTCCAAAATTCACATAAAAAGGTGGATTAAACAAACCTATTCATAAAGACATGGTGGTTGGTTTACATCACTCACAGTGACATTGGGAACTTTATAACTCATCACTGACTCCCAGTGAACATTTCTACTATGCCTATATAAGAACACAGTAGAAATAAATATAAGCACTTTCTCAAGCTAACCTTTAGCAATATCAAGGCAAGTGACCAATCGTCAAAACTAGAAAATAATCGTAAGTAAAGGACGGAAGCACGTGTCCGCAAAAAAAAGCAAATTTTCAGGTCTATCGTATGTTTTTTGTGAGGACTAGGTGAAAGAGTTCAGATGAAATAGAAGAGGAATGCTGCCTATAACCCAAAATGCTATAGTCACAGAACCTCCAATTTGAGTGAAAGTCTTAAGTCTTTTTCGATTACTGTCTTGATTGAATAAAAAATAATTTAACCGTGTCTTTTCGTTGAATAAGTGCTATTAACTTATATCATATCTATGAGACATAGATGCTGAAGGTTTTGTCTTTGGATTCTAATCTCCAGACCTGATTTTAATCCGCTAGAAGATCTTCGGTGGGAGCTGAAGGTTTGAGTTCGAAACTTCTAACATCTGTGATCGCTAAAAAAATATGAAATGTTACATTTTATGGGCAAAGCTTCAGAATAAGCAGGGGTTAAAGACTTTTCCTCACTGTAATGCAAATTTGAACACTCCGATGAGATTGTGTCAATGTTCAAAATGAGACATGGAAGGTTAACATGAAAATGAGTAACACAGATCACACACATATCACCATGAAACAGTTAGTTTGTGATCTACTACGACTGTAATAACTGTTGATATGTCAGTGTGCACTAATTAAAAGCACAATATTCACCAAGACAAAAACTTGGTGTTTCTTTAATCTCCGCATAGTTTGTCTGCGTAATCCTTCATGAATGTGGTAAGAAGAGAACAGGCCACTTTATTTTTGGTCGCCTTGCATTTCTTTTCTTCTGGGATCTTCTCAATCCACATCTCATTGTTCAGCATGTACCTGAAACTTGACATCAGAAGGTCAATCAACAATTAAACGTTACAATGTTGCAGTACACTTTAACTTAAAGACTTACTGTTGGCCGTCTTTGTTTAGAACAGAGATGTCATCATTCTTTCCCATGATCAGATACTGAGCTTCATTTTCAAGCTTTAGTTCATCACATGATGAGCGTAGGATCATCTGGCGCGAAGCCCCTTTCTGAATATCAGAGTCCATGGAAGCTGCGCAGGAAATGACTGCATTTTTGACTGAATATTTATGAGTTATTATGCAAAAGGTTCGTTGGTGGATCTGTGGAACACTGAAGCTGTTGTTGATCATTTAACCCGTGTGCATTATTCAAATTTACAACCCTTTCTATAAGATCTCTATTTTTTTGGGTACAAATCTCTTCATCTGCCTCAATAATAATCAGAACTAATAAATAAAAAAACAGTATTTTTACCGTTTTGCCAAAATTGATAAAACAATGATAAAAAGTTTACCTTTCATCACAGTCTTGGACATTTCAAATATTAGTACAACATGGGTGTTTTATGTAGCACCAGATACATTTTTTTCTCATTTATTGTTCCTGGCTGTTTTGTTTTTTGGCCATTTTAACACAACAATCCTGCATTCTGGATTGTTGGTGGCCATATCTCAGATTTTTGAAAATTTGAAAAAATTTGAAAAAGCATTTTTCAAAAATATACGGTATGTAAAAATAAGATTTGTCACCAAAAATCATTCAATTTGCTGAAAGTTGTGGCCAAATTTAGACTCAAAGGTCACTTGAAACATAATTCATAAATGTATTAAAATATTGCCTCATATTCTTGGTTAGGATCGTAACATTGGATTAAAAGTAGGGGTGCACCCTATTGGTTCCCTGGCCATTTCGGGAAAAGAGATTAACACCACACTTTAGAGCAATGGTGAGCAATTGTTTAAATCAATTTGAGCTTCTGCAGCCCAGACGAGACAAATCATAGTAGAATAATCGATTGATTACTTGAATTGATAAATTCATCAACAGATGTTTTTTTTTTGGAGGGGGTGCGGAGGTTATGAAAAGAAGTAGAACCAGAATAATCTGAAAGTTGATAATTTAATGAATATTAATCTCCACTAAACATGTTTTGAAAAAAATATAGCAGTCCAATTTTAAATGTGCATTACAAGTCAGGAACAATGAAAAAAATCCAAATCCACGTTTCCACATCTCAGAGCTCTAGAGCTGACCAATCAGTTAATACATGACTACCAAACTAAACGGGTTAAATGGGATAGCTCTGGGTTGAGTAAACACACCAGAATTTTTTTTCTAATGAATTTGTGGGTTTGTTTTTTTTTTTCTACACAAACTCGGACTCTGATTTAAGGGCCAGAAGAGGCATGAATTACTTGCAATTTCACTTTACACAAAAGACAAGCTTTTAGCTCCACAGTGCAGCTGTTTTATGCACTGCAATTCTACCAACATCATCATCACTTTGTGGGCTCCAGCTCAATTCTACAATAATCAGAGTATTTTATAATAATTTCATTTCATAATTATATCTTGAAGGAGTATTGAATTGCTAGAAGACATCGTTAAAGCAAGTCAATATTATAAATAGGATTGTAATAAAAAATGTAAAAGAAATAGTGAAGGCTTGAACGTACCAATCTGAAGTGTGTTTGTGATTTCCACGCTGTAGTACATAAAAACATCATCACTCGTGAAGTTGAGAATTTTGATCTCATAGGCTGTAAAAACAGACCGTGTCAAAAATGGAAAAATGTTAATAAAGCTTCAAATGTATATGTCTACATTTCTTGACCTCACCAAATGCAACAAAATGACTGTAGCAGGCGTAATGTTTCCGAGTGTTAGCTTCGATATCCTTACTGAAGGTGACTTTCAGCTTTGGACAACCACCTAAAAGGTAAAATACTTCTTATAATTATTGCTTTTAAAGAAGACTTTTTGAAATAGCACTTTTAGCTCAGCTTAGCACAGAATGCAATCAGACCAAATTTGACATTGTTTTGACCTTGTGTTTGCTTTTTAAGGGATTTTAAAATAATATTTTTTCTATTTTGTCTCAACACTTTCCATTTTTGTTACAAAACATAAAAACTGTTCTCAATTATTGGAGTAAAAAAAATGACAAATTAAAAAAAATATATATATCAAGCAAAAATATATATCAAGGTAATTTATTAGACCAAATAAAATTGTAAAAAAAAGGGGTTGTCAAAAAACCGCCCCAGACTTCTAATGGTTTACCTACGCTAAAGTTGATCACTCAAATTGGTTAATAAAATGGAAGGGTTTTAAGCAATCTTTATATAAAGTGTTCTTTAATGTAAAGATTAAAAGGCAGGGTAGGGGATTGCTGTGAGCCAGTGATTACATATGAAATAAACACATCCCTACATCAAAAGACCCCTGACCCTCACTCCATTTCAACATCATGAATACACCCGCTGCTTGCTACAAGTTCTCACCTTCAGCACAGGAACACACGTTTCCATTACACAGTTTGGAAATCATAGGGCTCTTTTCAGGGGCCGTGTAGAAAATCTCACATCTCTTTTCTGTGAGGTACAATAAATCAGTGAGCAGAGCTCAAACAAGTTTTAAATGGTGAGACTTGAAATATTGTTAGTAACCTGGACTGTAATAGTCATAGATGACCGCTGAACCAGGCTGGACTAGCCCCATTGGGACAACCTGCTCTGCTCCAAACTGAAGACACTGCTCACCCTCCTTGATCTGATGACATGGAGCAAATCATGAAAAAAGCTCACCTCACCACAAGAACCTGAAAGAACTGAAATGTGATGCTCGAGAATGTTTCGTTACCTTTTCAAAATAGAGGAACACTTTATTTTGATGGGTTTCATAATGATCGATGTACCGCTCTGAACCCTTTGCATTCTGTGGAGAGGATAAAAGTTAGTCGATGTCTGAACAGAGCTTGGAAATGTTGAACGATGATTCAAAGAAGGTATAATGTACATTGTGCTTTAATGTAGATGCCCCATAAATGTCATTCTGTCGTGATTATTGCTCAAAAACAACACAATTGTGGGTTTCCAAACCTTTTAAGGCAGGAACTCTCATCTAAGCTGCTTCAAGTGGAAGGGTGTAAGTATTTCATTAAAATTGCTCCTTTTATAATCTTGGAGTCAAAACAATTACTGATTTTGGGTCTCCAATAACTGCCACATCTTCCTTTAGCTGCTTTAGCCATTACTTTTATATCTTTAAGCATATCTTTTAATTTACCAAAAAAAGCCAAAAATACGCAAAAACCACTTAGTTTCTAAATGAATGTATTCAGTTTCTATTCACCTCACTGCTAGAAAATATCCTCTTTGGGCTGACAATCTGCATCCTCTCTATTATGTAATTTAATTCATTTCTGCCTACAATTGCTGCGTTTCCAACCACCCATTTTTATGTGCATTTTGGAATATCTTTTTATGCAGTTAAAAAAAATTGCTGCATAAGCTTCGATCGAAACACATTTACCAAATAAATGCCAATGCAACGGCAATACGTTTCTGTCATAACCGCGGTGCAATGGGCGGCATTAATGGACTAACCAATGAACCGATTTCATTGCACAGCATCTGAAATGTTGTTTCGGTCATTCTAAAATTCTTTAGCCAAAATCTGTCATCAAAGTGCTTTGGGATGATCACCTCCCAGAACTGTCTTGACCAGTTGCATTCCCAAAGAGCAGTTCCTCTCTTACAAAAGCAAGATAACATCACTGTGCATAGTTTTGTCTAAGTATTCTAAGATGCGATTAAATTGTTACATACGGAAAAAGGTCACAACACAGCGACTTCCATTTTTCTTTTACAATTTGGCTTCAATTTGTGATGATTTTGTTCTTTTGGACACATTGGATGGAAACACTGTTTTATTCGCAAATATTTTATGTAATGCTCCAGTTTTGCGCATAAATTAGAATGATGGAAACATGGCTAATGTCTTCATAACATTTTGTGAACATTTTGTGTAACATTTAATGCATAACAGTAATCCAAACGATTCCCGGATCGAGGGAGGAGGTCAAAGAGGATGATATGCATGCCACGATGGTGAAAAACAAGTAAAAGAACACTTAGAAAAGCAAACACTTGGATAAAAAACACAAAGAAAAACAGCCAAAACCAAATGAATACAAACTGATTGCTCTGGAGGCTCTAAAATTTGACTCAAAGCAATCAACATATTCACGGTTTTCGTATCCTTTTTAAAACACTACAGTCATTTTAGCTCATGCTCTCAGCAGCATAGAAAACCTTGCACCATTTGGCTCCTTTAATGTAAAATCTTTACACAATTGCGTTAAAAAACCTAATTCTCCTTTGGTGTCTACTGCTGGTCTGTCTACTCTGTTTTTGTCTGGTTCCCAAGTAATGGCTGGTGATTAGCTTATCAGGGATTTCCATAATTAAGCCATCCACATGCTAGCCCTAGGTTTACCTGGCTTGGATCCTACTCCAGCTGCCACACAGGCCATGCTTGTAGCTTCCCTGAGTAGTTCCCCATGTGAGTTGGAATTGCTAGTGTGGGTTTTTCCTCTGAGAGCTCAGGTTTTCTCACAAATCTACAACATGCGCCCTAGGCTAATTAAATATTATTAAATGTTACGTAAATGCTGTTTAATTATGACACCCCCCTCCCCCACACTCCCTTTCATCTTACTCCCTTTATAGAGTCTCTCTAATAAAAAATTCTAAAACAATTTAATTTACTCATAATAACATTTACAAAGGCATCTGTAATTAAAGTTTCCCTGTTTTATAACGTAATTAACCTCTTAAGCCCTGGGGCCTATTTTCCGAAAATCCTATACTTTTACTTTTTACCATTTTGAGACTGACAGGATCCCCGACGAAACACAGGACGCGGAGTGTGGAGAGACCTGCTCTTACGCACAGGGAGTGTCTCCATATTTCGTCATGTTATGCTAGCACAGAGCTACAGAAAAGAGCCAAAATGGAGTTTACGCGGAGCTATGGACCGGACATAACAACAAACGGACTTTTATCGCTATGGAAATAAGTTTTGTTGAAAAAAACGGCAAAGGTAAGACAAGATTTACATGCTTGCTTTGTTTTTGCTGGCGTTTTTTTCGGGGAACTTTTGCTCCCTGCTCTGAAATACTTTGCACCATGTAAATGAGTTGCATATCGGATTCTGCTGGTTGTTAGCTTTCATTTGATGCCATAGTTTTGGTGTTTCCGTTTATATTGTGGATACATATCGCACATGAACAAAAACTTGGTCATGAATTATACTCCGGATATGTTGTTGTTTATTTGCATGGCGTTCGAGCTGTGGTTCACGGATATGAAATTGAATTAGATACGTTTTTAGAGGAGTTTCCGCTGAACACAACAGTATTTAATATGTGTGGGTTATTCTCAGGGTTAGTGAGCTATGAGCGAAAATGTAACGCACAAGGGGGCAAGTCCCCGGTACCACAGACTCTCGGGCTTAAGAGTTTAAAAGGTACATTGCATAACTGTACAGGATTTTGAGGTTCCATAAATTAATGTAAAGTCTTTATTTAAATGCAACTCTCAAAAATCAGATTTTTACCAATTTACTATAAAGACTTACTCCTAAACATATATATCAACTTTTAAATTACATCTTACAATGTTACGATGCATTGAAATACAAATGCTATAAATACAGTGTAAAAACTGATAAACAGATGTATAGGACGGACTGATGGAAAGATGTCTAAAGCTAAAACATGGAAATTTCTTGTAATATTTTTGAAGCGTGATTACAAACTTTATGGGATGAATGGAGAAACAAATGGATGGATGGAGAGGGATGAGAGGATCTTACATGTTCCAGATCTCTGGTGTTTGGGATGAGGCCACTCAGCATAGAAATGTCCACTATAACCATCCCAGTATAACCAGCAGAACTATTACTTTTTATTCTGTGGGAGGACAGAGGAGAAATAAAAAGGTCAGAGAGCCTGATGTGTATTTAGGTTATCAATGATTTGCTAATGGAACCAAAGATAGCGTAAGAGCTCACCCCAAGCACACTTTGTAAATGAACGAAGGACTCTTTTCAGTTTCCTCTGAGATTTGTCGTTTTCTGCGAGTGTGAAGGTCAAACCATTCTGTACTGCTCATGGGCGGATCATTTTGAACACCATAGGTTTCATAATTATCATAATCATCATATCCTTCATCCGTATCTTCAGTTTCTATGAAAGAGCACAGGGTTGTGATTTGAATCAAAGATTACCCATTGGAACGGTTTATTAACATGCCTGCAAACCCTTTTATTAGATGAATAAACATTTGATTTTATTAACTATTTGCATATGATGTAATGTTTCATACTATACTCCAGCTCTCCGGTCACCGTAACACTCAGGTGAAAGAGATCACAGTACGATTGATCCTTCTTCATTGTTTTGTAAGTCTGAACAACCTGCAATTATTCAAATATCCAAATATTAACTTCCCAATATTGCACAGATAAACATTTGATCGGAAGTTTGTTCTACTGCAATTGTTTGAATGAATTGCAAAGTGTTAAAAGTGTTAAACACAGCATTAAAAGGGGTGCAATGGTAACTACCGAATGAAAACAACTTTTGTGAAAATATCAATAACAGTTCAAATATGGAGACACTTACTGATAATGTTCCATATCCTGTTCCCTGAAAATTCAGTGTAACTTTTCCAACATTCTTGATCTATAGAAACAAAAAGTTTTTTTGTGAAAAGCCAATAATTAATTTTCCACTCCACTTTAATGCAGTTTTTTTCCAAACCGTGATAAACACCAGACTGTTTTTTTTGTTTTTTTTTCATAAAACACCATAACTCCATCAAACGAAGCATGTATATAGATGCCTTGTGAATATATCTTTATATATTAAAATCTGGATGTTTTTATGACTGAGAAAGTTTGGAACAGAAAACTTAGATTTCTCCCAACCACTTTTGCACTAAATAAATGGAGAAATGAAAAGTTGTCAAAATGAAGTTATGGCGTTTTGGGAAAAAAAAAACTCAAAACAAAATTTGATCTCTGAATTTAATCAATGATTTGAAGTTTATATAGTGCAGTTATTTGATTCTTACCTTGACAGCTTTTGCAGTGAGAGCATTTGATTTATTGAGATGTAAATCTTGTTTCATGCCATTTTCATAGAACAGTTCTACCCTCAAATCCAAGTTTTGCACATCATTGTTCTGTAGGCTGTATTTTGTCAGAGCTTCAAGGGCTAGAACTGTATCCTATAAGAAAAATCACATTATGCATTAAAAAAATATTACAATATTTAAATCTTGAAATCCTCATGAATACAACCGAGAAATAAACTACTTTACCGAAAGGTTTACTAATAAAGTTGGGAACTAAGGGGAAAACCCAACTATTAAAAAACAACTTCATGTCATAATCCCCCTTACCCATTCTTGAATGTTAACTTCTCTACACACTGCTGGGAGTCCGTCATTCCCAATCCGCTTTGTAATAATTGCACTTATCATTTATTAGTGGTAAAATTCACAATTTTCATTTTTCTTTCATAGATGTTTTATGGAAGTGATTGGAAGAGCTGCACTCGATTATTTGCATGTATGAATACTTTTGTCAATGTAGTCTGGGTTAAAACCTATGGAGTCATGCCTGGGTGGAGCGGAATCCTCCTCCGTATTTCCGCTGCTTTGTGAGCCAGTTTGCAACTCGTTTAGCCATCAACTGGTCCTGTGCAACCAGAGCTGTTAGCAGAGCATACGCACTGGTTTCCACAGATTCAGCATCTGCATGTCCTGAAGATTCACTACTGTCTTCCTCTGCATTCCATAAACAGCTTGCTGCACAAACATGGAACAGCTTTTAAAGAAATCACAACAAACTGTCTATTTTCTCTACATGAGAGTGCAGCTAGTTTCATATATGTTCAAAAACACTGATAATCTGTTAACTGATATTGTCAGGTTCTATGAAAACTCTGATCATTTTATTTTAAATTGCTACTGGTCTGATTGGTTTCAATTATCTATGGTAAGCTATGCTAAAGAGGATATCACCAAATCTGGAGAGCGGCCGGTATATTTTGAAAAACAAAACAAAAAAAATGGAAAAGGGTAAAACCCCACTAATTAGCTTGAGGAAATATGGAGAATAAGCCCATGTTGGAAAAAAAGAAGAGTATTCAAACATTTTTTTGTGGTTGCCTTATAGAGTGAGTTGAATGTCATGTGACTGGGTGCAGCATTTTATGGTCGTTGATATACTTTAATGTAAATACTTGTGAGAATATTTTTTCTTAAAGGTAAAAAAGCAAAAGATGATCCTAAAAAAATCCTCACGTTACCCAACATAAAAGCTGACCAATAAACCTAGAACTTCACAGGAAGATCTAGTAGTCCACAACCCAAAAAGAGTTGGAACCAATATCTAAATAGTTACCATTAGAGAGACACTATACCAGTATGGAATGAGAAGATGAGGCACCCATGCAAAGTGGGAAAATCACTGCAGCAGTGAATGTAAACGTCATTAAGAACTAACTGTCATCACAGATAGCGATGGCTCCAAGCTTCTCTTGTGCTCGCAGTGCTATAGCATTTTGAGGATCCATTAAAGACAGGGCGTAAGCTGTGATTGCGAGAGAATAGGGGCTCTCCAAATGCTCCAATTGTGCCTCGAGGTAAGACTTTGCTTTATCCATAGCTCTTCCCTGAAAACAAAAGAGGTTTTCACAGATTTGCTTATTGAGTACAGAATAATTCCAACAACCTGCCTATGTGTTGTCACTAGAGTTAATTTTTTACCAGTTCTGCATCACTTCCCGGCTCGAACACTTTTTTGGCATGGTTCATTGATATAAGAAGATAAGCAGTTACGGGAACATCATCTTTCGCATTCCCCACCCCTCCCTGTGAATAAACACGTAGTGTTGGGTATCATCAGCAAACAATATCGACAGCTAAAATAAACAAATCTCTCAAGCTGCACCTTCATTCCTCTGTCATACAGACGGTTAGGGTCATCCCATGCACCATTGCTCTTCTGACTGGAAATGAGATAAGCCATGGCCTCCTGAATATACCGGTCATTCACATCAATGATTTCCCGGGACTCGGTCAACTCTTTGGCAATAAATGCAGTAAGCCTATGGGAAATTGTGTTAAAAAGTAGTTTACCATTATGTTAGTAATCCACACCATGTTTATGAAATGTATCAATTTATTATTAGGATGTAGTTTTTGGAATTCATACCAAAGGCTGCTGGGAGTCTCCAGAAAAGCTCCATAAGAGCCGTCTGTTTTCTTGTACTCCAGAACAGTGCTGTAACCTGTTGAAGAAGACGATCACTTGTAACTTGTTATATACACATGTGGGTGGCATTCTCATCTTGCTTAGCAGGTAGCTGTAGCTTTTGGCCAGGAACAGATGTGGTCAGGTGGTACGCAACTTTAACTAGGTGTTTCGGCCCTTAAACCACAACACCCTCCAGTTGTTAGGCCAGCATTGAGTGGCCGGCTCACTGGCCATCTGTTCCTGGCCTTCGGCATTCCTCCTCTCTCTTTCTCCAAATCCAGCATGGGGCATGTTCTACCTCTTGAGCAGACACGTCATGCTCACATGACTGGAAAGCCTCTACACCCTACTTCAGCAAGTACACCTGTCAACCCTTGTCTCTAGTTTTGGGCTAGAGATTGGTACTTTGAGGCCTATCTAAGGGCCTCCTTGCTACCTTCCTTCCATGGCATTGTAACCAAAATGATCTTCTGGTTTCTGGTTGACCACAACACAATGTCTGGGAAGACTGTTGTTTAGACCACCTCAGGGAAATGCAGCCTTCTACCAAGACTCTTATCTCCCAGGCACTTGCAGTCTGAAGGATTCTAGGACTTCTTGTTCTTATGGTTAGAATAGGCCTATCTCCTTCCTTGTGGAAGGTGATCACTCTCCCAGAGGCAGTGTCTCTTCTTGCCTCTCTCTCTCTCTCTCTATGGCCATGCCGCCTATACCACACCTGGGTTTGGCTACAGAGCTTACAAAGATCTGGCAATGTTAACAAAAAATATGTCAAAGAACCTTTATTTAGTTTGTT
Organism: Danionella cerebrum; assembly: GCA_007224835.1. Taxonomy (NCBI): domain Eukaryota; kingdom Metazoa; phylum Chordata; class Actinopteri; order Cypriniformes; family Danionidae; genus Danionella; species Danionella cerebrum. The sequence continues at coordinate 357,408 of SRMA01026879.1, read as the reverse complement.
GGAAGTTTCAATGCTTTCCCTTCAACCTAACAACACTAAACTCACTAGGATTGTGTGGTGTTAACTGTAGCCATGATTAATGTCGAAGTAACAAATAAATTCTCAAAAACTTTTTACTATCCCATACCGAATTGAACTGTGATTTCAAATCAACTGATGACTCGTAGTGAGTAAGAAGTTTCTTTCGGAAAAGGCACTCACCAGTTTGGATCATGGACTTGGCTTCATCTCTGCGTTCGGCTTTAAGTGCCAACCATTGGTTAGTGGCATCCAAATATCTCATGGCATGAATGGCAGGAGACATCTTCACCATTGTCTGCTCGGCACAGCCAGTGGGCAACTCTATCAGTCTATCAATGCCTTCCAAGTTCAGACAGTTCTCTACTGCCTCACCCATCACCCCTCCTAGAGAAATCAAGTCCATTTACAGTGTTTGCTGGATTCTTTCAACCAATCATCATATCTTTCAGTCATTTGTCCATCCATCAATCCTCTTTTCAATCCATTAAACCATCAGCCCATCCATTCTTCCATCCCCCTTCCATTAATTAATCTATCCTTTGCTTCTTGTAGCAATCTTTCCTTTCATGCCTTCTTGCAACAGATTTATCCATCCATCCATTAAACCAACAACTTATCCACAACCCCATCCTTCCTTTTATCCCTCCATCTATCTATGTCTTCTTGCAGCAATCCATCCATCCCTCATCTATCACTTCTTTAACCTATCCATGGCTTCTTCCATCCTTTCATAGCCTCATCCATTCAGCCATTCTTTCAATAATCTTTTCAATACATCTGTCCTTTAATTGCCTGTTACTTCCATCCATCCATCCATTCATTTATCCAACCACGGATCAGTTAAACCATTCCATCGCCCAATTTATCCATCCGTCCCTCATTTAATCCATCTATGCTTGGCTTCTTGCATCCATCTTTCCTATAATGTCTTCTGGCTACAATCCATCCATCCCTTTTTCAGTCCGCCGGCCATTCATCATTAATCCATCAACCCATCCATTCTTCCACCCCTAAATGTATCCATCGGTCCTTCCATTAATTAATCAATCCATCCTTGGCATCTTGTAGCAATCTTTCCTTCAACCCTTCTATATATCCCTCCCTTCCTCCCCCTTCCCCCCATAAATTAATCTATACTTGATTCTTGCATCCAGCTTTCCTTTAATGTCTTCTTGCAACAGTTCTATCCTTTCATAGCTTCTTACTTAACATCCATCCATCCATCTCCCCAACTGCTTATCCATGAAACCACCCACCCATCCATCCATGGCTTCTTCCATCCACCCATTCAGCCATGCTTTCATAGCCTCTTCAATTCATCCAACCATGGATCGATTAACCCCTCCATCTTTACGTTCCTCCATTAATTCATATATCTTTGGCTTCCTGTAAACATCTTTCCTCTCATGTCTTCTTGCAACAATTCATCCATTCAGATACCTTTCAAGCTTAAGTAGACCTCAGAATCTTGAGCACCAGGGATCTGATCTAGAGGAGGTGCAAAATCCACCACCTTTCTCCTCACTGTTGAAAAGAAAAGAAAGATTGATGAAAAAGCCAAATAACTTGATAGCTATAAGTGATGCTTACAGTTTGAATCAATGTTGAATTCTTGGTCAATAGAAACCATTTCACCTTCTCCCTGATTGAGATAAAGAGAGGCATTAGCCGAATCCCAAGCATTCTGTATCTGGCACGGCCTTGCTGCTCCAGCCGCGCTTAAAGAAGTAACCTTTACTTAAAGTTTCTTCCTTATTTCGAGGCATAGTTAATATCGGAATTATATATTTTGTCTTCAAACCACATGAAACTGATTCAAACCTCCACTCTGAGCTCCTTTCTGACCCGATCAGCAGCACCGTTTGAGGCATAAGCAAAGACCTCAATAGGGATGCTCCCAATAACAAGTGGAACCACAGTAAAATACACGGCCACTGCCGAGTTTGCTGAGACTTTGACCTCTTCTTTCACATCACCTCCTCCAGCTGTGCACAACCCTTTCTCTTCTTTCAGCTTCACAACAACCTACAAGCACAAATCAGTCTTAATTCTAAATCCTCATGATTAGCTTCAGTTTATAAGAACATTAGTATTATTTACCTCTAAATCCTCTTTCCTGTAGTTGTACAGAACAGCTTTGACCTGAAGCTGCTCATTTCTTTTGACAGAGTAAGGAAGGATGATGGACAAGAAAAAATCCTTTAAGACTCTAAGGGGCTTTGGCTCTGCAATGCAAAATCCTGAAGAAAAACACATTTTTTTTCAAATTTTTAAATTTCAAACTTTTGTCATTTTTGGCATATGAGACTAGCTTTGAAAAATGCAATTTCTAAATGTTTACAATTTATATTACACATAAACTGCTTCGCTCTTATTTGAGCTGAGAGTGTTTGGACCCCTCAGAAGGGATTTTGTACCACTCTTTTTGCAGATGCCCTCCGGGACATTAAGGTTTCAAGGCTGAAGAGAGAAAACTCAAGCCTGCAGCTTCCTCATTTATTGTAATCTTTTTTTATAACTTGTCATTCTGTATTTCACTGTTAAAACATGTAATGTGTAAACTGATGATTTCTTAGTCTGAGGGCAAAACTCAAAATCATAAAGGGGCTTTTAATTTTATATCCAATGTTATTTTATTTTCAAATTATTAAAAACTTTAAAATAAAGAGATTCTGAACCTTTTGTGGCAGAAATACCAACAGCCTGGACTTCCCAAGTGGTAATGGAATGAGGTGCAATTTCTTCATGCCTGACAATTTACAAGACAAACGTAATGAACGTTCATATTTACCAGTGTTTATGAGTATAAAACATATTACTTAATATATTGTCTGGTTACTTTATAATAGAACAGGAAGTTGCATCACAACCAGGAATCCCCCCCCCCATGCAAAAAAAAAACCTGCTTCCAGAGTCTTCTGTAATGGGTTATGAATTTATAATAAAGAACACTTATAACCTGGTAATGCCAGTGCTATCTGACTCGATGACAATCCACATCCATGACTGGGGGAAATAATTCCTGATGTCGATAGAATCCTCATTAATCATGACTTCTTTAAAAAAAGGATCACTGACTAGAACGATAAACACAGCAATTTATTTCACATTCTTTCAATATGCCTCCACTTAAAAAACAAAACATTTCTGCGAACTTATGTAATGACAGATATACCTCGTCCAAGGTACTTTTTTCTCCGTTCCAGTTTTTCTTTTTTCCTTTTCTCAACTGCCGCTTCACAGCACTGCTTAAAAGCTTTCTGACAGGTTTCCTTTACTCTTTTAACACGCTCCTCACAAGATGTGTGCAGTTTGTTTAGCCTCACACCATCAAGACAGCACTTCCTTTCTAAATCCCTAAAGCCGCTAACTGTGGTGATCACATCACATTATTTGGCATGTAATTAAATATGAACACTGGGACTTAAAAATGCTCTGCATCTTACCAATTTTATTGTATTTTAAAATATAGTCCTCTTCTCTCTTGATACGATGGTTTGGCTTATTTTTGTTACACTTATGATCTGAAAAGAAAACATTTGGCTTAATCCCTTATAATCTTTTACAATGGCAATTTTCAGGTTAGGATTTCTGCTGGATTTTACCAGTTGGTATTGGGGTGAGCAGATTACAGTTAGAAATGAAAGTGAGCCCTGCTCTCTGCAGAACAGCGCTGGAGTCTTCTCCTCCACCAATAGAGCAGGCCAGGTCATACGAGTTCATGTACTCAAACATCTGGTTGCAAAAATAAAACCCACTCCCATCACGAGAAGCAACACTTTAACATCATACATGCATCATTTATCTTATGAGTAAAACTATAAAATGTTACCTTCTGAAGACTAAGCTTGTTTTTGTTCAGAATATAAACTGCAGAGTCCACTGCAACGAGAGCCACTTTGGTCTCTGGGTCTGTTCTAATAGTCATCTCAAAATTTGTAGCAGGTTTGATCTCAGGCATTGAATCAATTTCTATCTATAACAAGATCAAAATGTTCTATTAAAGGAAATCTAAGATGTAGATCACATTTTTCCAAATATTAAACAGATATTTGGTGTATTAGTGTGTAGTCAACCACCCTATAATATACAAAGTGCATCAATGAGTAATTTTAGTTTTTAGACAGGACAGTAGAAGGAATTCATTTCAATCAGGCAATTAGCAGGTGTAACTTACAAGATACGATTACACAATTGTGACAAACATATGAATAATTATATAATTCTTGAATAACAAATTATATATATTTTTTTATCTCATCATCTCTGTAAAGTTCGGAAGCTTTTCAATATCAATTGCCTGATTACTCTCTATTTAGGGCTCAAGAAAAGAAGGTGCATAGAACCCAACTGTAATTGCTCAGAGTAATATTGTTGGCTTTTGGCACATTTTTAAGAGTCTAAACGTGTTCAAAAAAAATCAAAGGGTTTTGTACACACATCAGAACTTGTGATTTGGTGTTGAAAAGTGTGGCAAAATGGCTCTATAGCGTCACCTAAAGGGTTTCAGCTTATAGTGCGCTAACAATTTGTCATAGGCGAATGAAAATCAGAACACATGTATAGGGTACCAAGATTTAAATATAAGTCATATAGATTGTTTTCCCAAAATTGACAGGAAGTCAGTTATTTTGCAAAAACCTCTAAAAATGGTCATACTTTAAAGAAATCTGTTCATCTCCAAACTCCACCAGTCTGATCTTAAAACATATGGGATGTTACATTTTTTGACTTTGTTAAACTATGTGCTCACGAGAACCATCGAAAGTCAAAATGTCGTCATAAACAAGAAGTTGTTAATGACTCAGACATACAGTCTCTAATCAAGTTCAAATATGCCATGCTTGTTAAGAGTTCCTGTCTGAACACATCTTGATAGCAACCTACAGTGTTAGTTATAGCCTAGTGGCAGCAAAAAGAAAATCAATTTCTGCAGTTTTATACTATAGCTTTTTTGAAATTGTTGAACATTTTGTGTTTGGTGGTTGTTAATGAGTCAGCCATACAATGTCCGGTGGAAATAAAACTTCCTGTGCGTTAAGATACCATCCCATGAACACATCAATATAGCAACCTACATCATCAGTTATAGAGCCACATGGTGGCCAAATGTAAAAAAATCATTGCAGACTTGAGAAGCTTTCTAGGAGCCACATGTAACATAACAAAAATAAGAATTAACTCATCTGTACCTTTGCTTTGCAGACATCCTTCACGTCAACCCAGACTGAGTCAGCGACTACCTTTCCATTAGGTGGAGGGGCTGTAAAATAGTACGCCAGGAGGCGAAAAGAAGGCACCATGTCCACTTTGACCTTTATATTGATAGATGTTGCTTCAGTCCTCTCCACGCTCCCTATCTGCACAATTTGCCCCTTACTCCAGACCTGTTCATTTCAGTACAATTATAGAACTTCATTGTAGATTAATGGCTCATTTCTCACCAATAATAAATAATGTCATTGTAACTTACCATAAAATAAATGAACGTTGGTTTGGGTGCACCTTGTGGTGTAATGACCCTTACAGTAGCTTTCAAATTCTCTCCAGGCTGAAGGAACTGTTTTTCCACTTCCAGACTCAGGTAAGAGTCTTCTTCAGCAGCCATTGCACTAACTGTCATCTTACTGTCGCTGTGAATGACATCCAGATTCTTTCCTTTTGCTGATACCTGGAAAATATGTTTTTTTTATTTTAAAAACCGTTCTTGATTTACCAGGTAATTGAGGCCATTTTTAAAATAAAGCACATTTCAAACACAACGATAAACCTGAAAAAAGATCATATTAGATCTTTGTTTGCAGCTTTTAACAATAATCTTACTCTCTTATAGAATAGGTACAACTTGCTAGAATTGGGTTGGACCACCTTTTGCCTTCAGAATTTCCTTACCTCTCCTGGCAAAGATGCAACAAGGTACTGGAAAAATTCTTGACGGCATCATGGAATTTGCAGCTGATTTTTCGACTACACATCCACGATGTGAATCTCCCGTTCCATTAGTTCTAAAAGTGCTCTCTTTGATTGAGATCTGGTGACTGTGGAGGCCATTTGAGTACAGTGAACTCATTCAAGTTTGAGATGATTCGTGCTCAGCGAGTTATACTCTAGCAAGTTATACTCTATAACAATAATACTCTGGTAGGCTGTGGCCTTGAAAACAATGCTCGATTTGTACCAAATTGAGCAAAGAAAATAGTTGAAAGTCATTGGTACAAGGCAGGATGGATCTGACTGAATTCTGACCCTAAGATCTGAATCAGAAATTTAGACTTCAATTCAGACCAGGCAATGCTTTTCCAATCGTCTATTGTCCAATTTTGGCGAGTCTGTGCAAATTGTAGCCTGTTGTTTGCCTACAGGAGTAGCACCCGATGTGATCTGCTGCAGTAGCCCATACACCTCGAGGTTCGATGTGTTGTGCTTTCAGAGATGCTCTTCTGTGTACCTTGATTATTTGGGTTTCTGTTGCCTCTTACAAACCAGTCTGGAACTGAACTGCCACTCACTGGATATTTTCTCTTTTTCTGACCATTCTTTGTAAACCCTAGAGATGGCAGTGTGTAAAATCCCAGTAGATCTGTAGTTTCTTTAAAACCCGATCTGAACAATAATGCAATGTGCAAAGTCATTTAAAATCACCCCTTTCCCCCATTGATGCATCTAATATTGATTATATATCGACCATGTAGCTAAAAAGTGGCCGGTGAGTATATGTACACGCACGCACACTGTTACCTGTATGGTTTAATAATTTTGACAATTCTCACTTGAATACATATTCTAAATAAGGATTGGCCATAGAACATATTGCAACAAACTGGCCGCTGAGTGGCGATGGCTTTTGATCAATTAATAAGAATTACATTTTTAAATGTAAGCCACATTCTGTGCAGAACTTTATTTTTCTCTAGAGGTTTATTGGGAGCCAAAAGTTTCTGAGATGGTTATGAGTTGATTCGCTCAACAGATTTAAATCCTCACGGTCCACTTACTGTTATGGCTAATTTCTTTGCCTGAGGAGGTGCTGGAAAAGATATGGCTACATCTCCCATGTGATTTCCTGTGCTCTCCTGATTCAGGATCTGTTCTGATGTTTCCTCAACTGTCACGGTGGCTGAAAAATTCAGGTTTGGAACTCTGTTGCCATCTGGATATGTTGCGGTAGCCTGCAAAAATCACAGTTTACGTAAACAAACGTAATTCCAATGTCCATTGATTTTTGCCTTAGATCACACACCAGAATAGAAAATATGCCTCCAGGGGTGAAAAACGTTTTGGTTTTTGACAGATCCACAACATATGGTGATGTCACAATCTTTACTGAGGAACTTTCAGCATCCTCCAGCATGCCACCTACAGGCACAAAAAGTCAACGCTCAATATTTAGGTACCTCGAAATCTATGTAACAAGAATTTCCTTACTATTAAATAAAAATGAAGATGTAATACATTTCACTCACTTGCTTTGTCCAAAACAGAAACTGCGATATAAATGTAATTTCCCTCTATTTGTCCTTGAGTCATTAAGTTAGCAGTGAGGATATATGCTTCCGCAATTCCATCCTTCACCTGCAAAACAGAAAACATTTTATCATGCCAAACATTGTTTTTGTTTATCTTGAACATTATTTACTGACCGTTATCTGTTTTTCAGTGCCTAGCAGATATTTCTTTTCACCACTTTGATTGATGAGTCCAAATCGAACATATGCAATTCCGTTGACCCCCTTTCCATAAGTGTATCTGAGACAAAAACATCATCATGAGAAACCTGACTAAAGAGAATGATTTGCCACAAGGAAGAGTGGTTAGATACCTGGCAGAGATGCTGAATGGGAAGGACTCACTTGTCAAAAGATGGTAAGGCTGAGATGCTTGAATCTTAACCTCAAATGTGGGCAAAACTAAACAAAAATAGCATATTTTCTGAGCATAAATCTGAACTATTAGAACGGTTTAATGAGGTTTCACTTACCATATTCCTTAACTTCAATTTCAACTTTTGTAGTAGATTCAGGAAATTTGTAAAATGACGCAATGATTTTCCATTTGCCTGGGCTAAAAGTAAAAAAAAAACAAACAACAAAAAAAAATTAATTAAAAAGGTTTTTTTTATACTGTATTTGTCAACAGTATGAAACAGAATAAAAATGTCAAATATAACAAAAATGTTTTTACTTGAAAGGTAACCTACTGTATCACTTCTGGTATCTTGATAGACCGTTCCATTATTTGGTCAGAACGCAATACCCGGCTGTATATTATCAGTCCTTTTGAAGTCTGGGAAAAGAGGTTGTTCATCATCATTTCAGAACAAACGCATATTCATCAAATGAATATTTGCAATGGGGTAAATACAGAATTGTCTGATTTTTAATGCTTTCCTACAGGTTTACTTCAACAGTGAGATAGAGAATCAAGCTTTCTGACTTGTATACAGGTAACTAGCTGTGATTAGGACTCAATTCCATTCCCCCTCCTTTGCCCCTATTCTGAGTGTTGATATGAAGGCAAGAACTGCACCAATTTTCTTCTGAATGTGAGATTTGTTCGGAGCATTGTTTCAAGGGCTACTGATGGGATGTGAGACACTTGGCTCGGTGAAAAGGTGACAACTCTTGGTGAGATTATGCACAAATGGAATTAAAAGAACTGTCTGACATTGCATATCATAAAAAGCACCAAGGAGGATCTTGCTATTAATCTGAAGGCAGTTGGGACCATAGTCACCAAGAAAGCAATTGGCAACACATTACACTGTAAAGGACTAAGATCATGCTGTGGCGGCCAGGTAGCGCCTTCAGCCAGGCTATTGAAAATGGGACCTAGATGGGGTTTCCGGCAAAACAAATTCCAAAAACACACAAAAAAGGAGTTGCTCAAGAAGTTCTAAAATGTTGTAACCAATCTCCAGACCTTAATCACATTGGAGCTGAAGATGTCAAATGGTGATCTTTTACAAGGCAGAGGGGAGAAACCTGGTGTCAACTATAAGAAATGTAATTGCGTGATTGCAAAATAATAAGTTTGATCATAAATCTCTTTTTTTAATTATTATTTTAATAACTTAATATGTTATTCACCCTCTCACTGGCCAAACAAACCCAACATTACATTTATGGACGGGTTGTTTCTTTTTCTGTGGGCAAATATTCAAAATCAAAAGAGAGTCAAATACTTATTTCCCTCGCTGCTTAACTAGTAAAAGCTTACCACGATCTGAACATGAATTTCATCTTTAATGGGTCTCATGTAATTGTCCAGGAGGAAGATTCTGAATTTGACTGAAAAACACAGAGCGAACAGAATTAATGGCATTTTATATGTATCTATTAGTAAGAGAAACATATATTAATATGAAATATATTAATATATATATATATTCATATATTATTATGAAATCATACCAGTTTCTCCTGGATTATAAATGGGCTTGTCTGTTTGGATGAAAATGTACCCCCGTTTTGTTGACAAGAAGATGTTGGCCTTTCTGCCATTTACTTCCTCAAAGATGTCTTGGCTCTTAGCAGAGAGTTGAACATATGAATCCTTTCCTACATCTCCATAGAGACTAGGGACAACCTATTGGTTTTAGAAAACACATTTCTAGTTTAAATATAGGTTAAACAGACAAATCTTTCAAAACAAACTTACCTCAAGTTTAACTACAGCCTGGTAGTTATTGTTCTCATTGAGAAATACAGTTTTTTTCTCCGACAGAGTCACAGAAGGGTTCTGTTTTTCAAAGGAAAGCTCCAAACTGATTTCTTGGGTTGCTCCATGAAGCTGCACACCCACAGTCTCTCTCACCCCTAGGTGTATTATATTTGGAGCGAAAATAAGGCATCTATGTGAAAAAAAAAAAATAAATCAAATGAATACTAACTTCTTGCAAATACAAGCCAATACTGATCCTTTGATTGAAATTTATTATTACAAAACTACTTACGTGGGTTTCTGCGCATCCACAAGAACACAAAAAAGAACCAAAAACAAAGGAGAAACCATCATGCTCTTGCACTTTGCTGTTCGCTACTGGATTATTTAATTGCAAAAAAAAGCAACATTCAAAGCTGTCCAATCAGGACGGGACTCTAAAAAAGGCAGAATCTTGGCAAAAACCCATTGCAAGGAAGTCATGTGACTTACAAGAAATTGAGGTTATAACGGGACAGAGAGAGAGAGAGAGAGAGAGAGAGAGAGAGAGAGAGAGAGAGCCCAGCTGTCATTTAACGTGACATATATTAAGTTATATAATAATGCTTTATTCTGACTTTAAAAAAAACATCCAAACAGATTTGTTTGAGATTCTTCACATTAAATTCAAATGAAAATTAAGAAAGAACAAAGTCTTAATAGATGAAACAAAATACCAATAGAAGACAGAAAAAATCCTAATGGCACTTGTTCTGGTCTAAACCATTTGTAGAAACTCACACTTCGTTGAATTTTTTTCTGTTTTCTCCCAATCTTTAAGTCACTTTGGATAAAATGCTAAAGAATGAATGTGAAACAGGTCACAACTGCAAAACATTTAAATCCCCCACTAAGTAGTTTTAGAGAAAAGGTTCCAGATTGCTAGTAACCGAATCTGTTAATCCGAAACGATGCAAGTGCATTTCGGATTTCCAAACATTACATTAGTTTTACATTTGTTCTTTTAGATTTGATTATCTTACCATTTTACACCATGTCATAACGCAGTCAAAAACCGTGACATCACAACATACTACACCCCTCCTTCCACCGACACAGGTTTAGACTATATTTGTTGTTAGACATCCATTTTGGAGATGCATGTGACACACAGTATCCAATGAGAGCAAATGGGTCGAACTACCAATCATCGCAGGTTGCGTCACTTAAATACAGTTTATTAATCGTCTTTCGGGAGCCACACTTACTTCAATTATTCCATCAACCCTCTTCCATATGAGCTGGTCATTCCTCTTTCCCTGTCTCAGTCGAATCATTGGCTCCCACCTACCTCCCCTTCATCTCTCATGGTAATCTACTCAGACGATCTGAGCAAGACAGCAAGCATATGAACTTAAACCAGGTCAATATTTTCCAACTCTTGAAAGGAGGAGTTTAGATCGAACAATTCATAGAACGATTCATTTTTTAGATGTTTAAAAATCTGGTAAAAATAAAGTGTATTAAAAGCTAAATAACTTGTTTTTTGACCTTGGATGCATTTAAACCTGTTGTTGGCGACTTCAAAAACCCCAAAATTAATCAAATTAAATAAGGATATTGGCTCTTTAAAGACTTAAAAGCTGTGTCTAAATCCCAGTCCCATTTTCCTCTGAATGCGGAGGATGCATACCATCCTTCGTGGCCTCAGAATCCCAAGTTGCTTTGTGTTTTTCATTTTTATTTTAAACAGAATCCACACAAAATCGTGAGCAAATACATTAGAATTTGTTTTCAAATACAAGGTTTTTTGCACAGGATCCCTTTGAAGGATCTAAAACCTGGCTTGAGACACAGGTACAGTGACATCTAATTCTTATTAATGAAGTTTAATATGGAGTCAACCCAGAAACAGCTAAAATTCTACTTGAAAGGTAGGTATTGGACAAGAAACCCTGGATGGCAGCCATCAATTTCATGATTCTCCTTTTGAAGTGGCAAAATATTGTCCTTTTCCATCACACCAACCATAGTTGTTTTTTTTTTTTTATGCAGGGGTGTTTTCCTGAATAAGCCATTGAGCGAGCTGGTCTCTGTGTCTTCACTTGCAATCTTACAGCTCCATAAAAACTTGAAAATAATGCAAATTATTTTCCACATGATTTCAGGTCAGTAAAAAAAAAAAACAACTTCGGGAAATAAATGACCATACAACATAAATAAAAAGAATGGTACATGTTTATTCAAGCCAAATACACAAACCATAAAAACACAATTGAAGAATTATATTAGTATAATTATACTGTATGATCAATAAAATCAACAGTTCTCAAAGAGAAAAGCTAATTTGTCTTATTCATGATCGATTCATTTCATGCTCTTCAGCATCATATTCAGTTATTAACTTGTGAATATTAAATCTTTAAAATAACGATAAAAAGAAAAACGTTACATGGCAAAAACAATTAATGATCTTCCCCAATATTTTATCATGAATACATTAAAACAATATGTACATTTTTATACAGCAAGTGTAGACAAAAGATGATAGAGACCATAAATATATAACAAAAAGAAGAGAAAAAAAAGACAAATGTGCGGCTTGTTTTCCAAACCGCTTTTGGAAATGCATGTTGGATGTTAGTTACCAAATCACAGTACATTTTTTCACAAAATAAAGGAATACCCATAAAATATGTATATTTATTCATCTTTGATTAATCCCTTCAGACCCTGCATCCATTAAGATGTGCATTATGAATAATCATGTGCTTATTTTGCCTCATTCAATTAATGAATTATCCTTATTCAAATAAAAGCCTTATTCCCATCACATTAGACACTCAGCTTCTACTCAAATAATCTAAAAGCAGCACTTCATTCCGAGAACATTATTAGTTCTAACAGTTTACTCACCTTTATTGAGATTTGCACACTGGGTTTGTAAAATTTGTAACTTCATGTTATTGTAAATGTGAAATTTAAAAGAATAAAGAAATTTCAAAGTATGAAGGAGTTAATCACTCACTTTGTTTAATGTATAATTTGAATATTCCATACACATATTTATTACATAAAGGGGTCATGAACTGGACTCTTCCTTTCTTTGTACAGTTAATGAAGACCCAATTATATGGATATTACTTTAAAGAGGACACAAAATGGAACTTTGGAAGATCTCTTGAGCTCTCTCACTGGCCAGTATTTGAATATTCATGTGAGGCTTAATCCGTGCCGTGTCTGATGAGAGTGGGTGGAACTAAAACATTCAGATACAGAGGAAGGTAGTTAAAAATTTGTCAAATTCGAGCGTATAAGAGATTATTCATACTGTTTCACTTGTAGCTGTTTGTTCAGACTATAGCACTGATAAATGCACAGATAAGCCTAACAATGTTCTCTGATCAATTTCTGGGGAAAACAGATCTTTAAAGCTCATGGCAAAATGATAATAATAATAAACAGATTTTTTAATTGACCTAGAATATTTTTATTATAAATGACAAATGCCGACAACACAATGAGTTTGTGTCACGCGCATGAACACTTTATACAGCATTACTGAATTATTACGAGAAAAATATATTAAATGCCGAGTCATTTTCCTAATGTCAACCAAAAGAGAAGCCTCAAATTGAGTCTTGTTTATACGGTAATCAACAGTAAAATAAAGATAGTGCCCTGTGTTCAAGGTTACTGGCACAAACTAGCACTAGTCGTAACATTCTGCTAATCCTTATAACCATCTTGAGAAGCAGATTCCAACATGGCACTCTTTTTTTCTAGGTAATCAAGCAAGAATGTGGGGTTATATGTTGTCACTGACTCTGAACTGAACTTTTTTTTCTTCTGAAACTGTAATGCAGCCATTCTGTGGGTTCTTAAAAGTGAGCAAGCACTTTTTGGTTTCTCAGTTCATGACCTCTTTAAAAGCCGCTAAAAATAATGAAAAGAACAAAGTGCTCTTTATACAATTTAATCCATCCTACCAAATATTCCTCTACAGTAGCACCAGCACAGCACCTTTGGATATAAAGTTAAATTTGGATGAATATCAGCAGTATTCAACAGACTCTCTGCACAGGTTAAAACTTCAGAGGTTAAAGCAGTGATGAGCGAAGTGCTTCAGAATTTCAAGTACACTTTTAGACTGATAAATCCCAAGGAGAGGTACAGCGTAACCTCTCTGACTCACTCTGTCTGTCAGTGTGCCAAGGGAGGAGGCACTTGCAAACAAAGTAGATTTGAGGGACATAGGCCAGTTTGAAAAATCAAACCTCTGAACTGTCGTTGGTGTCCAGGACCTGTTTCATCATTGGTTCAGTGCTGCTGGAGCTTTTTGGCTTCTCATTGACATTCTTGTCTCGTTTGGATCGTACCAAAATAACGACAAGAGTGATGAGGAGTATGCTGAAGAGAAGGCCCACAATGACTCCAATGATCAAGACTAGCTGATCTTCACTGGACTCCCTGTGGTTCAGTTCTCTGGGAACGATTCCTTCTGCCTGGGGTTCCTGTAGAAGTGTTGGAAGCTTCCGGGCACTGTGGTCAAGTGCTATGTGCAGGATGTTTGTGCCACGGTTGTTTTCTCCACTGATGTCATGGGCCAATTGTGGAACACTATTAGCTGACCTTTTGGAAATGGAGTGGCTGTGGGTCAGTGAATGATAGTCGAGACTTCTTTTCCCAATGCCACGGTTTGCATTTTCTCTGGAGCGAACCGTGTAGATGGTGTGAATGTACCATTCCCTACCAGCGGAAACCTGGAGAGAGCGATAAAATGTTAGCATTAGCTCAACCTCTAGTTTTTGACATCATTTTCAGGTTATTTCGCCATTTTAAACCCGTTCTTTTATTCTTCATAAAGTAGTGACCACCCCTTTCTAAAAAAAATAATCAAAACAAAATGTAAATTATTGTTATTGATGAGGCCCAATCAAATATATTGGAATTGTTTTTTTACGAATCCATTCATCCTTGTTCAAATAAGTCTAAAATCAACAAATCGATCTTTTTATGTATAGCAATAGAGGTCCACCAAACAAGTTTGTGCATTTGTCGCATGAAACTGTAAATACAAAGAATAATGCTGAGCTTTTTTTTTGTGGAAAAGTCATAAAACAATGGGGATTGGGTGCTGTTGTCTCATATCATACGGTTTGGAAATAAATAAATACAATATACACTGTTAACTTGACTCTTTTATCCCCTGTTTCTACATTTCCATTAGCATTTGTTATTTTTAGTAAACTCGTAATGTGCCAAACACTGTTCATCTGACCTGAAACAAAGCAGTGGAGTCCAGACTGAAGCCATCAGAGCCCGGTTGCCTGACCAGCAGAAGAGCTTGGGGATCATCCACCGCCAGCAGAGCTTTGAAACTTATGCTCCCAAAGCTTCTGGCCTGAGTTTCGGGCTGAGCTTTGTCCTGTAGAGCGGAACAATAGAGCAACTCTTACTCACTCAAAATAGTCCTGTGAGCACCAACTATGAATGCAATGTTAAAGGAGACATTTTAGCGACAACTTTATGCACATAATTAATATAGATCATGATTTAAAAGAGCAGCAAAGTCCTTTTCACATACATTTTCTTGACAATGCCTGAACTGTCAGATTAAATTAAAGTAAAACCATGAAAAAGTCCACCTTTAGTTTGGGTTAAACTTAAACAATGATTAAGTTCTGCATTGGTTTAAGCATAGAATCTGGTGCTAATATCCCAAAATATAACTGAAGCCTTGATCCTGAACTTTGAGCATCTTGGTCAAACTTGGTGATGACTTCATGTGGCTAATGGTTACATTTAAATTGACCAAAATAGTTCCACCCCTACATCAAAATGGCCTGTTAGCACACCATTGATACCAATAACTATGGTGGAATCTCTTCCATCATCAAAAGCCAGAAAATTGGCAACTAGCATTTTCACCTTGAGGCAAATTCACAAATGTTGATAAAATCGTATAACTAATAATTGATAACCTGAAGAAAGCAAGTTAAGCCGAAATTATGCATACTTTTACGGTTAATACAACTAAAATAGACAAAAAAAATTAAAAAATGAATAAATCACCCCTCTGCTTGTGGGTAGCACTGTTTCCTTCCAGTTAGAAGGTTGTCGGTTCAAGGCTAACCGCTGACCATCCGGAAGGAGTTTGCATGTTCTCCCCGTGCTTGCGTGGGTTTCCTCCGGGTACTCCGGTTTCACCCCCAATCCCCAAACATGCGGTTAGGTTAATTGAATAATATAAATTCCTCTTAGGTGTGACTGTTGCCCTGCTATGGACTGTATCCCCGCCTCTCGCCCAATGTGCGCTGGAGATATGCACCGGCAGAACCTTGTGACCCCAAAAGGCAATAAGCGGGTTGGACAATGAATGAATGAATGAATGAATGAATGGACCCCTCTGCTAGTTATGGGAAACAAAAAAAGTAACCATGCCAATTTTAACGTGGCTGTCAATGGGAATCTGTTCACTTTTGGTACCAGCCTCAAGTGGTCAGTTGAGAAATTACAGTCTTAGTTAAATCCGATTGCTTAATGGAAAAATATGTAGAATCCTATTGGTCTGAGATAGAAAGGTAAGTTACATCACAAAAAGTACAATCACAACTAGGCTTGATAACTCTCTCTCTGCTACTTCTCCTCTCTTTACCCTCCCCCATCTCTCTCTCTCTCTTTAATTTTGTTAGCTGTTAGCCTTTTCAGTGTGCAAACCTTAAATTAAGCTGCATTTTCTGTTAAACCTTCTTAGACCTTGCTTCCAGAGTCTTCTATAATGGGTTATCACTTTATTTCAGTAACAGTTGCAGGGGAAAAATTGTGAGGTTGCCACGTGATGATTGTTAACACTTCCTTGTCCATGTCATGAAAATAAAAGCCATGTGTTGCTGATTGGCTAAAACAGTTTTTGGTAATCCTGGTTTCTGAAGCGTTTTTTGAAAAATTGTCCACAATCTCTTAAATGTTACATTTAAATAACTCATCTTTTGCCTTAACTCAGTAAATAACGTTGGGAATCTGATTTAAGAATACAACTGTTTAGACTCGAAAAGTTGTTTATACTTACAATAATCTTGAAGCGGTAGAGAAGAGAGGGGGAATCCGCTAGACAGCCGTACTCATAGTTGTCTGGGTTGTACTTCGGGATGTATCCATCAGCCCCTGTGCACAGGAACACCTTCTCGATGTTGCAAATAAATGAATCTCCAAGATTCTGAACAGGATCCACCATCACACGGCCATAGATGATGTCTCCTAGATAAAAGCAAGATCAATGAGTCAGAGAGATGTTAATTATGTTGGATTGTGCCACCAAACCTGGCCAAGAAATCCAAACTGGTCTGACTCGGTTTGCTAATATCTTTTCAGACTAAACAAATTTAGGGAAAACGCTGGGAATACTTAATATGAGGTTCAATTTTGTGAAACTTAAACTGAGAAGCTCATGGAAATGTTAAGTTGACCACACTCCTGGAGGTTATCAGTCAATGGAGCGGCATTCCAAGGACTGTGCAAAAGTATTGGAACCCAATGCTCTAGAAGAGATTAAAGATTTGCCATTGACCTATAATATCCTGTTATGCAAAAGGCAAGGAAAACTCATTCAGGATTCAACAACACAGAGAAATGGGGTTTTGTTTATGTTAATCATAATAATAACTTCCTAGCAACCAAACTGTTTACCCTAGCAACCAATTTGACATATCTCTACCTCAGTTTAGGAAAATCATAGTGACAAGGGAGTAAATTTATTTCGCTCAAAGTACGGGACAATATATGATGTCACTGAGGTAAATTTACCATAGCAACCCATTTGCCATATCACTATCTCAGTTTAAGAAAGTCAGAGAGACATGGGGATTGGTTTATTTTACAAAAATACTTCTAAACTGCACTTTTACAGGCCAACATTAAAGTCTGTGGACAAACTTTACCCATCTGGTACCCATCTAGTAGTCTTTATTTGATGATTGCAAAATGTGTTGATGCGTTACCCTCTGAGAAAGCTGCATCTGTCTCCTGACCGAAGCCCATGGAGCCGTCGGACAACCAGAGTGTCCTCTTCGAGAGCAACAGCATCTGTGTGTTCAGACTGAACTCTGCTGACACTGGATCACTCACCTTCATGTAGATATATGAAGAAAAAAATTAACATGAAAAAATTCTGTAAAATGCCAGGTAGTGCAGTGAATGATGTGGGAAGAACCTGCTGGAAGCGTATATCCAGCTCAAAGCTGATTGGCTCTCTAGGGTGGCACACAGTCTGGAAGCTGAACTCTACATTGGGAGGAGAGGTGCAGGGAACTAGTTTGACAGTGTATGTTCCAGAGTAATCCCTCACCTGGAGGAAAACATTTCAACAAGAACAACTAATGATGCAATCGTGTAACACCAGCAGGTTTCACAAGATTTATTGATATCCGACTTACAGCAAAGTCAGAGATGAAGGTCCACTGCTGGATTGGCTGGTTGTAGGTGGGCTCACTTCTCACCAGGCTAAGGTTAAAGGTCAGGCCAGGATGGTCCACACACATGACCATGGAAGTCAATGAAGAAGCTACATTGACAGATATTTTTATTATTCTACAATTTAACCAGAGAGCATGAGTCAAGGCAGCTTTCTTAAAGGGGTCTCCAGATGAAAATCACATTTCCGGAAGATGTTTGAACATAAGAGGGGCTTGTTAGTGTGTTTATCCAAGTTTCCTAAAATTATTGAAATACCTCAATGTTTTTATTAAGTCCCTCAAAAATTATAATATTGACTTTAATGGCTGTATATTTGGAACCATTGGCCCTGCTGCAAGATAAGATTCAAAGTGTTCACTTCCTTTTTTAATTTACAAAATAAACTATTGCTATTTCTGAAAAAGTACTTTGTTTATAGCATTCTTCACACCTCCATAAACACCTGCACAGTACTGAATTTAAAAACTGGCATTTAAAGTTTTAAATACCATACCTAAATGTGTCCTGAAATGTGTTTTATATTAAATGAAGAATATTTAATTAGTATGTTTTATAACATACCTGAATGAGCAGTGACAAAGAGCCCCCGAAAGCGTGCTTCTGTCCGGAAGTTGACGACCAGACGACCATGTTCATTGATGCGCATGCTTGTTGGATAGAGTGCCCCTAAAACAGTCCAAAGATTTCCATTTGAAGGGTGTTATTGTTATTGAGGGTGAAATTTTACCATCATTAACATTTTATTAGCGTACCACAAACCTAAACTCAAACAATATGAATTGACTGCATACCTTGTAATTCTGCTTCAGGTGGGCTGCCGATCCCATCTCTCCACAGGATGGCAGTGTCATAGACGAATGTTAAGCGCAGCTCAGACTGCAGGTCAAAGTGCTGCCAGCCGCCTGCACCCACTGGAGAGTGGAAGACGTAAGAGACATGGAGAGGCACTCGCAGGGTCACATAGGACTGCACCAGGTTCAGCACCTACACATAAAAAAAAAACCAATCAGTATGAAATATTGGATATTTATTTTAATACCTTTAATGATAGAAATATTTAAAACATAAAAAATAAGATAACCTTAAAGCCCAAATGTAAACATAAATTATAGACATGCTATTATTTGGAAACGGAATGTTTGTGATCATCTAATGTATTAGCGGTCAAATTAAAAATGTGATTTTTAAAATAAATATAAATAGTGTTTACATCAGCTATTAGTCTGTACAAAACATATGTAAAAAATGTATAAGGGTAATACAAAAAGAACAAGTAGATGATAACTGACCTAACCAGCTCAGTACTACATCCATACGGTTCTTAAGTTATTAACTAAACTAAATTAACCACCTTAACATTTTAGGTATGTCAAACAACACATTCCTGAAACCAGCAGATAGTGCTGTTACCCTTGCTTTAAGCAAAATTTAGCTTCTCCTGAGCTGAGCTGTTAAACATTGAGAGCTCTGAAGTGAACTAAAACAAGCTGTCATCTCTCCCCAGCACACATGCTAACATGCTAATAGACTGTTTTGCATCAACTCACTGGATTGCCACAAACAATTCAATCTCATTTAATACCACAAGTCCAATTTAATAAACTGCCAAGTAAACCGAGAGAGAAAGAGAGAGAGTCCATGGTGAAGACAAGCCATGGCTCAAACAGCCATGTAAACAGTGCGCTAATGCTAGCTAAAGCTATGTGGCTCCAGCTAACTGTTTAAAGAGCAGTTAAACAAAAAGCTTTCTATGTCCTAAAGGTCAGTTTTGACTCATTGTGAGTGAAAGATAATAGGGCTGTTAAAAAGAAAGCCAGGTTCGTAAATCTAATGTCTCAGCCAGCAACTAAAAACACAGATTAATGGATTGGTGGGGACTGTGTTAAAGGCTTTCCTTTAATACCTTTGGCAAAGACTGGGAACCATATTTCAAGTGTAGGAGTCTAAACCTGTATGATGTTAACTCACAGTGAAACACAGCAGACACAGTCATGGGCTTGCTAAAAGCTATAAAAACATTCTTGGAATCAGAGTTTTAACTTGGGAAGGTTTAATTAGACTACAACAAAACTGCTGGTTTCTAATATAATTAATTCTGTTCCTTTCCTGCTCTACATGACAACCAACCTCTTACAAAATGAATTAAATAAGTACAGGTTTAAAATGGAATGGGTTGTTTATCATCCAAATTACATAATTACTGCTACTATGAATTTGTATTGTTGACTTTTTTTTTTTATAACACGATTACATTTGTTACACTGTTTTTTTTTCTTTAAAAAGGGATTACAGAAAGTGGGTGCATTTTACATCACAACAACTGATGCTGATGGTGCTTTGATCACTTCCTGGGGTCTGATTACACTATAGGTGATTAACCAGGGTACTTAATCAGCCCCAGTGCATAATTATAAAAGACCGGAGTATCGATAAGCTCTGGCATTAATGGTTCTGCTATCAGTACTGGAAAAAAATCATATTAATCGATAAATAAACACTACCTAACAATAATTACTTGACCAGACATGTAATTTGAGATACTTTTTTGGAATTCCGTTATTTGGAATGTTACACATGAAATGTTTGTTCCATAATAAAGAGAGCTCACGCTTATAGAGCGGCCATGGCGGAGAGAGTCAAACAATCCAAAGTAGGGTTATACTTCACCCATGTGGACACAGACTATGCTCGTTGCAATGAGTGCAACAAGATTTTTTTTTCAAAAAGGCGGAAACACAAGCAATCAATTAAAACAAAGTACATTATGTGCCACAGAGAAATGCCTACGGTTCCTACTTCATCATCCATCCCCTCATGTATGCTGCATTACAATAACAAAATAAACATCACATAATGTCTCTCTAAATCAGTATTTTAATGTTCAAAATTTAATAAACACATTTGGAAAAGTTAAAAAGATTATAAAGAGACACAACTATTTGTTTAATGTGATTTTCTTGGGTAGAGGTAGAGAGTTGAGATCTGTGATTTTGTTTCACTCGTTTCTTTTTTTCATATAAATTAATAGAAATTGAAAACATATTTTTTATTTGCATCTAATTTAATTAAAATGCCATGATTTAGTATTGACGTAGAGCTTGTCCAGAACATATAAATATTGGAAAAACAGGGTAATAGTTTTAAACGAAAAGAAAAATTCTCACAGTCTGTTTGTTTTTCTCTCTTTCTACAGTATCTATTATTCTCTCTCGAATTTGTAAAGAAGCTGTTTCACTGTGCTCTAGTTTGGTTTCAATAAATGAATTTGGCATGAATATTGAGCTTTATAAAATATAAAAATATCGGAAAAAGCACAAGCGCCCATCTCGATCAGTAGTTGGAGAAAAAAAGGTTTCACCACTTCATCACCACATGCCCTTTTGAAGAGAAATGGTCAAATAAAAATAGGAAACACAAATTGATATGGTTCTTAACGCCAAGGTGACTCCGTTTAGTACAGATAATTATTTTGCGTTTAAAAAATATAGAGTTATTATTTCTGTTCTTAATGTGTTTATTTATTTATATTTATTAAAAACACAACAAATAATTTCCTAATAAGAGTACCGTTAAAGTACTGGATCGATAAGTGATATAGATGAAAGTAGTAATACAGTTAAATCCTTAACGATGCCCAACCCTATACTTCTTGCCAAAGTATAATTTTTATATAATTTTTAATATGTATGAAATTACTTGAGATGGAAATGCACTGATGCTAACTGATCAAGCTGATCAAAAAAAGACGTGAGGTTGTAATTTTATTTGACTGGGAAAAAAGCAATTAGCTACACAAATACTAAAGATATATTTAGTGAATGATTCAAATGATTAGAATCTATGTCTCTGACATTGATTCAGAATCATTTTAACCCTTGTGAATAATGAATTAATCAAATCAATTGTTAATTGTTTGCTTTGGAAAGTTGGTTAGTTGGAACTAAGCCATGACAATAAGAGCAGGTGCCGTTACATAAATCCAGTGGAGCATTGGCATTTAAGCCTCGCTCCTCCAGTCTACCCTTGTCTGTTGTATAATTCACCACCCCTGAACTCTATAAACCTCCTTACCATTCTCCTGAGAATCGCGATCTTCTACAAAGGTTTCTGGTTACCTCCCAGAACTCACTTCCCTACCCCCTCTGGCTCCAACTAGTCCCCCTTCCTCCAATACCTACCATATTCTACCATATATGGTTTACCATATTTTTCAAACTGTTCGACGCACTTAAAATCCCTAATTTTGGTCAAAAATAGTTGCCTTATATATGAACTATATATGAACAGGTTGAGCTCACTGACATTCAAACATTTTTAAGTGGTTCACAGCTCTCAAGAATCTGTTTAAAATTAGAACAACTTTGGTAAACTATGAAGCCATTCTGCCTGATGCCGTATCAGAGCAACGCGGTTACCATAGCCAGCAGAGTAATACATACTGTGCTTCAACATAATACTATGGTGGGTGTATGTAAGATGTGACTTCTGAGACTAATGAAGCGGATTCCAAACTCTATCAGTCACATCTGAACTCTCATGAAGGCCAGAATCATAACAAAACATTGGTGAAAAGTAGTAGAATTTATTTATGTTCATTGATGGTCCTTCAATCATAAAAATCCATACCATCACGTCTATTTTTTGAGAATCATAAAGGTACATAATGTGCAAAATTGTTACTACTGTCTCTCCTGACCTGTCCGTCTGTACCAATGGTGCCTCCGCAGTGGCTGAGCAGCTCAGACATGTCGTAGTAACTGACAAACTCCCACAGACAGGCCTCGAGATGTAGGTTTCGGTAGAAGCGGAGGGTGTTCTGGCCCCTGAGGGTGCTGCTGTACTGGTATGGTGCCATTCCGCCGATGGCATCAGGGTTTCGCGTGGCATCAGTGATGAAACCGTACCGGGTTCGCACCTCACTGTAGTCCAGCAGGTTGGAGCAACGGTGGTTCCCTACACGGGTGCCGTCTGGACTGAGAGTTAGCTCAAAGTTGGAGAGGGGTCGAGTAGAGACTACAGGCAACATGCCTAATGAGAGAACAAGCAAAACATGGAATCTAACTTAATGTAATAATATGATTTTATTGTCATTATTTTTATCATCCAATGTGAGCTGAACCATGCAACCCTAACAATGAATTAGATGATAGCAAAATAAATTGTTCATATAAATGTTTAAATAAAAGAAAGGTTTACTATAACTGTTATTATAGAATGAAAGAAAACATAATAGTAGCAGAAAAAGAATTACAGAGATAAACTTATATTAAAAAAAGTAATTATGTAAAATGTAATTGAAAAAAATAAAACTATATCCAGACATTTTAAAATGAAGAAAATAATTATACATTTCATAAATATAAAATGTAGTAAAAACTATTAACTTTAACTTTTTTTATTTTTTATATTTCTTATAGATTATTTTTAATTACTACTAATGTTTTATCATTAATTAGGAAAACAAATGTTCCTACTTAATTATTCATTGAACATTGACAATTTTTATAAATACTAGAAACAATATTTACTAGGGGTGTAACGGTACGCTAAAATTGTATTCGGTTCGGTACAGTGTCTTGGAGAGTTCGGTTCGGTTAATTCGGTTCGGTACAAAAAAATAAAAACTTACATAATCTTTATTTTGAAAAGCTGCCAATACACAATAGAATTCTTGCATAAAATAAATAAAAGTGACACATTTGGGTGATATTTTAAATAAATTGCACTCTTTATAAAGAAAAACACATTTTTTTAAATAAAAAATGAAATACTGCAACTAGTTAGGACCTGAAAACTTTTAACACTAGCAACAGCTTCAGCTTATATCAACAAAACTAACTATTCAAGTTTTAGGCTAAAAAGATTAACCTATCCACATTTTCTGAAGAGAGCACAGATCTGGTTGCAGTGACAATATCTCCAGCAGTAGAAAATGTTAGATGTGTTGCCTGCCCGATCTCCGTGGAACAATGTCGGCATACAACTTTAAATTTATCCACTCGTCTATCCCCGTTATGTATTTTAACAGGGAAGCCAAAGGCGATTTTCCGCACGGACGCTATTGAGTGTCGCACAGTACAGCTGCACGTCCCTCAATAGCGTCCGTGCGGAAACTCGCCTAGGAACATGGTTCCGCTGCGCTTAATATCGCGCTAATAATACATTTATATTATTTAATACAAATACCGAATACCGAAACGGTACGCAAGTGTACCGAACCGAACAGGCCGTACCGAAACGGTTCAATACATACCGTGAACCGTTACACCCCTATTATTTACTTATTTATTAACTAATATAAATATTAATAGTGATTAATCATGTAATTCTAAAACATACATTCCACTTTAATAAGCAAACATCTAAGCAATAATATAATAACATAATACACATTAATTATTATACACACAAAATAATATTAAATATATAATATTAATAAATGAAACACACTTTTCTGATTAATAACCACTGGTGCTGAATAATTATTAAACAACAAGTTTACTAATGATACAGAACTATTATTATTATTATTATTATTATTATTATTTTTAACAACAACAACAACAACAATTGTTCCCAAGGATTAACCTACTA
Source organism: Danionella cerebrum (assembly GCA_007224835.1). Classification (NCBI taxonomy): domain Eukaryota; kingdom Metazoa; phylum Chordata; class Actinopteri; order Cypriniformes; family Danionidae; genus Danionella; species Danionella cerebrum. Next base: position 332,679 of record SRMA01026879.1, on the reverse strand, counting down.
TTATCTAATTAATAAGAAACTATTACTAAATGAACAAACAGTAGCAACAACAGCCATGTTGCCATCCAAAGATGCAAATTAAATGTATGCGCAAAACTGGAATATTCCTTAAAAGATTTGCAAATAAAGCACCATTTCCATCCAATGAGTCCAAGAATCTTTTAAATCTATTAAATCGTTTATATGCTGAACAATATTGAAAATCAATAGTAATGAAAAAGGAAGGTTCAGAATTACAACTGTTGTTGAATAACTGTTAGCAACTTTGGATTAAACTACCAGAAACAACAAGTTCTACTTCTTCACTGGATACGCAGGTGCACTGACCGTCGATGTGTGGCATGGTAACCATCAGTTTAATGAGATTTGGGTGCTCGGGATCCTCTGCTCCAGTGTAACGCAGCCTGGCAGAGAAAGGTTCTGCTCCAACTGTGCCAACAACCCGAGGCTGGCACATACCTAGAGACATAATTAACAGCTCAGCCAAAAAGAATGAGGCTAGTTTTAGTCTGTAAAACCACAAAAACACTCATGTTGACCCCCTGGTACAAATATTTCGAAGGTGTGTTGGAAAATTTTCGGGATGTAGCATAAAATAGTCATAAAAATGTCAAAGTGATCACAAACTATAAAAATAAAAGTCACACACATCTTTCACGACTTGAGTAAAACACCAGGTGATGCTGAATCGACTGAAGCATTGGTTATCATGAGAAAATTCTAAAAATAGGGTCCCAACAGGACCATTTGGATAGTGATAATGTTTATGACTTAATAATCTGTACATATTTCATATGTAATTATATATCAAATCTCTATTCTATTTTACTGTTTTTACTGTGTCTTATATCTCAAACTGTTCACTTGTGCCTTAAAATGGCCCTCAGGGACAAATAAAGTTTTCTGAATCTGACAGAATTTGAGATTTGTGAAACCACGTTCATACTATTTTTACGGATTAAAAGTAACCAGTGAAAATTAAAATAGTCCTAATAAAATAGCACTGGGAGAAAGGCAAGAAGATTAGAGCTGATCTAAACTGACCTTCCTCGAGGCTGATGGAGACAATGGCACTACTGAGCTCCAGGCCTTCATCCCCATTGGAGTTGACTGCACGGGCAGCACACTGCACCCGTGAGCCTCCTTGGAAATATACTGAATCCAGCGTGATGCTCTTTGAGGAGGTGAAGAAGGTGTCAAAGTCCACCTCTCTCATGGGGCTGGTCACTCCATCTGGGCCTGGAGGGGCACTAACCAGCCAGCGGTAATGGGTCAGGGTGTTATTGATGTGCTCAGAAACACAAATGGAGCCCGTCCGGTCAAAGTCAGGATACTTAGGGTTGCACGACTACAGACGGAATGTAAATAAATTAAATTCAAACACTCATCTTTGTTTAAATTATTCAAAGCAAATAATGAATCCATCCCATATACAATTTTATATATCAACTTACTCCTAAATACTATGGCCTTTTTACATTTAGTTAGAACTGTTAGTTAATCTGGATTAATTAGCTAAATCAGCTGACTTTACTTAACTTTTACTGCAGTATTCATATTCTAATTTAATTTTCTAAAATAATTTAAATTACCAATATGTTATAAATTACAAATATGGAGTGAAAGTCATAGAGACATGGGGCTGGCTCATTTACTGTAGCAACCAATTATGTAACTCTTTATCTTTCGCTCATTGTGACAACATTTTAAAATGGCGCTAGGACAAGCAAACTTTGACAACTTTAAAAAGAAACCATAGAAAATGTTATGCACAATTTGTCTTTTCCAAATGTTTTTTTTTATTTAGGTCAGTTAAACATAAAGTGAATCGTTCTTCTCAATGTTTGTTCTACCATTAAATAAGTCACTGAATACATATGGGAAACCAATAAAATTCAAAGAAAATCCGGTTGTACATTTAGATCACTTATTTATAGAGGGACTTTTAAAAAGGGACACAATACAGTTACTACAGCAGTCTACGTTGGGGGGGGGGTGTAGGGGTGGAGAGAGTAAAAAGACACGGCTTAGTAAAATGATGTGATGTGAAAAGGTTCTATTGTTTGCCAATAGTGAACGTTCCCTACAAATTATTTTGGTGTGTGTTCCCAACAATAATTAGTGACATTTTCCATGTGTAGGTTCATCCCTTTATACTTTTTGGAGTGTTTTTGATTTTAAATGGCTTCCTTCTTTGGAAATGCCTTTCCACTTTACTTGCCGTCTTTGGACGTTTGGATTGTTGACATCTCTGAAGTGCCCTATTGGGAACATTTCTTGTGTTTGGCTTACGATAACGAATAAGCTGCATTTGGATCTTAAAGTCCCTACTAATAATGTATTTATTACATCGTTATGTTTTAGTAACTAAAGTAGAACATCTTTTGCAGATATGACTTTAAAACTAGCAGTGAAAAAGCAACAGATTTGACACTGTGATAACTTAATCAGACTCTATTCAGATTTGTACATAAATAACATTTTATATAATTAAGTTCCAGTACATGAATTAAGTTTCAGTCTTTCTCAATATAGTGACCGTACCGTGACACAGACTACAGGATATCCAGCAGCGGGCTGTGTATCTCTTATTTTGTTCATGTCATCATACAGCAACAAAGAAACCACCATTGGCAGAGATGGGAAGGTAACATCTGCCATGCTGTCCATCTCCTCAATGTACACAATGGCTTTGGTAACCTGATGGAATTAAAGAACGATCATATAGCACAGTGCAGATCCCTCAAAAAAAGTAAATCAAAACTTTGATGTGATGCCATTTGACGGTGTTTGGAGAACTGGTAGAAAGCCTGATGGGATGCCTGATGTGGGTTGTCTGAGGGTTCGCCTGGTGGGATGTCTGAGTGGATGTCTTGGGGGTTGTTTGGGGTTTTCTGAGGAGTTGTCTGACCGGGTTTTTGATGTCTGTGAGATCTTGAGGTCTAGGGGGTTGGCTTCATTTTTTCTTTGTGGATGGCTGAGATGTTAGGGGGTAGGGCATGTTTGATGTCTGTGGGGATATATAGAGGGTGTCTGGGAGATACCCGATGTCTGAGGATTCGTCTGGCGGGATGCCTGGTGGTATGTCTGATGCCTGAGTGGTTGTCTGGGGGGATTCCTGGTGGTATGTCTGATGTTTGAGTCAATGTCTTGGGGGTTGTCGCGGGTAGAGCATGTTTGATGTCTGTAGGGATATATGGAGGGTGTCTGGGAGATGCCCGATGTCTGAGGGTTGGTCTGGTGGGATGCCTGGTGGTATGTCTGATGCCTGGGTGGTTGTCTGGGGCGATGCCTGGTGGTATGTCTGATGTTTGAGTCGATGTCTTGGGGGTTGTCGCGGGCAGAGCATGTTTGATGTCTGTGGGGATATATGGAGGGTGTCTGAAAGATGCCCGATGTCTGAGGGTTGGTCTGGTGGGATGCCTGGTGGTATGTCTAATGACTGAGTGGTCATCTGGGGGGAGGCCTGGTGGTATGTCTGATATCAGTGGGGTTTTCTGGGGCATGTCCGATGTTTGAGTGTTTGTCAGGGGGGATGCCTGGTGGGATGTCTGAGTGGATGTCTTGGGGGTTGTCTGGGGTAGGGTATGTTTGCTGTCTGTGGGGATATATAGAGGGTGTCTGGGAGATGCCCGATGTCTGAGGGTTCATCTGGCGAGCAACTGGTGGTATGTTTGATGCTAGAGTGGTTATATGGCGGGATGCCTGGTGGTAAGTCTGATGCCTGAGTGGTTGTCTGGGGGGATGCTTGGTGATATGTTTGTGTCTGAGGTGGTGTCTTGGGGATTGTCGGGGGTAGAGCATGTTTAATGTCTGTAGGGATATATGGAGGGTGTCTGGAAGATGCCCGATGTTTAAGGGTTTGTCTGGGAAGATGCCTGGTGGTATGTCTCAGTGGATGTATTGCGTGTTGCAGGGGGTAGGGCATTTTTGATGTCTGTGGGGATATATAAGGGGTGTCTGGTGTCTCACGATGTTTGAGGGTTCGTCTGGCAGGGCGCCAGGTGGTATGTCTGATGTCTGAGCGGATGTCTTGGGGGTTGTCCAATGTGAAACAAGATATCTGATATGATACCTGAATAATCTTTTCACATTATTATTTTTGTAGTACCTGAATCTCAGCCACCATGTTGTCATCCGGCTTGAGGTGGACTGTGAAGGCTTCTCTCATCTCTCGAACTCCATCATACAGAATTTCCACCTCCACTATGTGCTCAGTTTCTCCTGCTTTAAACTCCACATCTGAAGGTCAGAGAGCGTCATCCCCAGGTTTGGTTAAATACGTCAGATAAAACGATTTAAGGGAAGATCTTTTATTTGTTGGATTATTCATTTCATGTCAATTAAAATTTAGCAGCAGCGAGTTTCATGAATATGCTCATTGTTTGATGTTTGAATGTTGAAGGCGTGCACGTGGTAATGGTCAAACAGTTGCTAGAAATAAGTAAGTTCATATGTACTGACTAAACATTTTGGGCCTTTAACCTTTATTTAGAAATAATCAGTTTTTTTTTTTATTATATGTTTGAAAACCACTGCAATATTATGATATAATGTGAACTTGTTCTATAAGATTATGAGAAGGCTGCGCTGTGATATGCCATATGAAAGTACCCTCAGAGATAGGATGGTAATCTTCTCCAGAGGAGGCCGAGCCATCCTTTGTATGGACTCGAACGAGCGAGACTTTGGATGTGTCTCCAGTTCTCTGAAGCGGGATCCTGACCAATGTTATCTGTCCGGGGTCACTGGGTTCTCGCACACTGAACTTGCTCTCTCCAAACTTGATGATGGCCTCTTGAGATAAGTAGAAGTAAACAGTGAGGTCAGCAGTATGATATCAGTTCATTCAGAATCTCACAGGTAAAGGAATTTTTTACTTTTAAAAAAATATATATCTGCAAAACAAATACCGAAAAACAACAAATTTTCCTTACAATGTAAATGCTCGTAATTATATTTTATACTGGTCATGAAATAGCACCGCATTGGAAGTCACAACACTAACTTAAAGAATTGCTAACTTCCTTTTTGTTTTTGGAAGATACCTGCAAAAAAAAATACCAGAAGTAAACACAGTCCAATACACAAACATGATAAAGAGCAAGACTTACTGTCACTATGGTCCTTTATCTTGATGAGCGTTTCATTCTGAGGTCCCACAGAGGCCCCAAATGGAGACTCACTCTTGGGTGTTCCCAGAACCAGCCTGAGCTCTTCATCCTCCTCATGTTCCGAGTCATCCACCAGGACCAGAACACATGGTTTCTCCACCTCACCTGTAAAAAGAGTACAGTACATTTCAGTAGAACCTCAGAAAAGCATAGGAAAAGGAAGAATTAATTCCGGAAAAGTATTGGCAATTTCGTTTGTATGTGATTATTTTCCCTGATGTATCTAAAATACAGAGAGTACTAATTATTAACGCTCATGCATCAAAAAAACAAAAACAAATTAGTGCTTGCATGACAGAGAATGACAGAAGAGAGGACCTGGAAATATATAATATAACAACAATTAGTGCTGTCAATCAATAAACAAAATAAACACAGAAATTTTAAAAGATGAAATGTAAAATATAAGTATTTAATGTAAATTCAAGACAAAGAAACTAATTAAATGCAAGATCTGTTTATTGAAATTTTTGTTTAGCTTGTGACACAGATTTTCTCATGTAAACCACATACCTGCTTTAAACCATGAACGGATTTTCAAGGAAAATGTTCTTTAAGATTCTTTACCCATGGAAAACAAGAAATTCTATAACTCTAAGTCACCTCGCTAACTCATGTTCATCCAAATATGTAAAATTTCCAATCCCTCCAAAACGCAAAGAGATTTATTTAAAATATTAAATAATATAAATATAATATAATATAACCCCCTAGTATTTATTACTTTTTTTCTCTGTTAGTTTTTATTTTGCTTGTCTTTTTGACATGTTTTAACCTCTTAAGCCCGAGAGTCCCCGGTACCGGGGACTTGCCCCCTTGTGCGTTACATTTTCAATCATAGCTCACGAACCCTGAGAATAACCCACACATATTAAATACTGTTGTGTTCAGCGGAAACTCCTCTAAAAACGTATCTAATTCAATTTCATATCCGTTAACCACAGCTCGAACGCCATGCAAATAAACAACAACATAGCCGGATTATAATTCATGACCACGTTTTTGTTTATGTGCGATATGTATCCACAATATAAACGGAAGCACCAAAACCATTACATTAAATGAAAGCTAACAACCAGCTGAATCCAGTGATATGCAACTCATTAACATTGCATGAAGTATTTCAGAGCAGGAAGCGAAAGTTCCCCGAAAAAACGCCAGCAAAAACCAAGCAAGCATGTAAATCTTGTCTTACCTTTGCCGTTTTTTTTCAACAAAAAGTTATTTCCATAGCGATAAAAGTCCGTTTGTTGTTATGTCCGGTCGATAGCTTCGCGAAAAGTCCATTTTGTGTTTTTTCTGTTGCTCCAGTGCTCCTCTTACGTCACCAAATATGGAATGACTCCCCATGCGTAAGAGCACGTCTCTCCACGCTGCGCGTCGTGTGATTCGTCGGCGATCCCGCCAGTCTCAAAATGGTTGAGCTGATTGGTTTCCTCAGAATCAGAGCTTTCCAGCGATATATAGAGCTCCCGGAGTGGACAGATGGTCGGGGGGTAGGGACACGCAGAAGCTCGACGTCGAAAGCGTTTGTGAATGAAATGTTCCCAAAAGCGCAGCAAGATGGCGTAAATGAGCTTCTACCCCCCCTTTTACAGTGTTTCTTTAGAAGTTTTTTTTGCTGAAATCATGTCCCATAAGCAAGAAAACAAGACTATGAACGTAGCTGAAGCTTTGGACAAGATTTTTTCCATATTTCAATTATTGTGCCAAATTGTGCCAAACTGTGCCAACATGGATTACGCCTGAACTTTGTTCAATCAAAACCTTTACAGAATATTAGTTTCTTGTAGTATGAACACCAAACTTGCTACAGATGTCCTTGACATGTAGTTGTTACAATTGATTGTGTTTATTTGCTTCGTTATAAGTAAAATAAGGAGATATTGGAGGAAACATGTGTTTTTTTTTTAGGCGGAGTTCATTTTTTGGCCATTCCAACATCAATTACTCTTACCCAGTGTTCTTGACTGTCAAATTAACTCATCCACACCACTCCCCAAGAACCTATCTTCATTTTGATACCAAGATTTGCAGTTTAGACCTTGTAAAAGCTGAGAAATGCCTTAAAAAGTAAAAGTATAGGATTTTCGGAAAATAGGCCTCAGGGCTTAAGAGGTTAAAGGCCTAGTTTGCTATTGTAAGCTATTTTTCTTGTATTTACATTGTACTTTGGAGGATTTGTTATATATTACTTTTGCTAGTATAAAAAAAATCTATGTGAAAGAGAATGAGCGAATCGAGTGACTCTGATCACATGACCAAGGCGGAAGTAAATACACGGGGTAAACTATGAAACAGATGAAAAAGCAAAAAAATAAAGGCATTAAAATTACAGACTGTGATAAAAAGAACTTGGTCTTATCCATACTTTTTTGTACATTGAACAAACGGAAATACAAAAAACTTTAATTGCGTTCATCTACGCGTATTTCACGCTAATTTTGACAGTACTATTAATATTGAATCTGAAAGAACACAAAAAAACCTAAAGGTCAGAATGATCCTTTCTTTTAACACAACCATAAAAACAATAGTTAGTAAATAATAATCAGTTTAAAATAATATTAAGACCTGGTAAAAAGATGATGGTGGAAGCATCTGTGTTTGGCCTCTCGTTGAAGTCCATCATAACTTGAGCTGTAGCTTGACGAGAGTAACAACGAACGCTAGATCTGTAGCTCACATCTCCACTTCGATAAACAACAGCAGAAATCTGCCCATCATTCTCATTTCCTGTGTACACTGCATCTCGGAACTGCATCTTTGGCACTGAAAAAAAAAATTAACAAAACCCTTTTTTTTTTCCTTTGAACACCCCTGTATAATAAACCAAGGGTTAAGCCACTCACAATCGGAGATGGAGTCGTTGATGTAGATGGTGGCTTTTCCTGGCTCACCCAAAATACCATTCATGGGCATCCGGAGAACCAGCTCAAACTTCTCTGTTCCCTCCAGCACCGGCTGGCCAAGGTCATCCAGGATAGTCACTTTGAAAGTCTGCATGTTGACGCCTGGGGAGAAGTCCAGGTTCTTGCTAATCCCTACATAGTCCTCTCCAGCTGTGGTAAAAATACACATAATCACACAAATATAGAAATCAGAAACTATATATTTTTAAAGACAAGTGTTAAATTCAAAATAAACACAATATCACACTGATATTTTTGCATTGTGCATCTGATTCAACTTTTTACCTGCTATGGTGTTAACCCTGGTGTAAAATTTTTACAAGAATCTCAAACTTAGATGATCTTTTTAATACAATGCAGATTGAAATTTAAAAACTATTTAAACTATAACTAAAGGTTTACATAATATAACTTGATTTAATTAATTAATTAATTTAAGATATGCATTGCATATGATATAATAGTTTCTTAAATTATTCTTATACGGATCTGTGTTAATTTACGAAGTGTATCTTTCTCTCAACTGTCTTGCGGCCATTTAAACAGATGCTTTTTTTTAGGTATAACACTGGTTCCACAGTTATTACCCATGAAACATCAATTTAAGACTTCCGATTACTTTAAGGCCTTATTTTAAAGTATTACTATTATTACTTTAATTTGCAAATAGTTCTTTGAAAGAAAACAACAAACTACTGTTACACAGTGCAGTGATTCTAGTTTTACTTTTAAAAAAAAGCATTAACTGTAACAAAATTCAGTGTTTTAAAGTAGTTAAATGGTTTGGCATGAGAGTATTTATTGTATTACAGTTTACCATTTGGATATTTTGCTGTATGAAATCTCTTTATTTTGTATTTAAAGTGTTTCAATACATTAGGCTTAAATCCTATTTGCACTATGTTGGTATTATTTGAAGTAGTCTGGTGTTTTAAAAACAACTCTGGGCCACAATGAATTTATATGGGATAGGCAAACCAAATGATTCTCTTGATATTACACATTAGATGAAACAAGTAAAACAAACAAAAAAAAACAAAACAAAAAAAAAAAATATATATATATATATAAATATAGAAAAAACATTTCGAACAAAATCAACAATCGTGCATCGTGCAGCTGCCATCAAATACATTTGTAATGACTTTTTTTATGGTCCTGTGTAGCATCTGTCAAACCTGTCAATCAAACACAGTGGGGTGGATCCTAGCACCTGATTGGTTACCCTGGGCAACAAGGTCATGCATTTTTATTCAGGCGACACATTTATGCAGAGCAGGTCAACAAAGTTAAACAGATAAAATGCTACTAAATGATGCATAAATTACAGTTTCACAAAATCCAAAATCAAATTGAACACATTTATAGAATTATTGCATTTAATTGAATTTTGGTCTTACCTCATCATATAACAGTATTAAAAATGCTATTAATTCTCTGTCTGAAGGTACAATACTAAAAGGAAATGGCAGTTAAATATCATTAAAATCCCTAAAATGTCAATTAAAAAAATGACCTCAGGACCTTATAGTTTGATACATTTCATGTGTGATTTTTACTTTCCAAATTACTGACATTGAACTGTCGATTCAAACTAGATTAACATAACAGAGACACATGCAATTGTACAAATCACCAAAGGTTCTTAGATAATACTGATCCTAAGTTTGAAATGTGGATTCACATGACTGTGGATGAATGTGCACATCCCTGAATAATGCAGAAAGGCCTGACTGTACACATTTTTTTCATACTTTAGATTCTTTGGTTAATCATTTTTAATATTTATTTTGAAATCTTTCAAATCGAAATCTATTTCAATCAAGAACAAAACTGAACCAGCTGAAAAAAGATCCCTTCTTAAAGATTCATTTAAAACATGGAGCTAATGTGCTAATGCTTCAAGGCGATTTGCAATGCCTTCAAAAGTCGAGATGTCCTGAAAGCTTCTACATCATTAATGTCTATACAGTAGATCGTGTTGCTTAAAAGCTTGTCAGTAAAACCGAGAATGCATTTGTCATATGAAGCTGTTTTGTGACTGATGTAAAGCCTCTGGGGTACATATATGTATTATTGTCTCATGGTGTGCATTTCTGGAAATACAAGCTTGAAACACAAGCATTCGCTTCCAAACATGTTCGCAGTAATTTTACACTTAAGTAATATGTCTAAGAATAGAAACAGATCCATGCAAGGTGTCTGGTACCTGTACATACCTTCAGCGGAAATGGGGTCAGTTTTTCTTGAACGCACTGTGACCGTTCCAGGCGTGGAAAGATCACTTCCAGTTCTCCAAACCCGGACCTCCACAAAACCGTCACTTTCATCAACATGGTACTCCATTTCTCCAAAATAAAATATCGGAGCTGTGGGAAGTAACAGATATGTTTTATGAACAAACTACTCATGTTAAAAAATAAACCTTGACTTGACCATTGCTTCATTAGTGCCTTATACAGAGTTTCAGAGTGGTTGTGTCATAGATCTTTACACACTGCATGACTGACAGGGGCTGAATTCACACTGTACGAACTTTATCCATGCCTTCAAACTACGTCTCCCAACCATACACTTGCAGGAAGTGACTTGAAAAAAAATATGAGGTGACGTGCAAGACCTTCGCGCAATACCAAGATTATCAAAAATGGACAGTTTTTATTTTTTTCATTTCTGGGATCGAAAGTCAGAGAAAATGCCCTTTCTGAACCAAAAACATTGTTGATATCACTGTTAATACCTTTGTAACTCCCCAACTTACTGCTGCCCTAGATGTTGCTTTCTCATCGGCTGCCCGGCACAAGTCTGAGCCGTTGACAGCATGACAAATATCTCATGACAAGTTAGCAACTGGTCAGCGACTCTCTCAGATCATGTCTTTGGCAGTTAACATTGTGTGATTGTTAAACGTGTACACTGATTTGTCCATGACTTCAGGCAGATGTCCAAGATTTCAGGCTGGAAGTGATTGGGACGAGGCTTAAACAATGATTTTTTAATACCATTTAATACCATGAAATTTACTTTCGATGTTACTTGATTTTCATAAATCCAGTAAAGAATCTTGCACTGGCTTTGGTGAATGTGAAGATGGAGTGGCTAGCAAGGACCTGTCTGAATTTTACACCACAGGGAATCCAATAAAAACTTTGTCCAAAGCCTGTTAACAGCCTATGTGCTGCAGAAAGGTCCATGTCACGCTCACATCGCAACTGCATTTCTAGTAAACAGAGTACCATTACTGGGCGAGTGGTAACGGAGTGGAACACGATGAGTCTGTTGAGTTTAAGCTGCTATATTCACGTAACAAAGCACATTAAAATAAATACAATGAACAACCACACTTTTCCCTTGAATTTTATCTCTGAGCAGCACAGAAGGGTCAGGGGCACAGATGGAAAACAGGTTTATTTATACCCCTAACTAACAGTAAGCGTACGACACATTAGGAGTTCATGAGAGGTGTTTGCTAATGGGTTTGTTTTCAATTTCCGAATGATTTCAACAGAAAGGTTCAAGCACTAGCTCTAAACTAATAACTTCAAGATCAACAAAAAATTTGGAACTGATGATGGCAAAATCTCTTGTTCATCCCTTGGAAGTCCTTGTAAAAGTTTTTGTGGCAATGTTTGATATTTGCAAAAAAATATGTTACATTTCTTTTCCATCACATTGAGCCATTTTACTGCAAAAATTAAGAACAAACTGCTTTTAATTCGAAAGTCAAAAGTATTGAGACTAAATAAAATTCATAAATCCCCCCAAAAGCAAAGACAAGGTCAAAAAAATCTGCTAAACCTTATTCACTGTTTCAAGCACTTTTTGTGCCATTGTGCTTTTTTTGTGCCAGAACTTAGTAAAAAAACATGCCATATTACAGGTATTGTACATCCGGTGGCTAACAAAATAAACAATGCTAATATTTTAATTGAATTACCTTGCAAATGTGTAATAACTAATGTAATGTTTGTTTAAAACCAAAATTATTACACATAATACTAGAAATCAAAATTAAACAGTAGGTAGGTCGCCGTTGTGATTGACATGGAGGGAAACGTTTAGGAACCAGTGGTTTAGAGAAATCACTAAAACGCAATTAAATGTCTTTCCAGTTTTTTTTTTTATTTAGTTTTTTTTTTGTTGGGGAGGGGGGGGTAATATTTGTGAACCCAAATTAGAATTTATAGGGTACAGAATTTTGTGATCATATAAAATCTAGCCATTTTGACCATTATCGCGCAAGTCTGAGCAATACTAATAAAACTGTTCCATTGCTCTGGTGTAATACATCGAAAACTGAAATTAGCAACCTGAATTAAACATCAAAGTCTACATTTATCAACCTTGAAACCTGCAATACCTGCAATAAACTGCACATTACATTTCCCCTTACATCTCTCAAGGGCTACTTCTTTCTTCAGGCGCCGCTGAGAGGCTCAAGTCCAGGGGCAAGAAATAAGCCTGACTTGTTCATGTGGTGAAAATCCCATTAGGAAGTGCAATAGTTATCTCTAGCTTTATCTAGGTCTTGCAAACACATTAAATATAATTGCATGATGTGCTTTGGCACTGCCAGCGTCTGTCCCTGAGCGACATGAAGTACTGTAGGCGATCGGAAGCTGATAGAAGCTTTTGCTTGTTCACTGGCTGTTTGATTTGGTGTCTGACTCATTGCTCCAGCTATCTGATGAGATTTAATTTTAAATTAGACAAAAAGTGGGCTTCTAAGCAACGCAGTCCATTAACTGAAAGGAAATCCTGAGGTTCCTACAGGATTCAACCCCAAACTCAGGAGATTCACTGAGTGTTTCAGGTTTCCCATGTGGCAGGTTGCCATGCCGTTAGAACTGTGCTCTACAGTTAGGAAGGCTACACTACTGCATTATCTTTCCAGAAACTCAATCGTCCAAGTTGAATGTTCTTACGATATCTATCAGTAATTAGTTTCCCAGTACACATAAGAACAGTATAGTCTAGATAAATCGTCTAGAATCAAATCATCTAGATAGACCCACAATGTAAAATACACAATCACTGAAAAAAAGAGCATTATTTAACTTGAAATGTGTAGCAACAAACATGTTACTACACCTCGATTGTTTGACTAAGATCAGGCTGTTCATGTCGAGTGTCTACTACTTTCACAAATGCTCAGTATTTGACTCTTTAGAAATTCATTGGGTTTTTCGGAGTCCTTCACTGTTTTTTGCTCCTGAAATGTGTAAAACTGGGTTTTATTAGCCCTCACAGCAGGTATCCTGGGAGGCTTGACAATAGAGTTTATCTTATTGCGTTTCTAAAACCAAAACAAAATGGAGCTACAGTTGAAGATGAAATAATGAGCCCCCCCTGTGAAATATTGGAAATTTCCCAAGTGATGTGTAACAGAAAAACAATTTTATAAACATAATAGTTAATTGAAGACAAATGTAGGATTGGTCATACAAACAGAAACAAATCTATTACCAAATATTAAAAAAATAAAAATAAACTCCACTGGTCAAAATTCAGTTTTAGGTGATAATTGTAGTTCCAGAGAAGGTCTACAGAGTAGAAGTAGAGAGTAGAAATCTGGGTTCCACAATCTCCACAACTCCGGGTTTTACTCATTTGAAGGAAATGCTTTGGCATTACTGTTATCATGCTAGAAGACACTTATAGTGTAATAATTTTACGGCGTTCCTTTTATATGTCACTTACATCCCATTCCACTAATTCTCAATCTATCCTGCTCCCCTTCTCTCTCCTCTCTCTTTCTCTCTCTTTCTCTCACTCTCCTCATATATATATATATATATATATATATATATATATATATATATATATATATTCCAAAATAATATAGCATGCATACATATGTCCAGTTACCAGTTATCCAGCAGGTTAGGTTGGAAACTACAAAAGGAAACATGGCACGGTAAAAGGTTGACGGACCTATTGACTTGGTTGGCATTGTGTCACAGGCGTGCACATGTTTATTTCTACTTCATTAATAAGCAAAACAGCTTGGTTTACACAAATATAACCACTTTCTAGCTTGCAAAAAAGAAAGGCTGAATGTACCCAGTGAACGTCACACATATTCGAGCGCTTGAACTTTCCTTACCATTCCCACAGAGCAACAGCATTTAAAAAGCAAAGACCTCAGGGGGAAAGAACGTGGCAGAAAACATTAGCACGGCGTGTTTCCTGCTGAGTAGCTCTATGTTAAGCGTCAAATGATTGAGGTAATTTAAAGAAGAAAATCACCTGGATAAAATTACATTCAAACAGTCAGAATTCATGCTGAGCCTGACGATGTTAAAATTGTGCTTCATGGCTAACCACACATTGTGCCTTCTCTGCTTAAACTAGCTCTTTTGTACTCCACTGAACACATGAAAGAGTTCCATAAACTCATATTTTATAGGATAAAAAAACACATTAACAAAACATTTGAACAATGCTCTCTGGATTTCCCTGATGCCATGCTAAGTTAATAAATGTAGATAACATTACATCAGAAAACATTATATACAATACAAAACAATAATTTAGATTATTATTTTTATTTTCAGGATTTCTCAACGTCTACTGATAATTATGAAGCATTTGACAACATTTCCATTTAAACTGGATGAGTCAAAGGGCCCTTATCTTGCTCTTTTTTTCAGGATGCTATACATTTAAAACTCTCCTGAACAGTCCAAAATACAATTAAGATCGTTTATAATATTGTTTTCAATTGTATCATTTTGGAGGTTTTAACTATTAGAAGTCTGGGCCCTTTTGAGTATTTTTTACTACTATACTATTTGATCTAATAACTTATCTTTAAAGCAGTTTTGTGGCAATGCTTGGTATATTTTTTTAGTACAACCCCAGCCTCTTTTTTTCAAAGTTATTTTAATTACATTACGCATTAATTACACAACAATCCCGAAATTGGTCAAAATAACATAAAAAAACAGACAAACCTCTTCTAAACCTTTTTTATTTTTTGTTCCACTGAGTTCTTTTGTGCCATTTACTTTTGTAACTTTTAAAAACACAAGCCATATCACAGGTATTGCACTTCCAAGTGTTATCCCTTCTTTTCGTCACTAGATGGCACTGATTTGGGTTCTGTAAAGTGAAACTGAAAGAGATTTGCACATTTTCTTTCATTTTCATTTGAATTACCTCGTAAATTATGTATCACAACTCTTGTTTGTTTAGCAAAATATCACAAACAATAAACTGGTAAATCAAAACTAAACAATAGCTGGGTTGCATGCTAATTCAAAACAGACCCTGTGATTGGCAAATGCATGCTGAGGGTTAAGGGTGTGTCGCTTTAAATGTACTGCAAATTCACATCCAGAACTAGCGTAAAGATGTTTGTTTGGAAACATTGCCACAAGTTTCATGTAAATACTAGTGGCTGTTAATCAGTATTGGGAGGGGGAAAGGGACCAAACTTAATCACATTCCAACATTCCACTTTGAATCCTGTTTTAGTTTAAAAAAAAAAAAAAAAAAAAACAGGTACACACCATTCATACTCAAATTGATGTCCAAACATGATTGAAACGATTAAGAGAGCTGACCTAACAAGATGGCTACAGGATGTATGTTTCAAATACCTCCTCCAGACTGATCTAGAATCAGAAGATGTTATTAACAGACTGAGCTCTTTCCAAATCCCCATTCCAGTCTCGCTCCCCAAGCAGCCCATAACCACACTTTTACATGGCGGATGCTAGTCAACCGGATCCTTGGGTACAAGTATCCTCTTGTTTTACATGTAGAACAATACCGCACATGTGTTTCTCCCCTGATTTTTACTGTATCCAGCAGTAATTACACCTGCATGCAAGAACACGTCCTCATCTTGCAAATATAAAGATATATGATGTCGACAGCAGTCTTTTTGTTACCAGTGCATACGTAAATACTTGTGAGGAGACAATTTCATGTTTTAAAATGTTGAACTGTAATGAAGCCCGGTCCAGTCGAGTCTGCATATTCTATTTTTTACTCCCATGCCTGCTCTGAGCTCTCTAAGTAGGTGGCACTCAATAATCTGACATGCTGCAGTCTCTTCTAAAAACAGTCGATCAGGTTTCAGGTGAATACATCAGTTGTGAGACGAATGAGCAATGCTGTCAGACACTAGCTCCAGGCAATGTTTTCCTTCTTTCTCTCTGTCTCTATTTTCTACTTCTTTCTGAAATTCTTGACATCAGCCAAAAAACTGGACTAAAAAAAAACAAGATTACAATGAGGACAAGTCAATGTTATCCTCCAGGATATCTATTTCAAATCAACCGGACGCTTCACATTCCCACTTTAGAAAGCTTTAACAATGGCTAAGTACGAGCTACATGGCATAGAACCTGACGAGCTGAGTTGTAGAATGTGAGAAGCGCCAACCGACAAACATGCAGAAACCTACTTCTTACTGCAAGAACCTCCACAAACTTATGAAAACACCTTTAAAAATAGTACAGACCCAGGGTTACTCTCAAATCTAATCCCAGCACCCACATGAAAATCCATCGCCTGGTTATTGATACTCTGAACCAGTCATGCCACTAATCTCCGGCCCTCAACAAAACACTTCTATACACTTTTATTGCTCCTGCCTCTGGAACTCTTCATTGAGATTATATGAACTTTTAAAACTCAATCTGTGGAACGTATGTTTACAATTTTCCAATATATTTTTATTATAAAGAAATTCATGACCTCTCCAATTTTTTCAGCAATGAAAGAAATAGCCTATAGCTCCAAGAAATGTCCCACTAGGGCTCAGAATTGGTGGATTGGAAAATGTACAACTTTAAAATGTTGGGAGTAGTTGGAAAAAAAATAGATTGGGTTTGAAACAGTGTTGGATTGGGTTCAGTTCAGAAGACATACTTGGCCGTTCAACCACCTTCCCCCTGTTCTTCTTCAGAAATGCAACAGTAGCTGTAGATGTGTGTTTTGGATCATTGTCTGTTGGAAAAGTACACGATGACCAAGTGGACGGAGTATCGTCTCCATTGAGGGAACGATACAATCAATGAAACACAGCTCCCCAACACCAGAAGCACTGATGCACCCCCACATGATGCCACCACCATGTTTCACTCTAGTCACCATGCACAAACCATTAGTTCCAAAAAGAGTGATCTCCAGAGTATTGTCCCAGAAGTCTTCATGTTTTTCAGCTTGGGCCCTAAGAAACCTAGGCGTGCTTGTTTGTGTATGGGCTTTAGGAGAGGCTCCCTTCTCGGACGATACCAATGCATGCTATTACTCTGTAGTGTGCGCTATATGGAGTCATAGGAAATGGTCACTCAAGTTTGACTTTCTACTGCTTTAGCAACTTTCAGTCGACGGCCTGCACGTCCATCTTTCTTAAATTTTGTAGCACTTTTACTACAGTTTTTTGGTCAATATGTAAAGCTTTGCTGATCTTTTTGCAGCCTTCAACTTTTTGTCTAAATAAATGATTTCCTTTCTCAAATTTTGTGACATTTTTCTTCCATGGAAAGCCATTGCTGACAGCATAAAATGAGAACGGCTTTTCTGTCTGCTGGGCACCTCTTAAATGACTCTTTAAACTCACCTGTGGATGAGTGGCTATTATTATTAGAATTGGTAGTCATATGTGTGGCTGTAATTGGGGTGTACTCATTAATCAATTAATTTGAAGGGAAAATCACATTTTGTGTGTGTGTGAATGAACAAATGATGTTTGCAATCATTGGCCCACATTTGTGTTAGTATTTTCTAGTATAATGTCTCATAGAAAACGTTGATTCTTCTACTCTGACACCACCTGACCCTGAATTACACATTGTTTTAATGTACTGTGCTAAAAAAAAGAGACACATTTGCCACAAGAATAATGATCAATTCCCTCTTCATCCATCACAGATTTCACTATTATTATCCATCAGAAAAAAAAATACACATAAAACTCAAACTAAACAGAATTTTGGGCTTTGATTTCCCAAATGCAAATAGATGTCGGACCTCCCACAGCAGAATTTGAGCTTCATGTAGGTAGGAATTAAAGCGTCTGAGTTTTTTGGGCTCTTTCTCCTGTAGCCTCCCTGTCTGTGCAGGATAAGAATCGGTCTCAGGGGAGACAGCCATGCAGCTGTGAGGGGAAGGCAGGCCCGGAGGTGTTGCAGAACAAAGAGGCACCGTGGGGAGATCTGATAGAGAACAACACCTGAAACTACGCCTGGAGATGAGCGATAAGCTGCTTTCTGGGGCACAGACACACACATCTGCACCCGTAGCCGCACACAAAAATGCACACACAAGCATAGCTCCCAACTTTTATTGGCTAGACCTGTTTTGAGGCACTTTTTGTGTTTAAATTAAATCTTCATCATAAGTCATGCAGTAAAAGATGCCAGGGGTCAAGAGTCTTTCCATTTTGATTGCAGTGTTCCAGTTCTCAGGCATTATTTACTTCCATGTGCCCGTCATTCTAGCGAAACATGCACAATGACTTATGTGACCAATGAGTGGCCCGTATGATGTCACATGCTTGTGTTTCCAACTAGTTTGGACCAGAGCGATCAGACTGGTGTGAATTAAGACCAGCTCTGCAGACTATTGCATCAATGTATCAGCTGTGCTTGGTCCGGACCAAACTAAGCGAACTAGAGGTGTGAAAGCACCCTCAATCTCTGCTTTGGTCTAATGAGAACAAATTAGGATTTTTGGTTTCGTTGCACCGTCCAGAAAGGGTGACTGATAGTCTCTACATGAATGATTTTTAAAGTTACTTATGATGGAGGAGGTGTGAATGTGTTTTATACATTTCTCTGTGTTTGGGAACAGAACAATGAATAAATCCTCTGAAGAGGGATTAGAGAAGTGTTTAACATGTGACTAAATAGAACATCTAGCTCTACTAAGAAAGTCCCTTGGATATAAATAGTAACAATTTCTTTAAAACAAAAGTACTAATAATACAAACAGCAAGACACCAATACATTTGCTTCTGTTCCTAATACACAAGAATACACAACTGAAGAAAAAAGCTTGACCTCATACAACCAAACCAATGAAGGAATAAGTTTTTTTAAACAAACATCTTTTCAACACAAAGTCATCATTTAAAAAAAGATATAAATACAACTGTGAGGAGTTCAGGGGCCATTTTAGATTTTTAGAATCATTCGTTTGGTTTTTATTGCTAAAATGAGCTAAAAATGATGCATCAATGCAGTGGTCCGTAGCCCTTAAAGAGACAATACACTCAAAAGTCAATGAAATATTTAATATTTGAGTCATTTCTGTGTAAACCAACCCTTTTACGAGCGATAGGTGGATTTGGTTTCATTCACAATGCTCACAATTATCCATTTGCACTGAATAATACTTTATATAATCATAATACATAAATTTTTTTTTAGTTTTTTTTTTCCTCCATTTGCGTTTTTGTTCTTTATTAGGTAATATAAGGCATTGCTCTTTCAAACCCCAAAGAAGAAAGAAAGTTACCCCCTTCACCCCATTTCTCTACAGACAAAATAATCCATTCACTTCACTTCAAGGTGAGGCTCCAGAGTTCTGTGCTTTCATACTTCATGAATAATGACTGGAAAATCATTTCAAGGTTTGCAGAGGTTTTCAATAAATCCCATGAATTTAGATTAAACATTCAGCACGATCTTGGCTTTACATTTCGCTATGTGGTAAAACAAAGGCTCTGACAGCTTGCCAGACTACTGCCTGCAATGATAGCAGCCGTCAACTTGGTTCACAGATTCTAAACCATACCTGCCTAAAACGTATAAATAACACATGGGGCTACAGCTCCTTCAGAATTTAAGTCTAAATTTGATTTAGTACATATGCTGGTAGCACCAAACAAGCCAAGAGGGTCTTATTAGTGTGATTATAAGGTGCACACAAAATTGTATATTCTATGTATATTTCCAAACTATGGAAATTGTCTATAGTAACATTAACGTCAGTGCAACATCTCCATGTCACTGCCATCCAAGCGCTCGATGCAGTTAAACTAATCTCTGAGAACACTATTAGTGTTAAATCAACATGTATAAAAGTCTTTAATAACGTTTGTTAGAAAAGAGAATGCCCTCTGTTTTTATTCTCCAACAAGTGAGGGCAAAGACTTTGATTGCCAGACATACAACAGCTAACGGTGAGGTACAACAGAGGCACTCAAAGAATAAGAAAACGACCGAAGAATCTAAAGAACACAGATAACGGATATTGAGCATTTTTATGTTGGTGGCTGATCACAGGGAGCTGCTAGACAAAAAAAGAGAGGATTTGTGATGCGCTATTTTGTTCCCGTTTCCTGTACGATGTCAATGTGGGAGGAGCACCACCGAGTGGCTCTTTTACGTCCTACTCACGTCATCAAAAGAGCCAGCTTTCATCGTTCTTCTTGTGAAAACAGATCCGATATAGGAATGCTTTTTTTGTTTAAGTAGCGTTGTCCCATAAAACTTTGCAATGAAAATTCAGGTCGACGTGTAGAAGCCTTTAAAGAATTGGTTTCAGCATTCCAGACAAAAAGATTATTTTATGTTCCCTATAACCACATACAGGTCTGCAAAACTTAAATAGATTAGTTTGGAGGGGTCACATATTTACTTGAAACATGATTATTTTGAATATAATAAAATATAACTGGCCCCTTGAGAGTTAAGAGGACATGTTTCAGAAGTTGTCTTCTACACAAGCCTAAAATCATTAAGGTGGTGTTTTTCACAAACTCTGAAGATGAACCCTATTCCCTTCCCCGGTGAACTTTTGAAGCAATACAGATTCATGCATGAAAAGTTTCTGAAAACCACATATAAAAGTCAAACAGACTCAAAACTATCTCTTCAAAGTTGACCAAACATAAAAAGTTTCAAGAAAACACCCAAAAATATGAGGTAGACTGTTTTTCAATTTTTAATCACCCCCTAGCTATGACCTCTTTCCAAACACGGGACTAAAAAGCAAGCAAGCCAACAAAAATGTAAAAAGAAGCGGTCTCACCATCATCAGCATCAGGCAGGATGGTCACTCTGGAGCTAGGGAACTCCTGTCCCAGACGGCCACCCATGGGCATGCTGAGGGTGACGTTGAAGCTTTCTTCTGGCTCGTAGAGAGAGTCGTCAATGATGACCACGCGACAATGCTTCTCAGTCTCCCCCTTATCAAAACGCAGCACGCTATGGTGTTCTTCAGGCCGGGATATGTAGTCGGAATAAGAAAGTACACTGGTTGGAACTGTGCCTTTTGCCGTTCCTGCAATTTTGAAAAAGAGAAGTTTATAACTTAGGGTCAGTTCCATTTTTAAACGTTTGTCAAAAGTTGAAAACCTGGTGCACCTGGAAACACAAATAACACAGGGTAAGATCATTTAGGGGACTATGGTAATTGGTATATGATCTTGGCTAAAACCTGCAAACGGATCTTAAATGTCAAATCTTCAGTGAACTCCATGTTTATGTTTATGTGTTAGAAAATAAAATAAAATGTAACAGTGCAACAATACAACTCCACTCAAAGATCCCTCCCTGCTATTGAACGGTCAACCTTCTGGTTGGACTTGATGCATAGCATTTACCACAAGTGTTGACAGTAGAACCTTTAATACGCCTAGACCCTCGTCCTGCTTAATGATGGCGAAATATTCATCTGGTCCAACCACAAATGTTGCTCTGGGAGCACAATAGCAAACATTGAGCGAACAAACATTTCACCCAAGGCTGACCACAAACCACTGACCTTCTAATGTGGTAGATTATTCTATACCCCCCTTCATCCCTCATAACACTGTATTAATTGATATTCTTAGTTCTTGTTATTGTTTGTGGGTATTTCGCAGCTATTTAAAAAAATGGTCAGATTTAAATCTCATTAAATGAATGTCATTGTAATAATTGAAGGGGTGGTTGCACTTCTGTGGCTCATTCATTGGTTTTGGCAAAGGGTCTATATGAATATATCAAATAAAAAATTAAGAGCTGTCAAAGTACAAAAGTCCATGCGAATCATTTAAAATATTTAACACAAATAAGACGGTTGTAGTTTTTTGTAAAGAAGTGTTGAGACAAAGGAAGGACTCAAAGTCTGTTATAATAATGTCTTCATGTTCAGTCTTTTTGCCCGTTTCATAGTTTTCCCTGTGTGTTTACACTTCTGTCTTGCTCATGTGATCGAAGTTGCGACACATGACCAAAGCGGAGAAGTCTAATGTTATTCAGGTTATCTCTATGAGGGTCTTCTATGTTTCCTTTCGTGCTTATATTACTTGTTTGTGTGGTCAAACTGTGATCAATAAACTATAATAAATATGGCTTCCAAGCCAACAGTTAATTAGAATATTGATGCTATATTGAAGGTATGTTGTTTACATGAATAAAATCTGTTCTGGAAGCTAAACAAAATTTTCAATAAACCAATCAGATTTTGAATTCAAATAGTTTTTTGTTTTTTTTGTCTCAAGTCTAAATTAATTATTTACGGTAGATATTAGATTTACATATCCAAAAAAAGTTTCACTCATTTAATTGTGATTAATTGCGATTATTGCCAAAAATTGTGCCATTCATTTGTTATTTTTTTAATATTTTGACAGCACTAACAAAATTATATAAATACTTTGCTACTTTGCTGCTTTGGTCCAAACTGGTTGAAACTAAAGTAGTTCCAAAAATGCTTTTCACTTTTCAAATATGAGCATGGAAAATCTGACCGAACCTCCGAAAGTAAACAGGATAAAAAGCCAGCAGAAAGACAACCATGTCAATGGTGATGCCATTCTGTGTCATTATTTATCATAAATATTGACAGTTTTCTTTAAAATGTCACATGGTGTTTTCATACATTTTAGTTCAGATCATTTGCTCAAGTCAAAAGAATGTTCTATAGTTCCCTTAGAAACGAACTGACTCAAAATTCTAAATTCATCACCTGCCCAAACAAACCGCCCCTAAATGGAAAACAAACTTAATTTAAAGTTAAAATTTAATCGATTTAATCAAGCAGTTGTAGAAGTGCCCAGACTAAGGATGAAAAATGTCAGCAGGACTTGAACGATTTCAAATTTTCAATTCACCTTGATGTGTGAAGCAGATGACCATGAGCTCTTGACTGACATCTCCAGATCTTCGAACAGGAATCAAAAGTTCTCCAATATCTTCTTCAATCGAGTATGTAGCTGATGGAATGAACACTGTGGATTCTAAGGTAACATACAAAAATCCCATGTTCTATATTAGAGTTATCGGTGAATGTAACAATTAATTTGAGAAACCTAAACTTTATGAAAATAATAAAATAAAATAAGCTGTTAACATTTTCAAAGATTGCCTAAAATGACAGCATGACTTTCAGTAAATCTTCAGTAACATTCTTAAATGATTTTTAGCCTCACAGTTTTACTTAAACAATACATTTCACACTAGTCAATACTTCCAGGGGTAGACACTATGTGAAAACTTTTTGTGCATGTTTGCACTCCATGAATATGCATGAATATTAAATTGCAGAAGATTATCAACTGTGATTTAACCTTTCAGGTTGTCAAACTAAGTTGATTAACCGTCATTGTGCAAAAGAAAATCACAGGCTTTGCTCTGAAAGTGATAAATGTCAGAAGCTGCCGAGCGGGAGCAAGATTTTGAGCTGTATTGATCTCTTTACTTCAGATCAACTATACTCTGAACTCTTATCCTCTTTAGACAGAAACAAAGACTGATTGGATCTAAATCCAGATCTTTGAAGAATGCTAAGCTCTGCTGAAGAAAGGCTGTTATGACTTACATTTTAGAAAGATCACATGAAACATTTATCTTTTTCCATTTGAAATTAAACCTTTTTGATAAGTCACAAAAAATATTATTAAGAGAATATAAAATTCCTCTCTGACTATGTGAGTGATTTAATTGAACCCCCCATACTTGTGATTGACGGATATACTTTGAGTATAGTTCTTCAAAAATGGTTGCCAGGTTGAACAGGTTGGTTGCTAGGGAGTGGTCAGTGATGTCAGCTAAAATTCCTCTCTGACTATGTGAGTGATTTAATTGAACCCCCATGTTTGTGATTGACTGATATACTTTGAGTATAGTTCTTCAAAAATGGTTGCCAGGTTGAACAGGTTGGTTGCTAGGAAGTGGTCAGTGATGTCAGCTAAAATTCCTCTCTGACTATGTGAGTGATTTAATTGAACACCCCATGTTTGTGATTGTCGGATAAACTATGAGAATAGTTCTTCAAAAATGGTTGCTAGGTTAATCAATTTGGTTGCTAGGGAGTAGTCAGTGATGTCAGCTGAAATTACTCTTTGACTATGTGAGTGATTTAATTGAACCCCCCATGTTTGTGATTGTCGGATATACTATGAGAATAGTTCTTCAAAAATGGTTGCTAGGTTAATCAATTTGGTTGCTAGGGAGTAGTCAGTGATGTCAGCTGAAATTACTCTTTGACTATGTGAGTGATTTAATTGAACCCCCCATGTTTGTGATTGTCGGATATACTTTGAGAATAGTTCTTCAAAAATGGTTGCTAGGTTGATCAATTTGGTTGCTAGGGAGTAGTCAGTGATGTCAGCTGAAATTACTCTTTGACTATGTGAGTGATTTAATGGAACCCCCCATATTTGTGATTGATGGATATACTTTGAGTATAGTTCTTCAAAAATGGTTGCCAGGTTGAACAGGTTGGTCGCTAGGGAGTGGTCAGTGATGTCAGCTAAAATTCCTCTCTGACTATGTGAGTGATTTAATTGAACCCCCATGTTTGTGATTGACGGATATACTTTGAGTATAGTTCTTCAAAAATGGTTGCCAGGTTGAACAGGTTGGTTGCTAGGGAGTGGTCAGTGATGTCAGCTAAAATTCCTCTCTGACTATGTGAGTGATTTGATTGAACCCCCCATGTTTGTGATTGTCCGATATACTATGAAAATAGTTCTTCAAAAATGGTTGCTAGGTTGATCAATTTGGTTGCTAGGGAGTAGTCAGTGATGTCAGCTGAAATTACTCTCTGACTATGCGAGTGGGTTTTTTTTAACCGCCATGTCATTTTTGGATGTACTGTAAAGATAGTTATTCATAAATGGTTGCTAAGTTGAACAGAGTGGTTGCTAGGGAGCTGTCAGTGATGTACTGTAAAATACCTCCATGATTTTATGAGCAATATAATTATTTAACGCTCCCATGTCTGTGATTTTCGGATGTACCGTGAAGAGTATTCTTCAGAAATGGTTGCTACATTGAACAGTTTGGTTGCTAGGGAGCAGTCAGTCATGTCATCTAAAATTCCTCTTTGACTATGTGAGTGATATAAACCATTTTGCTCTACTGTAAAGAAATAGTTCTTCATTAACAGTTACCATGGTAAAGATTTGGTTGCTGGAAAGTGATCAGTGACATCATCTAATGTTCCCTTGATAGTAAGAGTGATCATTGTAGATGTTTTAGGATTTCTTTCTCACTGTTTTCAAAGGATATATTTTTTTCTTGCAAAGACTGACAACTCTTCACATTTCATGTTCCTGTGTTATTCCCAAAGCTTTGAGGGCAATTGCCCCTCCCCCTTAGCCCTCCCATTTTCTGGAATTCTATTTTGAAAAAAGGCAAAAGGCTACCACAGAGGTATGAACACCTCTACACAAACCTCTCTAGTCCAACTCCACTTCGGATGAAGGGGTAAGTTGGATTTGAAGCCCTTCCCCTTAGCACTCATTTCAAAGGGAAGGGTCAAGTGAGGTATTTGAAACCTAACTACATGCTATTTCTATGGGATTCACACCCATCACATAATATGAGGCATGGTTTCTGGTTCAATGGCAAAATACGTGGGGCAAGTATTTTAAAATCAGAATTTTTATATGAATGGATTGTAGAACAGAAGTCTTCAAAAGAATCAATAAAAAATCAGAAAATGTGGTTGCTACACTGTTTTCAATTAATTCATACTTGACTGTAGAAGCTATTCAATGTAATTTCATAAAAAGCTTCTTTTTGTTCATAACTAAGTGATTTCACCATAGGTAAGATTAAATTTGTGCTTTAAAAATTAATTATTACAATTATTTACAAAAAAGCTTGTTTATATCTAAACTTGAATATACAAAAAAAAATACCTAATTAAAGACTTTTTGTGACTGCTGAAGTGATAAGAAAAGTTCAGATAAGAAAGCATTGCTCCTATTATCTCGCAGTGAAATGCACATCAGCTTCAGATTCCACCTTTTATGGAGGCTCAAGGATGTTATTCAGATGTTCTGCAGATACCACTGATTGCTAGGATTACATTGTGTGAAAGCAATGATGTCGCCCATCTCCGTGTAAACTCTACCTAATTTTGCATTTTCAATTAATAAGCACTTAAAATGTACTATTAACCATTATTTTGATGACAATAACATTGTAAGTTTCTAATTGTTAGCTGGGCCAACTTGTTTTTTTTTTAGATCAGAAAATGAAGGTAGCGATTGCAAATTCATTTTGGTTGTAAACAAACTATATTAAAAGCTGGAAGGCAAAATGTGCATCACATTTTAAAATAAATGTATGTGTGATCTCACCGTCTCCGGGGTCATTAATTTCCACTGTTGCAGCCTGGGGGAACTCAAGGGCCGCCATCACAGGCTCTGATAGGACGATCTGGAAGTTCTCGGATTCCTCATACAGATCATCAGACAAGATGCGCACCTTCCAGTTAGCAGTGGTCTGACCAGGGTTAAACTGGACCTGCTTCTGGGCCTTTCCTCTGAAGTCTTTGTCTTTTTCAGCAGTGCCATCTTTGGTCCCGATACCTTGAGAATAAATAAAGTTTGAAACATATGTCATGCTCTGAATTCTTTCTTTATTATATATGCTGCATTAATTACATTTTTTTTCTAAATACAACACAAACCAAAAAATATGGTAAATCACTTACAAATCACAGTATATATTGTCGCTTTCTAATGGATCCCCCCCCCCCCCAAAATCCAGCACATTCCAATATATGAACATTTGTTTAAATAACACTTTAAAATATATGTATTTTGTTCTACAAGTATACAAATTAAGGGATGTGTATGTATTTGTAGAAAAACACAAAATTGGTTAAGATTATCCCTTATATTTAATCTTCAAATGAAATAATTTTCATTTTATTCTTTGCAAAAATAAATTCCAGTTTTTTTGGCCAATATATCATCATCTGTGTTTTGTCGACAAACAACTGTAAGCTTCTTCTAACAAGTGATCTTGTCGAGGGATTGAAAAAGCAAAAAACGTTGTTTATATCGCTTCCTCTGCACTTCTTCAAATCACAATGAAGCTCTGTAACAGTCACTTTAGAAGAACTGAGACACATGTGACGCAACCGTTCTGTAACAAAAGCTTCAAAGAAAGCTGTGTGTCATTTTAAAGGGAGAGAATAAAGTCAATGCTCTGAAGTTTAGACCTTGCACATCCCTCAGAAGATCAGATGCTCATCCTTGTCTGTCAGTCTCCTGCTTGATTTCTGTCCACTTGAGTTCACTTAAAATTTACAGTGCCAGCAGTTTCATGGCATGCTGGCAGCTATTTTTATGGTTCAACATTTTACTAAAGATAGGAGGTATTAACCAAAAATCAATTTTGTTCAATTAAATTCTATTTTAATTCAATATATACACTCACCAGCCACTTTAAAAGGTACACCTTTCCAACTGCTTGTTAATACAAACTTCTAATCAGCCAATCAAATGGAAGCATTTAGGCATGTGGACATAGTCAAGACGATCTGCTGCCGTTCAAACCGAGCATCAAAATGGGGAAGAAAGGTGCAGGTTCTTGGTGCAGTTCAGGCTGTATTTAAGAAACTGCTGATCTACTGGGACTTTCACGCACAACCATCTCTAGGGTTGACCGGGAATAGTCCCAAAAAAGAAAAAAAAAGAAAATATCCAGTGAGCAGCAGTTCTGTGGGTGCAAATGCTCTGTTGATGCCAGAGGTCAGAGGATAATGGCCAAAGTTTCAGGCTGCTTGTGGTGATGTAATGGTATATAGGTTACTTTCTTGACACTTTGGGTCCATTAGTACCAATACGTTTTGTTATGTTTGTGACATGTTAAAATTATATATGCAACATTAAACTATACAAAAAATCTATAAATGTAATAAGCCAAGTCTGTCAAATAAAGTCTGCTATTTTATGAAATTAAAGCACGGTTCCATTCCTAGTTTTGTACATTTACGTGAGATGAAAGAGTGTCCGAATTGTTTTGTGAACAAAGGGTTAGAGCTAAGGTGAAGAAGCTGAACACCACTCCAAACAGAGAATGGGTCCAACCCACACTTCAGATGAGGTGCTCAGAAAGATTTCCCAGCAGACACAGCATTAAGCCCATAAATTGTATTTTTACCTCAAGATGACAGCTGGTAAAACCAAAGAAAGCCACAAATTTAAGCAAATTTTGTCATTTGGAAAAAATGGAGAGTTTAATTAAAGTTTTATCCATAATGTTAGCTTAACAATATTGATTTTACATAAACGAGAAGTAAAAGTTTCAGTAAAAGGTTCAAATTTTGGAAGTTGCTTGAAGTGATGTATTTGCTGATCCTTCTCATCCATCTCAGATTCTTAGGCATATATTTCCATATTTCCCCATCCACTGGCAGTCGCTTTTAAGGGGCAAGGAGAGTAGTTGAAGTGAAAGGGCAAAGGGGTAAAACTAGTAAGAAAAAAAGGGAACTGGACAACAATGCTGAGTAAACCATAACTCAAAGTCAAATGAATGTTTTCTCTGGCCTCATGGTATAGTAAAGTGTCTGTCAGCAGTGCCTTTTAAAATTTTGCCTGAAATATCTTTTTTTTATTTGATAAACAACATGAAACCAGGCAAACTATTAAGTTTATTATTTATTTAGATATTCAATCATTGAATACCCTTCGGAGTTTCTGCATGCTCTAGTGCTTTTTTGCTCCAGCCTCTGTTTTGAATTAGGTGAGATTTGAATTATTTAATTTTTATTTCAAATATAATGTGTAGATTTCAAAAAGGTTATTAGTTTGGTTTTAAACCAACATTATAAGAGTTATGACACATCATTTCCAAGGTAACTCAAAATGAAATGACAATCGTCTTTCATTTTACAGCCTCCAAATAGGTCAAGGAATAACCCATGGAAGTACAATACCTGTGATATACCGTATTTTTCGGCTCATAAGACGCACTTTTTCTTCCCCAAAACTGAGGGGGAAAAGTTGGTGTGTCTTATGAAGCGAATGCAAACCGCTGCGAAGTCCGGTAACGGCCGTATGAGAGGTGAAAGAGCTCCGGAGCTAGGCCGAAGCCGCGGCCATATTTGTTTACCAAGCGCTGCGCGCTGACGTCATCGCCCATCTCTGCCATTGCGCGGACGTAACGAAAACGGGGGGAAAAACTACATTTCCCACAATGCCTTTGGCATCCGCATCCATACTTACGTCACGAGCGAAACTACAGAGATCAGCTGACTCTC